>JAECWI010000230.1:0-22994 GCA_018150345.1 Drosophila equinoxialis
GTAGAGCAGATGGCCTAAATACAGTATAAAAATGGGTCGAGTAGAACTTAAATATTTGAACAAATACGTTCCATTCTTAGACTTCCTCTTTACCAGAGTGAATTTAGAACAAACAAAAATAACTCTTAATAAACCAGCCATTTTGCCAAGAAACACAAAAATGACTCAAACAGTCGCTGATTTTTTTAAAGATGGCCTTAAACCTTATCCCACAGTTTGATGGCAGAAGAGAAAATCTTCAGAGCTTCATGGACGCATTGAATTTGATAAATTCACTAAAAGGTGACCATAAGGAAACAGCAGTGTGTCTCATAAAAACAAAACTAAAAGGTCACACAAGAAATTTGATAACCTCCGAACAGACAATAGAAGAGATTATTAACAGTATTGCATCAAATGTAAAAACAGAATCAGTAGCGTCAATAACGGCAAAAATCAAAAACCTACCCCAGAGAAGCAAAACAGCAAGTCAGTATGCCCAAGAGATTGAAAAGCTTACGGAATCTCTGGAAGGTGCCTTTATACACGATGGCACATCTGTCGAACTAGCTAAGAAGTATACACTTTCAGTCGCTACAGAGGCAATAACAAAGAACTGCATAAACAATCAAGTACGTAATGTACTAAAAGCAGGTATTTTCCGTGACATGAACGAAATAACAACAAAGTTCGTAGACAGTAGTACAGCAGAAACAGGACAGGCGAACCCTGTCATGCACTACCGTCAATACAATAGAAATGGACAAAATAATTATCGAGGTAGAGGTAATTACCAAAATAACGGTTATAGGAATAATAATACCGGTGGATATCGTGGTAACTCACGGTACAACAACCGAGGAAGAAATAATTCCAACCGAAACAGCTCGGTCCGAGGTAATTCCAACCGAGGTAGCTCTAACAACGGAAATTCAATCTTAGCCTAAGTATTTTCATCAAAATTAAAAACGAAAATACACACAACACATATACCTTCTTGATAGATACAGGTGCAGACGTATCAATAATAATGGAAAAAACAGATTCTTTTGAACATACAGATACTTCAAACACAATTGAAATATCAGGAATTGGCGAAGGTTCAATTACTTCCAAAGGTCTAACACTTATAGAACTAAGACAAAATGAATTCATAATTCCACACAACTTCCATATAGTAGACGAAAGTTTTCCAATTCAATTTGATGGAATTTTAGGAGTAGATTTCTTCAAAACATTCAATTGCCAATTAGACTTCAGTGAACCAAACGATTCACTAATATTAAGACCAAATAATTTAAAGTTTGCAATAAATATCCCCATATTACACACTTGTGACAGCAATACCACAATCCTCCCAGCGAGATCTGAAGTAATACGACAAATAAATATTCCATATGAAAACTCAAATATCGTCATCTTAAATCAAGAGGTCGAAAATGGAATATTTATTGGAAATTCGATCTCTAGCCCGAACAAAACATTTGTCCGAATTTTAAACACAACAAAAGAGTAAAAATTTTAAATTTAAAAAAGCATAAAATATGAATCATTAAAGAATTGCGAAATTGTACAGACAACTGATGACCAAAGAAGTCAATCAGTAATACAAAAACTAAAGCCAAACTTCCTACCAATGTTTAAAAACGTACTTGAAAAGCTCTGCACCGAGTATACAGATGTATTTGGTTTAGAAAACGAACCAATTACTACGAACAACTTTTATAAACAAGAACTCAGATTGAATGACAACCAGCCAGTATACACAAAAAATTACAGAATACCACACATGCATAAAGAAGAAATAACTAGACAAGTCGATAACTCATTAAAGATAAAATAGTCGAACCATCAGTGTCCGAGTATAATAGTCCGTTACTACTGGTACCGAAAAAGGGTTTACCAGGATCAGAAAAGAAACGATGGCGATTAGTAATAGACTATCGTCAAATAAACAAAAAACTGTTGTCCGATAAATTCCCATTACCAAGAATAGACGATATTCTTGATCAACTAGGCAGAGCCAAATATTTTTCATGTCTAGATTTAATGTCCGGTTTTCACCAAATAGAACTAAAAGATAAATCGCGAAGCATTACGTCATTTTCCACTAGCAATGGATCTTATCAGTTTACTAGACTACCGTATGGTCTGAAAATTGCACCAAATTCCTTTCAAAGAATGATGACAATTGCTTTCTCTGGATTAAATCCGTCACAAGCATTCCTTTACATGGATGACTTAATAGCCATCGGCTGTTCTGAGAAACACATGCTCAAAAACCTAAAGGATACTTTTGATATATGCAGAAAACACAACCTAAAACTGCATCCAGAGAAATGTTCATTCTTCATGCACGAAGTGACATTCTTGGGTCACAAGTGTACCGACAAAGCAATATTGCCAGATGACACCAAATATGACGTCATTGAAAAATACCCAGTACCAACAGATGCTGATAGTGCTAGAAGATTCGTAGCCTTTTGCAACTATTACAGACGTTTTATTAAAAACTTCGCAGAACATGCACGTCCGATAACACAACTGTGTAAGAAAAACGTAGAATTTGTTTGGTCTGAAGAATGCCAAAAAGGTTTTGAATATCTGAAAAAAGCCCTAATAGAACCCACATTGCTACAGTATCCAGATTTTAGCAAAGAATTTTGCATAATAACAGATGCTAGCAAATATGCATGTGGAGAAGCACTAACTTAAACTTATGGCGATAAGCAGTTGCCAGTAGCATACGCATCCCGTTCGTTCACTATAGGTGAAAGTAATAAAAAGTACTACTGAGCAAGAACTAGCTGCGATACACTGGGCCATTACACACTTTCGCCCGTATATATATGGCAGACATTTCAGAGTCAAAACAGACCACAGACCTCTAACGTATTTATTCTCTATGATAAATCCGAGTTCAAAATTAACAAGAATGAGACTTGATCTTGAGGAATATGAATTTACAGTAGCATATCTGAAGGGAAAAGATAATTTCGTTGCGGATGCATTATCCCGCATTACAATACAGGATCTAAAAAACACAAAAGCAAATGTCCTGAAAGTCACTACCAGACAGCAAAGAAGACAAAATAATCTCTGGCCAGATGATAAAAATGAAAATATAATTAGGCACGTACCTAATGATGCTTCTAAGCCCAAAATATATGAAGTACTCTGCAATGATGAAGTACGAAAAGTAGTGACCTTGCGTATAACACACGATTTATGTTTCCTCAAACATGGAAATAAATGTGGTATTTATTTATATTCCGGTTTCGTTGTTGGCATTGATGTTAGTGTTACAATTAAAGATTATGGCTTTTACAAAATAAACGGACTGTAGGTCTGTCCCGAAACGTGTGCTCGCTATCGTTGCAAACTTAGAAGTCAGTGTGACCGTCTTTTATTATTATATTCTGCTGGCTTAGCACTACGAACTGGCTTTAGAAACGATGACCCCTTCTGGTTCTTTTATTGTCTGTAGGTGCCTGATCACCGGTTCCTACATTCGGCCCTCCTGACGTTTCATTCGTCTCGAATGAAGTTTCCCAAGGTTTCATGAACTCGGCCACAGTGGATGTTTTAGTTGGCCCTTCCGTATCTCCTATGTTTTCAACCTCATATCTTCCATGTTTCTGGACTGATACTACCTTGTACGGCCCAAAGTATTTTCATTTGAGCTTAAGACCTACCCCGTACTGTGTCCGCTTTATCGCTACTAAATCGTTAGGTCTATATATCCTTTCGTTCTTCCGTTTTGCATCATAAGACTTTCGATTTTCGTCCTGTAGGACTTTAATATTTTCAATCGCCCTATCTCGGATCTCTTTTCGTTCCTCATCCAACTTGTTCACTATGCATTTTAAAATACGCTCTCTTAGCTCTGCATCTTCGGGAACTCTCATATCTAAACCTGTTAGTATCTTAAACGAACTCACTTTTGTGCTTCTTGGCGCAGTGTTGTTTATCATTTGTTGTACCTTGCCTACATGCTTATACCAGGTTGCTGGGCTTTCCAAACTCAATTTCGTTAACAGGGGTACAATGATCTTGTGCATTCTTTCGACCTGCCCGTTTCCCCGCGGAACACCAGTTGTAATTAATAAATACTGTATGTTATTGTCCTTACAATACTGTTCAAACAAATGTGACGTAAACGCCGTTCCCCTATCGGTCACTACTCTCACTGGGTTACCGAATATATTTGCTTGTTTTTCCAAATGATTTACGACTTCCTCTGCCCCGGTACTTCGGGTAGGATATAACCATACGAACTTACTAAAACCATCGACAACTACTAACAAATGATTGTACCTCTTCTTAGTGAGGTCCATCGGCCCCACATGGTCAATATGATATGTAACTAGCGGCTGATCTCCCTTATCAATCGCTGTCAGATACCTTTCTTTTCTACCCATTTTCGCATTTGTTATTATACACTGTACGCAACTCTCAACTAATCGTGTAACTTTTCCTTTCAATTTTCGAATGAAGTATGATTTTTCGACCAATAACTGTGTTTTCTTTGCTGAGAAATGTCCTTGTTTATGGGCAAGTAAGATAATTTCATTCTCCATCTGCTCGGGTACTACGATCAACTGCTTATTGGCATCTTTGAACAAAACCTCATTCAAAATATAGAAATCCTCATACACGCCCTTTTCAACTAGACTTCTTACAGCATTTGTCCAATCATCAACCAATTGAGCTTCTTTCAGACGATGAATAATACTATCCGATATTGCATAACAGGCGACTCGACTCAAAACATCTACATGCCTCATCTTTGATCCTGACCGATGCTCTAAACTGTAACTAAAATCCTGCAAGAACATGGCCCACCGGGCTACTCTCAAGGAACTTCCTGTTTTTTCATGGTCATAGTAAATGCATTACAGTCTGTAACTATAGTGAACTGCAAGCCAAGAATGTAAACTCGCCACTTCTTTAGAGCCTCAATTATGGCTAGAACTTCTAGCTCGTATGAATGATAATTCTGCTCACATGCCTTCGTTTTTCGACTCATGTACTGAATTGGATGGAACAAATTATCCTCCGTATCTTTCTGCATTAGAATTGCCCCATAACCATATTTTGACGCGTCAGCATGGACCTCTGTTTGCGCTTTCGGATTATATAACTTCAATACCGACTCGCTCGTTAATGCTGCCTTCAATCGTTCAAATGATATCTCCTCGATCTCGCTGAACACAAATTTACTATCTTTCCTTAGCAAATCGGAAAGTGGCTTCGCCATTAAAGCATATCCCTCAATGAATTTTCGGAAATACGATGTTAAACCGAGAAACCTTTGCACTGCTTTCTTATCCTGTGGTCTTGGGAAATTGTGTACCGACGAAATTTTCTCTTCACTCGGTTTTATTATCCCTTCACTAATCACGTATCCTAGAAAATTGACTTGATTTTGAAGAATCTGACACTTTTTCCAGTTTATCTGTAATCCATTCTTCTCGGCTACCCCCAAAACTAATTTAATTCTTGACATTCCCTCTTCAATGTCCTTGCTTGGAATGATTATGTCATCCATATATACGATCTGATCTATACCTTTCTGAATCAACTCCTGCATTGCTGCCATCATGAATCTCGTAAAGACCGCTGGAGAGTTTGAGATACCAAACGGTACATATAAGAATTCGTACTGTCCTTTCTGAGCAACAAATGCAGTGAACTTTTGCGAACCTGCCTCTACTGGTACATGAAAACATCCATTTTTCAAGTCCAGTGCAGCAAAAACTCCTCCTCCTTGCAATTGATCAATTACACTGTCCATCAAAACTATCGGAAAATTATCGCGAATTATCTTTTCATTCAATTTTCTATAATCGCAGCACAACCTTTTAGCTCCGTTTGACTTTGCTACCAATACTATAGGGGATGCATACATCGATGTACTATCTCGAATAATTCCCTCCTCAAGCCATTCTTGTATCTGATTGTCTACAATCTGCTGATCGCAGTAGGCCAACCGTCTTGGGTGTTGGTATACGGGAATATCATCTTTCAAAATAATTCTCATTTCGGTCTTCGCATCAGGATTGCGTTTTGGCTTGTATCGCTGAACTATCATTTCGACCTCTTTAGCCTGTTCTTGATTTAAATGAGACAACTCTAAACCGATTTCGTCCTTCCCTTCAAAAACTGTGCAGACATCTTCAAATTGCGTCATCCAATCCTCAACAGATTCAGTCTTTTCTTCTACTACCTTTTGCTCATTGCTAATTAAAAACTGAGTGCCATTTTTTGTTACCTTCATGTCAACACTATCAAGAATCGTTCTTCCCAAAATAGCGTCAAACCCCATGTCCTCATCGGGAGCTACATGAAACTCGACTACTATTTTAATTTTGTCGATGATCACCATTAAAGAGAAACTACCAAACGTTAAAATTTTCGCATCTCCTATTCCTACCAAACACTTTCCAGAACCTGTTAGTTGTTTAACTCCTAGCTTCCAAAAAACACTTCGACGAATCAAGCACATATCTGCTCCTGTATCTATGAGCCCTTTAAATTCAATATTCTCGTAGCTAACCTTCTTTAGTTCTAACCCAGACGGGGTGAACGTACTCGAGCTAACTTCCACTTTGTCATGTTGAATAACATTTGCTTGCTTCTCTCGTTTAATCTGTGTTTCGATGCTACACTGAGCTGCACGATGACCTGGCTGACCGCATTTGAAACACTTTCGATCCAACTTAGGACAATCTTTTCTTAAATAAGTCGCCTCTCCGCAACCAAAACATTTTCTCTCTCGAACCTGTACTGCCTGTGCTTCACTTGAACCATATGCCTTACTTTCAAATCTGTTTGCTGCCTTGTATGAATCACGTCCCTTCTTATAAACTTCGATTTGAAACTTTAAAATATTGCGAGCTTGGAATAACATCATTTTGTTAGTTTTTGTATCCGGAATACCTTTAACGAAGTACTCTATCAGACTCTCCTCATCTCGTCTACCGGCTTCGCCATTTCCATCAATGCAAATAAAAAAATCATTTAGAGTTTCGGCTTTCTTCTGTTGGCGCTGATTCAACTTCTTATGGACTGCAGCTGAAGACATTCTTACACTAAACTCAGCACGAAGAGCTGTTTTCAAGGAGCTCCAGTTTTTAACATTTCTCTGACTCCCTATGAAAGATTTTGGTGCCCCACACAATAACTGTTTTCCATACACAAATAACTGTAATTCATTCCACTGTACCGTGGCTGCACATTCTTCTAGTTCTTCAATCCATTGAGCAATGTTAGGAATATCTGAACCAGAATACTGTGACACGCTGTCCTCAACATCTTTCAGAGTAAACCATGATCTCTCGGGTCTAACTACGTTTCCTGCTGCAATCTCTAGTCCCTCATTCGCTGTTATAACTGACTGATCGTCTGATTCCTCATCTTCCTCCTGCAAACCATAATGGCTGAGTAACCTATTCTGCAAATCTCGTGTCCTGCCAGTCGTAGGGAGCCCTAGTTCGGATAATTTCGATCGCAAAGCCACCACGCTTAGAGCCAGAATCCCTGCAAGCGCCATCTCAATTGCCAAACTTAAAATTACGTACAATTCTTCTAATACTATGTTAGTATTATTTTCTAGCTTTGAAAATTGTTATCAGTTTTCGCTAGTTCTGAATAACATACGCTTTTCCCGTCTTTCGTTGGTCCCACGTCGCTTTGCTTTGTCGTCGTCTTCGATTGATTGATGTTATTCGTGTTATCGCCAAATTCCATCCGAAATCCTCTCTTAGCAACAATACTGCAGTTTCTCGCCAACCTTCGAGATGTTGCCACTGCCAAAACTTGCTCACGCAGCCGCCACCAGATTTTGATCACACCACCACCACCAACGCAGTTCACTCCTAGAACTCAACGCTAGTTTCTGTTGTCCACCGTCGCCACCAATGCAGTTCACTCCTAGAACTCAACGCTAGTCTCTGTTGTCCACCGTCGCCACCAACGCAGTTCACTCCTAGAACTCAACGCTAGTCTCTGTTGTTCAAGCCGTCGCCACCAGATTTTGTCCACCAACATCACCAGATTTTGTCCACCGCCAATACTAACGCAGTTCACTCCTAGAACTCAACGCTAGTTTCTGTAGACTTCAGGTTTCGTTGCGTCCAGCCTTGGCCAACCGCTGTACACTTCTCCAACAGTTAACAAAGCCTCGAAACGTTATTACCACCAACACTGGTAAACTACTGTACACTTCTCCAGCAATTTACACAGCCTCCGTTGTGGCAGCCTTGTATCGATTTTGCAACCTTTAATCAATCTTGCAACCGGAATCGTTGTAGCCACAATCCTCTCTAGCGCCGTACACTTCTCCAGCGCTCTCTATTGTGCACTTCGATCCGTTCCTGCCTTGCCTTTTGATTGTTGGTATATCCCAATGGTACCTTCTTCGGCCAAACCTCACGAATATTTCGTCACGTGCTGCGAAAATTCCAGAACCACCTTTCTGATCAGCTTTCTCACTCCTTCTGCAGTTTCCTTATGTCAGCGTCACTTGCTGTCTCCCTCGTCGGCCAAATTTTTTCGTTCTTGTCGCTCGCCGATACCGCGCTTTTACTGCAGCTATCTCTCTTCCTCTCACGTGAACGTTTTTTCGAGGCAGCGTCACTTGCTGTCTCCCTCCTTCTTAGAATTTTACAAGTTTTAACGAATTTGTAAAATTCAATAGCCAATATTAATTGTTTCACTTTTAAGCTGCCATCCCGGACGAGCCCCCAATTTGTGGTATTTATTTATATTCCGGTTTCGTTGTTGGCATTGATGTTAGTGTTACAATTAAAGATTATGGCTTTTACAAAATAAACGGACTGTAGGTCTGTCCCGAAACGTGTGCTCGCTATCGTTGCAAACTTAGAAGTCAGTGTGACCGTCTTTTATTATTATATTCTGGTGGCTTAGCACTACGAACTGGCTTTAGAAACGATGACCCCTTCTGGTTCTTTTATTGTCTGTAGGTGCCTGATCACCGGTTCCTACATAAAGTTATAGCAAGAATTGAGATTGGAGATCTGTACACCAAAGGAAATCTAGACTTAGGTCAATTTTTTCAAAGGCTTGAAAAACAAGCCGGTATAGTCAAAATCAAACAACTTAAGTTGGCACCGAATAAAAAGATCTTTGAAACATTTTCAATAGAGTCTTTTAAAGAAATAGGCAATAAAATATTGAAAACATTAAAAGTAGCGCTACTCCAACCGGTGACCATTATAGAAAAAGATAAAGAAGCAATACTGCCTACATACCATGATGATCCGATACAGGGTGGCCATACAGGCATTACAAAAACTTTGGCCAAAGTAAAGAGATATTATTAGTGGAAAAACATGACACGTCATGTAAAAGACTACATTAATAAATGTGAAAAATGCCTAAAGTCAAAAACGACAAAGCACATAAAAACACCCTAAGTTATTACAGAAGCCCCCATACATGCTTTTGATAGGGTAATAATAGACACCATTGGTCCATTACCAAAATCTCAAAATGTAATGTGTAAGTTGACGAAATACTTAGTAGCAATACCAGTTCCCAATAAAAGCGCTACAACAATCTCTAAAGCTATTTTTGAATCTTTCATTCTGAAGTACGGTCCATGGACATGGGAACAGAATACAAAAATTCAATAATAAATGACTTGTGCAAATATTTAAAAATAGACAACATTACGTCTACTGCACACCACCACCAGACCTTGGGTACCGTTGAAAGAAGTCATAGGACATTCAATGAGTACATTCGATCATATATATCAGTAGATAAAACTGATTGGGACATTTGGTTACAATATTTTGTGTACTGTTTTAACACAACCCCGTCAGTAACACACAAATACTGTCCATATGAACTTGTATTTGGTAAACAAAATAATCTACCAACGCATTTTAATACCATAGAACCATTATATAACGTAGATGATTATGCTAAAGAAGTTAAGTTTAGATTAGAACTAGAATACAGCAGAGCTAGAATAATGTTAGAGAAACGTAAGGAAAACCAGAAAAATTTGTATGACAATAAGTCAGCAGATTTTAAAATAGATATAGGAGTTAGGGTTTTTCTTAAAAAACGAAGCTGGTCATAAGCTTGACTCAGCCTATATAGGACCATTCGAAGTTGTAGAAATATCTAAAAACAACAACATGTAAGATCCCAATTATTTACAAGTCTTTTAAATACTCACGCATATGTCGAAACCAGTATTGTAATATCGATTGTTAGTAATAAGTATCGATTGTTAGTAATAAGTATCGATTGTTAGTAATAAGTATCGATTGTTAGTAATAAGTATCGATGGTTAGCGATAAGTCATCGATAGGCGACGAGACAGCTGCTCTCTTCTCTTCCGGCAATGCAACGAACCAGTCGCACTCGCGGAGAACTAAAAATAAAATCTGAAGACTCTAAACTAATCTTTATCTTTTTAACTCAATAAATAGGTGTTTACAACTCAGAAGTGGGATGACCACCCGAAAGCCTACATATTTCGGGACACGGCAGGCCACACGTTCCACATCTAGGACGGACGCCTCCACGCCCACCGCTGCTGGTATACCCACTGCTGTGACTGCCGCTGCGGTACCGGCTGCCACTGGAGCCGCCGCTGCTGCAGTACCGAAAGCTGCTGTGCCGACTGCGGCCACATCCGCCCCTGCCGGGCCCGCCGCTGTTATACTCGCCACGGCTGGGCCAACTGCTGATATACTCGCCCCTGCCGGGCCAACTGCTGACATACTCGCCCCTGCCGGGCCAACTGCTGACACATCCGCCCCTGCTGGGCCAACTGCTGACACATCCGCCCCTGCTGGGCCAACTGCGGCTATATTCGCCCCTGCTGTAACCGCTGCCGCCGCACCCGCCCCTGCTGTACCCACCGCTGCGGTGTCCGCCGCTTACAGGCCACCTCTGCAGACTGCCGCCGCTGCAACCGCTGCCGCCTCTGCACCCGCTGCCACTGCTGTACCCGCTGCCACTGCTGCACCTGCCGCCGCTGCCACTGCTGTTCCCGCCGCCGCTGCCGCCGCATCCATTACTGTACCTGCCGCCGCTGCCACATCCGCTGTACCTGCGGATGCTGTTCCCGCCGTCTATATGTCTGCCATGCGGGCTGCGGCCTCGCTCGCCGCCCCCGTCACTGGTCCCGACGCGGACCCATGGGAAGAGATGCCCGCTTTAGTGCCCTCCGTATCGACTGCCGCGGCCGCCATCACACCGGCCACTTCCGCCTCCCCCAACCTGTATGAGCAACTGGTGACGCTGCAGAAACAACATGAGTTGCTACAGCTACAGCATCAAATCCTCAAACTGCAGCAGGGGATTGACGAATCCCAAGCACCGAGGCAGCAAGTCAGTGACGTGAGTGTCATTGAGAGCATGGTGGCTCGATTTTCAGCGGATAACGCATACGATGTGAAGAAATGGCTGAACGATCTGGAAGACGCATTTGAAATTCTGCAGTTGAACGACCGCCTACGTTTGGTCGCATGCCGTCGTATGCTGGAAGGTACGGCGGCGGTGCTGCTGCGCACGGTATCGGTGGACACCTACGAAGAATTGAAGGCAATCCTCTTGCGAGAATTTGGACGCTCGTGTAGCATCGAGGAAGTGTACCACGCTCTGCGGGGCCGGCGCAACAAGGCAGGCGAGGGATGTTTAAGATTCGCAATCGAGATGCAGGAGATTGCCATGAATGCTCCGATTCCGGAGAACGAGCTGGTCGACCTGATCATTGATGGATTGCGGGACAACTCTACTCGAGTCGGCATGCTGTACTCAGCTCGGACGGTGGCTGAACTGAAGCCCCTACTGGAACGCTACGAGCGCCTCCGTATGCAGGCCGCTGCCTCCAGACAAAGCAATAGCGTGAAGGCGCAACCCGCCGCTCGGGGGTTGGTATGCCCCATGCTGATGCTCTAAGCAGAATAGAAACTGCCGCATACGTTGACGATATAAACCTCGACTTCCAACTGCAGTTAACCCAGAACCGGGACCCTGAGATTGTCAAACTCCGAGATGAGTTAGAGAAATATGAGATAGCGAATTTCGAACTGCGAGACGGAGTAGTGTACCGCCTTTCCTCGACGAGTGTACCCCAACTTTATGTCCCTTCCAAAATGATAAATCATGTCATACGAGAAGCTTGGCCATATGGCCACGGAGAAATGTTGCACACAGATCAAGAAGCATTACTGGTTCCCGTGTATGAAGTCTTATGTTAACAATTACATTAGAAATTGCCTCAAGTGTATCTACTACTCAGCGTCCGCTTCGGACAACCGTGTCTCGCTACATAGTATTCCGAAAGTGCCCCTTCCGTTTGATACCATTCATATTGACCATCTGGGGCCCCTTCCGTCCATACGCTCTAAGAAAAAATATCTTCTGGTTGTCATTGACGCTTTCACCAAATTTGTGAAGCTGTACCCTGCCGTCACTACTAATTCACGTGAAGTATGTCAGACGTTAGAATCTCAGTATTTCGCAAATTACAGTAGACCCCGCCGAATTATCAGCGATCGAGGTACCTGCTTTACTTCCTCCGAATTTGAAGAATTTCTGAAGGCCAATAATATAATTCATGTGCTGAATGTCACTGCCTCACCCCGGACTAACGGCCAAGTCGAGCGGGTTAACCGTGTTTTGGGCCCCATGTTGGGTAAACTGACGGAACCCGTGAACCACGCAGATTGGGTCCAACAACTGCCGAACATAGAGTTTGCATTGAATAACTCCGTCCACTCCACAATCAAATTTGCCGCTTCCGTACTCCTATTCGGAGTTGAACAAAGAGGTGTGGTAGTGGATGAACTAACCGAACGGTTGGGTGAGAGAACAAGGGAGGTCGATGCCTCAGAGGTAGACGTCCGGAGAGTAGCCTTCCGTAACATTGCTAAGTCCCAAGAATATAATTCGGAGTATTATTCGAAGCATCACCCCCAGCCATTAGTTTTGAAGAGGGGGATTTCGTAGTTATTAAGAATGTGGATACTTCGGCAAGCACAAACAAAAAACTTATCAGACGGTATCGTGGTCCGTATGTGGTTCATAAAAAAACTTCCGAATGACCGATATGTTATCCGGGATGTAGAAGGCTCCCAAATCACCCAACTACCATATGACGGAGTCCTAGAAGCCTCCAAATTAAAGTTATGGGTTGCCCCTGATCAAGATTGCACTTCTGATAGCCAAACAAAGGCGACACCAGCCACTTAAGTTTCTTATTTACCCCCCTTGTTGTTAGCAATTGGAATCGAGGTCGATTCCTCGTCAGGACGGCCGAGTTGTAAGATACCAATTATTTACAAGTCTTTTAAATACTCACGCATATGTCGAAACCAGTATTGTAATATCGATTGTTAGTAATAAGTATCGATTGTTAGTAATAAGTATCGATGGTTAGCGATAAGTCATCGATAGGCGACGAGACAGCTGCTCTCTTCTCTTCCGGCAATGCAACGAACCAGTCGCACTCGCGGAGAACTAAAAATAAAATCTGAAGACTCTAAACTAATCCTTATCTTTTTAATTCAATAAATAGGTGTTTACAAACATTAAAATTAGGAATAATAAAAATAAGATACAAACAGTACATAAGGATAGGTTAAAAATTTGCAAAAATAACTAAAAACAAAAGAATTACAAAAAAAAAAAACGAAAAGAAAAATATAAAATTTTTTTATGGATTCAACTACTTCATTTTATTAAACATACATAAAGAAAGAGAAAAATTCTTTTTGGAGAAAGAAAATTTGTCTGGCCAGACACAAATAAAACAATTTTCCTAACAAACATACATACATTACTATTAATCAATCATTTATTATCTTTATTACTAATTAACAAATAACTCCATAATATTACGTTATTTTCTAAAAAGGGGAGGTGTAGTATATCCATACCAAAAATCATTTAACACAAACAGCTCAATTTGTAACACTTTGTTGCAAGTATAAACAATCAAATATGTACGCAATAAAACATAAGTCTCCACTTGAGTATGTTTATGTATATACATTAATATATTCACATAAACATACTCACATCAATATACAGCTAAACATGTTCATATATGTACATATGTACATACGTATATGCACATACATATATTCATATGAGCAGCAATGCACAGGAGTAACATGAGCTAGGGCCAAGCCAGCGTGTGAACGCTGACCATGCACTTTGATGCAAGTGCCTCAATTAATATGTATGTATGTACTGACACTTTCTCTCTCTTTTGTAGCTGTTGCCTAAGTGCCAGCATAAGAATATCTATGTAACAATATGTTAAGTCAAAGAATATTGTTAGAATAAAAATCAATCTGAATATTACCACCAAACTGAACAGACGCGTTTATTTCTCCCAAACTATCAACCAAGTGGAACCCGGTCATTACAAATGAATGAACACACCAAAGTTTCATAGATTCACTGGAATTAATCAATGAAATAAAAGCAGAACATGAAGAAACAGCTATTAAAGACATAAAAACAAAACTAAAAGGAGACGTTAGACTATTAGTAACAAATGAAAACACTGTAAATGCTATAATCCAAACATTAAAAAAAAGAAATTAAGGGTGAAACAGTTCAGGTAGCAGAGGCAAGATTAATGAATTTAAAACAAAATGGCAAGAACGCAAGTTTATTTATGTCAGAAATAGAAAATCTCACTAAATCATTACAACGCGCATTTATAATAGACAACGTAAACCCTGAAACAGCAAAGAAATATGCAACTCAAACAGCAGTGAAATCAATCATAAAGAACTGCGAAAACGAAAAGGCCAGAACAATAATAGAAGCAGGCAATTTTACTGAAATGAATGATGTTGTAGCTAAATTTGTAAATACATCTACAAATATGGAACAGGATCACAGCGTGTTTTATACTAAAAGAAACAGTTACGCAAATAGGAACTCGTACAATAATAATAAAAATTATAATAATAATTACCAAAATAGAAACCCAAATGATAATACTAACTATAACAATACTAGGAATTAAAATAACTATACAGTCATCGTCTAGAACTTTGCGAGAACAGACGTCATCGGTGATAAGCTCGTCGCGATCAAACTATCACTCGTTTACATCCCACTTTCTTTTTTGTTCTGTTTCTATTCGACCATCAAGTAGTGAGCTGAATCTTTTCCATTTACGACTAAAAGAAAAAACAGTAAAACCCGGGCCACCCATAGGTAGGGAAAACATGTTTTCCTTACTAAGTGATAGCCCAAAGACTAAAAAGAAAAGACAATTTCAAAAAACACCAATCGAGTTTCCAGATCTGCCAGAAGTCACAGCACAAAACCCTAAATACATCATCTTAGCAGCTAAAGACACACTCAAATCCATGTCAGAATATTCCTGCTTTGCAGTACATAGAGCAATTCAACTAATCAGCAAAGACATTATCTCCATATCTACCTTACGCGACGGAAACCTTCTCATGCTTGTCAAAAACAAAGAGGTGGCCGAAAAGTTCTTGAAAGCAAACGAACTTCCCGGCCTTAACAATGTATCAGAAAATGAAATCGTACAAGAATTAAAATCTCAGCACGTGACCTCGGTATACAAATTCAATTGAATGACTGACGGCACACCAAAGCCCTCAGGTGTTGTCTTGTTAACCTTCGACTTGTACACACTCCCTAAACGGAAACGAAAACACAAACCACAAAAGAAAGTACAAAAACTTTTATCATAGCAAAGAACAACGAGCAACCAAAAACAAAAACACCCACGCTACCTAATACCGTTATCAACAACTCATTTTACTTATCAAAGACACGGACCCAGATATTATATGTATTCAAGAGTCTCACATTCCACACAATAAAAGCAATGTTATAGTTCCTAAGACATACAATGGCTATTTTAAAAATCTTCACTCTATAACAACAAACAAACAAGGAGTTGGCTTCTTAATCAAACGTCACATTCCACATAAACATATGCCACTGGCATCTAACGTTTTAGGAGATGCACTTCAACTAAATTTAAACACAAATATTACGATAATTAACACCAACATACTACCAAACCAAGACTTTACAGTAAATGACCTACTTCTCCCAATATCCAATTTTAATCTTTTTACTTTAATTCACGTAGTACACTATGGGGATCCTCAACAACCAACTCCCGAGGAAAAAGAATCGAAAAGCTCATCGAAAGAGCTGATCTTGTTCTGCTTAACGACGGCTCAGCTACGCACTTCTCAACACATAACTCCTTCACTTGCGCTGATCTTACAACAGTCTCATCGTCAATCGTCAACCGATGCCACTGGAAAATCGACAATTATTTACATGGAAGCGATCACTTCCCGATAACCACTACCATAATTACACAATTTAAAACCGAGAAAGTCACACATATTCCTAAATATAAAACAGACATTGCTAACTGGACGAAATTTCAAAAAGAGCTATCAACTAATATAAAAAACTTTAGATATTGCAACATTCACCAAGGTGTTTCCAAATTAACCAAAGCGATTCACGCAGCAGCAAATATGTATAGCCATACCACAAACCAAAGGAATACCACAGAAAAAGAACGTAGCTTGGTGGAGTAAGACACTAAACAAACTCCGCGAGAATAATCAATCCCAATGGATAATATTTACACGCAACATGAGTCTACACAACCTTGTTGCCTACAAAAAAGCAAAAGCTCTATTTAAAAGAGAAGCTAAACAAGCAAAAAGAGCATCACTCTCTGATTTTACATCTCGTATAACGCCAGCAGCGTCCCCAAAAAGAATTTGGACCGATATTAACACTTTAACCGGAGTACGCAAAACGCCACTCAAATGTTTAAAAGTCAATCAAACTCTGCTAACAGCCTCAAAGGACATCGCTGAGGCATTAGGAAAAAATGGTCTCACTACTCAAAAGATCAAAACTTTTCGTCGGAGTATATTTCTAATAAAACCGCACTTCTTGCCATTAACTACAACCCAGACAATGTTGCACCACCAGCAAAACATCTTGAAGCCGATATAACCTTTCTCGAATTTGAAGCAGCACTAACACAGACAAAAGGCAAAACACCAGGTTTTGATCGTATATCCTACCCTATGCTGAAAAACCTGACAACTGATATAAAACATAAGGTAGTTGGACTCTACAACCAAATTTTAATTCAAGGAAAATACCCACATGTGTGGACCAGAGCGGTGGTTGTTCCCATCCCCAAACCACATAAGCCCAACCACGACATAAACAGCTTTAGACCAATATCTCTTCTACCATGTATGAGCAAATTATTCGAAAAAAATTGTAGCCCGCCGACTGATGTGGTTCATAACCAGTAGCAATCTTATTTCACACAACCAATCGGCTTTTAAGCGGAAACACGGGACCATGGACGCCTTGTTGCAAATACATCATTTCGTGTCAGATGCTCTTTCCTCGCGGAAAGTTGATAGTGGAGTACGACACTAAACAAACTCCGCGAGAATAATCAATCCCAATGGATAATATTTACACGCAACATGAGTCTACACAACCTTGTTGCCTACAAAAAACAAAAGCTCTATTTAAAAGAGAAGCTAAACAAGCAAAACGAGCATCACTCTCTGATTTTACATCTCGTATAACGCCAGCAGCGTCCCCAAAAAAGAATTTGGACCGATATTAACACTTTAACCGGAGTACGCAAAACGCCACTCAAATGTTTAAAAGTCAATCAAACTCTGCTAACAGCCTCAAAGGACATCGCTGAGGCATTAGGAAAAAAATGGTCTAACTACTCAAAAGATCAAAACTTTTCGTCGGAGTATATTTCTAATAAAACCGCACTTCTTGCCATTAACTACAACCCAGACAATGTTGCACCACCAGCAAAACATCTTGAAGCCGATATAACCTTTCTCGAATTTGAAGCAGCACTAACACAGACAAAAGGCAAAACACCAGGTTTTGATCGTATATCCTACCCTATGCTGAAAAACCTGACAACTGATATAAAACATAAGGTAGTTGACTCTACAACCAAATTTTAATTCAAGGAAAATACCCACATGTGTGGACCAGAGCGGTGGTTGTTCCCATCCCCAAACCACATAAGCCCAACCACGACATAAACAGCTTTAGACCAATATCTCTTCTACCATGTATGAGCAAATTATTCGAAAAAATTGTAGCCCGCCGACTGATGTGGTTCATAACCAGTAGCAAATTTATTTCACACAACCAATCGGCTTTTAAGCGGAAACACGGGACCATGGACGCCTTGTTGCAAATACATCATTTCGTGTCAGATGCTCTTTCCTCGCGGAATCACGTCACGATTCTAGCGACGGATTTCGAAAAAGCATTTGATGGCGTAGGGGTACACACAATTCTACACCAACTAATGCTCTGGAGGGTTGGACCTAGGATCTTTAGTGTAGTAAAGGCCTTTATGGCCCACCGGTCATTCCGAGTGCGAGTAAACAACACTCTATCAAAACCACATCGGCTAGTTAACGGCATCCCACAAGGTTCCCCACTTTCAGTAATTCTGTTCATAATAGCATTTGATAAACTAAACTCGATTGTACTACAACATAAAAATCTACATGTATCTATGTATGCTGATGATGCAATAATCTACACGAAACTAAAAGACGCAAACACTGTAACAAACACATTTCTAAAAGTCCTACAAGATATCAAGAACTGGGGGAACTCTTCCTTGCTGTCAATAGAAAAATGCAAAGTACTTCACATTTGTCGTAAACATCACTGCCCAGCTCACAACTTATCGTTTAATAATATAAATATAGAAACTGTAGAACAATTAAAAATACTTGGAATAATATTTGATAGAAAATTTAAGTTTAGGCAACACTGTACAGCTTTAAGAAATAATTTAGAAGCTAGACTAAACATAATTAAATTTCTTTGTTCAAAATTCTCCTACATACACTTAAACGTCCTAATTAATATTACCAGAGCAATAATTCTCTCCAAGTTGGATTACGGTCTTCCAATCTATAGATGGAGTGCGAACGCGAACTTAAGACAAGTTCAAGTTCCTTACCATTGCGCTGTCTGACGAAGTATCAATGCATTTCCTACATCGCCGATCAAATGTATCCTAGCGGAGGCAGGACTTCCATCGATAAAAGACAGATTGTACGAAACCACCGCAAAACTTATTCCAAAACTATGCACAACATCAAACGTAAACGCAAGCAAGGCCAAAAGGAAATACAAAGTCCTATCCACCATATGTCGGTGCGCCATTATACTAAAAGAAATAAAAATTGAACTACCGATTTACTCAAACAGAAAAGCCCCTGCTCCGCCATGGTTACTTCAGAATACGTCCATTAATCTAGCGCTGCAAAAGCACAAAAAAGAAGTCACACAAAGCGTTATATACAGAAAACTATTCCTGGAAGAAAGCGAGAAACTAAGCGACTGGACCTGGTTGTTTACGGATGCCACCAAATCCGAAGCCGGGACTGCTTTTGCCGTAGTCGACAAAAAAAAATCCCTAATCTCAGGAGGTATACTGCCCGAATACTATACCATATTCACCGCCGAGGCCCTAGCTATCCTAAATGCTTGTATATTCGCCCTAAACAATAAAGGAAAATTCGTAATTTTCTCCGACAGCCTATCCGCGATTTCTGCAGTAAAAAATCTAAACTGCCATAACCACCTTATAAAAGAAATTAGGAGTATTTGCACCAAGAAAAAGATTATCCTTTTTTGGGTCCCCAGCCATCAAGGAATAATAGGAAACGAAAACGCTGACGCAGCAGCAGATTTTATGCACACCCCCGCTGAAAAAGACTACAAGGAGTACATATCGCAACTTATAAAAAATAAAAAAGATGCAGACTGGACAACCTTTGACCACCAATATACATACTTCAACGCGACAGGATTAGCAGCTATATACCCAGCAAACACGCCCAAACATAGATGGCCGTCCTTCATACGCCTCCGAATCGGACACACCGCAATGACTCACGAACATCTGCTTTCCAACGAACCTCCCAAACGATGCACTTGCGGTGACAGACTCACCACCAGACACATCTTAGACCAATGCCAAGACTTGGCAAGAATCAGAAGAATGATATTTAATCAACAACAACCAACAAACTTTCTAAAAACAGTCAACGAAAGCAACATTAATATCATTTACAAATTTGTAAAACAAGCTAGAATTATAAAACAAATTTAAAATAGGCTAGCAAACAGAAACTATAAAAAAAAATAGGCGTCGAAGGCCATAGCAGCTAGTACGCTCTAAACTATATTAGACATAATATTTCATATTGTTATCTAATTATAAAAAAAAAAAAAATAAATAAATAAAAATAACTATAGTAATAATTATAATCGAAGAAATTATAGCAGTAGAAATACAAAAACTAATTATCCTCCTAAAACACAACAAAATAATAATGTCAGACTTACAAACGTAGAAGAAAATTCGGAAAACTACAAAAGTCCTCTGATGTAAAAAATCGAACAAATAAAATATATAGTTTAAATTGCAACCTTAATAGCTACATAATGATGAAAGTTCTATTCTTAGCGAACTTAAATCAGTTAAACCTGTTTATTCTCCGGGGCCAGATGGTCTTCCTGGATGTGTACTCAGGTTCTGTGCAAACGCATTATGCAAACCCATTTTAAAATTGTTTCTATTGTCTGTCGAATCTTCCTCTTTTCCATCTATTTGGAAGGGGTCGTATATCATACCTCTGCATAAAAATGGCAAAAAGTCCGAAGCCTCTAACTATAGAGGTATCTCAAAATTGTCCGCTATTCCGAAAGCTTTTGAGAAAATTATAACTTCTCAATTGCAACATTTTTGCAGTTCTATTATTTCGCCATCCCAACATGGGTTTGTGAAACGTAGATCTACAACCACTAACCTTTTAGAATTTACATCAATAATTATTAAGGGGTTCAAAAATAGTAAACAAACTGATGTTATATACACTGACTTCAGCAAAGCTGTTAATTCTGTTAATCATACCCTATTACTTTCTAAACTGAACTACATTGGGTTTCCACACCTTTTCCTCTCTTGGGTTCGAGAATATTTAACAAATAGAAAACAGAAGGTACTTTTTAAGTCTTCTTTTTCCGATTCCATTCCTGTGACTTCTGGTGTACCTCAAGGTAGTCATCTTGGCCCTCTGCTTTTTAGACTATTCATTAACGATCTTCCATCAGTCATTGTTCATTCGCATGTGCTTATGTATGCTGACGATGTCAAGCTTTGTCTTACTTATAAAGATACAGATTCATTTAGTCGGCTACAAGCTGATCTTAATAACTTTCAATCCTGGTGCCAGTTTAATCTACTAAATCTTAACACTACCAAATGTAAGGTAATGACTTTTTTTCGTAACTCTCCTCAACTGGTCACTTATTTTCTAAACAATAGTCCTTTAGAACGTCTAAATAATATGAATGATTTGGGCGTACTTATGGACCATAAGTTAAATTTTAACACCCATATTTCCACCACGGTCGCAAAGGCCATGAGTGTACTGGGTTTCATTAAAAGATGGTCAAAAGAATTTGATGACCCCTATACAACTAAAGTTCTTTTTACTTCGCTTGTCCGTCCTATTTTAGAGTATGGATCTTGCATTTGGTCACCTCAATATGAGTCGCACCAGATTAGACTTGAATCCGTTCAAAAGCAGTTCTTGCTATTTGCTCTTCGTGGCTTAAGCTGGGATCGCAATGTCAATTTGCCTTCGTATTCTAGTAGACTTCTCTTGATTAACCTTCCTTCCCTAACTAACCGTAGAATTATGCTTGGTGTTATTTTTATGCACAAGCTCCTAATTGGTGATATCGACTCGCCTGAGTTATTAGCTCAGGTAAATCTGTCGGTACCATGTAGACGGAGTAGACATCCTTTGATCCCTTTATCCCTTAGTCGTTGTTCTTCTAACTATGCCCTGCATGAACCTTTTAGGGTCCTCTGCTCTGATTACAACCTTCTATTCCCTGTAATTGGCTCAGAGATTTCTATTAATATGATTAAAACTTCTATCCTATCCCATTTAGTTAATAGATAGCTATAGTATTTTTTAGTTATTTGTTTGTCTGTTTATTCTATTGTGTATTTGTCCACGCGATTCGTGCCGTGCGTTATACGGCTGCACCCCTCGGTCGGTCGGGTGGGTGGTGGGCAGTTATCTGCTTGGGCTCGCGCGTAACAGGCTTTGTCCTGGTGTCGTAGGGGCCACTTGAACGTACTGCGCATAGTATCGTCAACGTCCGCTATTATAACTTTAAACTTTGACGATGTAGGGACAATAAAAATACTATTAGACACAGGAGCTGATGTATCACTAATGAAACAAAAAGAAATCACAATACAGTTGACATACAAAGACGGACAAAACTTAGTGGAATAGGCAAAGACGTCCTATTTACAATAGGTGAAACCAAACTAAAGATCAGCAACCTCTCAACGGTACACACATTCCAAGTAATAGAAAATGATTTTCCCATCCCATGTGACGGAATCCTGGGGCTTGACTTTATAAAAAAATTCAATTGCACACTCAATTATTCCACCAACAAATTGATAATAGATCCATATAAATCAAGATATAAAATTATAATCAATATAGGGATCAGTCAAAACACACATGTATTCCATATCCCACCTAGAACAGAAAAAATTGTACGCATTGCAATATCCTCAAACAATAATAACATCTTTATCCCTAATCAAGAATTACACCCGAGGATATTCGTCGCAAAAACTATTGCTTCTAAGACTAACCCATATGTCCGGATATTAAATTCTAACAAAACAGACGTGTAAATTGCAAATATAAACCTATTAAATGAAAAACTGTCCGATTATGAAATCTTAAAAATAGACAAACAACATGATTCAAAACATAAATCCACAATAATGAACAAACTAGCACCCTATTTTCCCGACTTCGTGAAAGAACCTCTATATTAATTTTGCTCAGAGTTTGATGATGTAT
>JAECWI010000231.1:0-152135 GCA_018150345.1 Drosophila equinoxialis
TGACTTAGGTATACCATACACCAGTAAAACAAATTTTTTAAATTTGTAATAACTAATGCATGCCTATTTTATTCTATAAAATTCTGTTCACATGCTTTTTACAAGCATATCTTAATATCTCGTGTACTTATGCATAGCACCCTAGCGCCCCCCACCCGCCAACGGCCATCTCCGGCCTTATGGAAAAACGTTTATATATATTTTATTATATCAAATTTGGTATTTTGCTGGATATTAGTATCAAATTTAAGTGTGCCAAAAATTACGGGAGATAATCCAGTTTTTTAAATTTCGGGGGCGGAAAGGGGCGTGGCAAAAATTGATATAGACTTGATCACTCTACATACTACACAGCCTACATTCCAAATTTGGTGGCTCTATCTCTTATAGTCTCCGAGATCTAGGCGTTCATACGGACGGACAGACGGACATGGCTATATCGACTCGGCTGTTGATACTGATCAAGAATATATAGTCATATATCCAACAGCAATCCCCAATAACTTATAAATTTTTCGCCCCCTAAAATTTATAACTTTAAAGTAAACATCCGTTTTATTCACAAACAATTGGACATTTGCAATAACAATTGTCCCCCTCAAAAACTTCCAGCGTGAGAACGCAATATTATAAACAAATCTGTCCCCAAAAATTGCTCTAAGCGTGAGAACGCTTAGTATGCGAAATCAATAAGCCAATCAAATATCAGATCAAGACATCATCCCATAAAAAGCTCCCACTAGTAGCATAAAAAGCTTTCAACATAATTGTAAACATAAAAAGCTTTCTAATCGAACTGTAAACTTAATTGTATTTATAACGATAAGTTAGTTCTTAAGATACATCCTTTGAATAAATATCGTTTCTTTTGAGTTCAATAGATCCAAGTTTTTTTTTTTAACCTATAAAAGAAGCGGATTCGGTAGGATCGGTTAAAGTGAACTAGTTATTCTATCCGTGCGACACATAGAATTATTATCCGTGTATTACATAGAATTAGTGAATAATCACTATAAAACTACGATCCGACATCGCTCAAAAGCCAACAACAGTGAAAAATATTTACACCAACTGTGTGTGGTATCAAATGTGTGTTACAACCAAATAAAAAAATTCCAATTGTGGAACGAAAAACGTCAACTGTGTGCGTTAATATCAACTGTGTGTGTTACAACCTAAAACTCCAATTGTGGAACAAAACGCCAACTGTGTGCGAATAAAATAAAACACCACTAAAAACAAAAATGGCAGAACTCACCGAAGCCCACCTTAATCAAGCACTGTCTTCATTAAGACAGGTGGCAAACTATGATGGAGCACCAGTGTTATGTGCGCATTAAGTTCTTTTTAATAAATCCGTTTTAGTTAAATGAAACGCAACTGTTCTGTTCGAGCAGTGATCCAGAATGTCTGGACAGTTTATTCATATTTTAGTCTTAGCCTATACATCTTATATGTATTGAATACACTCTGCCGCTTAGGGCGCTGGCAGAGAGAGAGAGTGTGTTGCAGTATATATGTTTGTACGAATTAACATATATGTACTGAGGGTACATAGTCAAAAGTGCTTACGCTAGCGATCCCACGCTCAGCGGCCAGTCCGCATAAGTGGCGGATCATATTACTATTATGAATGGGTGCATAAACATGGCAACAAAGTGTTGGTATGTTACTCTTACTTTAATGTTGAGCATATGACCACTTGTTATATTGTATACTCTACAATACTGTGGGCATATGCTCATTTGGCATACAACGTACAACACCTCCCTTTTTAAAAGAATAACGTAATATTATGTACCTAGTTATTTATTTGTTTTTCTTAAATACTATGTTGTATATTTTTAATTTTAATTTTTTTTTAATCAATAAAAATGTTTTTTGTAAATTAGAAATAATTATATTAATTTTTTTTTTTTTTTAAATTAATAATTTTTTTTTTTTTTTAATTTTTAATTTTTTTTTTTCAATATGTATATATATATATATTCTTATCCTTTTTCTTTATTTATTTATCTTTTTTAGTCTATCTTTATGAACTTTTTGTTCCTTATTTTTCTTATTTCTTATAATTATATTGTTATTCTTTTCTATATTAATGACCTCAAATGGTCCTATATAAGAAGATTCTAATTTGTGACCTGTTTCGTTTTTCAAATAAACTTGGTCTCCTATTTCTAGTTTAAAATCTAATACTTTCTTATCGTTTATTTCTTTCTGTTTAATTTTATTTTTTTCTAAAAGTATTCGAGCTCTCTTATACGCGTTTTCTAGTCTAAATTTAACTTCCTTAGAATAATCTTCTATATTATATATACATAGGTTCTATTTTATCTACGCTATTAAATTGTATTGGTAAGTTATTCTGTCTTCCAAATACTAGTTGATATGGACAATAATTATGAGTTACAGATGGTGTTGTGTTAAAACAATACACGAAATACTGTAACCATACGTCCCAATCAGTTTTATCTACTGAAATATATGAACGAATGTACTCGTTGAATGTCCTATGACTTCTTTCAACGGTACCTAATGTCTGGTGGTGGTGTGCTGTAGATATTATGTTATCTATTTTTAGATATTTGCACAAGTCGGTTATAATGGAATTTTTGTATTCTGTTCCCATGTCCGTAATGAACGTCTTCATTAGACCGTACTTCAGAATAAAAGATTCGAATATGGCTTTTGCGACAGTTGTTGCACTTTTATTTGCAATAGGAATTGCTACTAAATACTTTGTCAAATCACATATTAAAGTGATTGCGTATTCGTTCCCATTTTCCGAACGTGGTAGTGGACCAATTGTGTCTACTATCGATCTGTCGAAAGCATATTGTGGAGTTTCTGTAATTATCATAGGTGATCTCGTGTGTTTCGTCGTTTTTGGACATTTATTAATGTACTCTTTTTACATGTTTTGGCATGTTTTTCCAATAATATTGTCTTTTTATTTTTGTTATCGTTTTATTTATGCCTGTGTGACCTCCTTGAATTGGATCGTCATGAAATGTAGACAATATAGCTTCTTTTTCTTTTTATTGTATCATTTGGGTCACCGGCTTGAGTAGCTTCTTAATTGTATTTTAAATTCTTGTTGCCCATATGTTTGAAAGTATCTATCGAAATTGATTCAAAGATCTTTTCGCTCGGTGCCACTTTTAGTTGGCTGATTTTATATACACCGGCTTTCCATTCAAGCCTTTGGAAAACATGACCTAAGTCTAGAATTCCATTGGAGTATAAATCGCTAACGTTTATTCTCGCTATAACTTTTTCCCTGTTTTTATAAAAATTTTCAAATTTTTCTTCCTCAAAAAACTAATTTTCGTACCTCGTCATTTGTTATGACTTCGTATACGTTGGGCTTAGAAGCTTTTTCAAGACTTTGCCTTGGCAATTGTTCTTGTTTGTTTTCTGCGCAGAAATTTTGTTGTCTACTTTGATGCCTGGTAGTGACTTTCAGGACTTTTTTATTCATATTAGATTAAATCAGTTATTGTAATTCTGGACAGAGCGTCTGCCACGAAATTATCTTTTCCTCTCAGATATTCTACTGTAAAATCGTATTCTTCTAATTCGAGTCGCATGCGAGTTAATTTTGAACTTGGGTTTATCATCAAGAATAAATATGTTAAGGGGCGATGATCAGTTTTTACTGTGAAATGTTTGCCATATATATATGGTCTGAAATGTGTAATTGCCCAATGTATTGCTGCTAGCTCTTGTTCAGTTGTACTTTTATTGCTTTCACCTTTAGTGAATGCTCTTGATCCATATGCAACTGGGAGTTGGAGTCCATTATAGTTTTGAGTTAAAACTGCTCCACATGCTTGCTTGCTTGCATCTGTGATTATACAAAATTCTTTGCTAAAATCTGGGTACTGTAACAAGGTTGGTTTAACAAGTTGTGTTTTTAAATACTGGAATGCCTTTTCACATTCCGCTGTCCATTCGAATGGGACATTCTTTTTGCATAATCTTGTTATATGCCGTGAGTATGCGGCGAAGTTTTTTATGAAACGTCTATAATAATTGCAAAATGCAACGAATCTTCTAGCACTGTCTGCGTCCGTAGGGACTGGATAGTTATTAATAACATCGAATTTTTTATCATCTGGTAAGATTCCTTTGTCGGTGCATCTGTGACCTAAAAATGTCACCTCATGCATGAAAAATGAACATTTTTCTGGATGTAATTTCAAATTGTGTTTTCTACAAAGTGTAAAAACATCTGTTAGGGTTTTTTAAGCATGTGTTGTTCAGAACAACCAATAACGATTAAATCATCCATATAAAGGAATGCTTGTGAAGGCTCTAAACCCGAGAATGCTATTGTCATCATTCTCTGAAATGAATTAGGTGCTATTTTTAAACCAAATGGTAATCTCGTGAAGCGATATGAACCATTGTTTGTTGAAAAAGACGTTATGTTCCTTGAGCTTTCCTCAAGTTCAATTTGGTGGAAACCTGACATTAAGTCAAGGCATGAAAAATATTTAGCTCTACCCAGTTGATCAAGAATATCGTCAATTCTGGGGAGTGGAAATTTATCTGATAGCAGTTTTTTGTTTATTTGGCGATAGTCAATTACTAATCGCCATTTTTTCTCTTTAGAGTCCGGAAGAGATTTCTTTGGGACCAATAAGAGTGGGCTATTGTAAGGTGAAATCGATGGTTCAACAATATTTTGTTCAATTAACTTTCCTACTTGTTTTTTAATTTCTTCGGTTTGGCTATGCGGACATCGATAGTTTTTTACATATACTGGCTCTTCGTCCTTAAGTCTCAATTTTTGTTTATAAAAGTTGTTGGTTGTGATTGGTTCGGTTTCAAGTCCGAACACATCACTATACTCGGTGCATATTTCCATAAGTTGCTTTTTGAACATGATTGGAAAATTTTTCTTTAGTTTACTAATAACAGACTCTGTTCTATTGTCATTTAAAGTTTGAACCACATCGTATTTTGAGAGCGGTTCGAATTTTATTTTATTAATGCCTACTAGTTGGCATTTATCTGTGGTATTTAAAAATCGGACAAAAGTATTTTTGGTTTGGGCAATAGTGTTTGCAATATAAACACCATGCTTAATTTCTTGATTTGGGATGAAAATGCTTTCTTCTTCTGAAGACAAATCTATTTTGCGTATCACTTGGGATCTCGCTGGCAGAAGTGTTGAATTATTACCAGAACTAAATGTTATCGGTACATTAATGGGATACGTTAGGTTTGGAGGTCTGATTATAAACCAATCCTCTAAATTATTATAATCTAATTGGCAATTAAAAGTCTTTATAAAATCTAGTCCTATTATTCCATCGCAAGGGATTGCAAAATCTGAATGTAGTAAATGAAATTTATATGGAATAATGTATTTCCCTGTTTGTAATTCAATTGAGGCTAGTCCTTTGGAGTTAATTACTCCTTCACCTATGCCTCGAATGTCTATGATTTTATTGAATTGTATGTCATGAAAGACATCGGAATTTTCTTTTATAATTGAAATATCTGCACCTGTATCAATTAGGAATGTAATGATTTTATTTGTTTGAACATTTGTAAATGATACAAAATTATTGAGACTTAAGTTTACAGTATATATTTTACTTTTTAATTTCGAGTATCTGGAGGTGTCTGCGAGTTTCCCGAAGCATCTTGGGCTACTCGGACATTATTGTTTTCGGTATTGTTATTGTATCTGTTTTGGCTGTTACCTCGGTAGAAATTATTTCTACCTCGGCCATTACCTCGACCACCTCTATTGTTGTTTCTGTTATTGTAATTGTTATAGTTGGAGTTGTAGTTTCCGCGGCCATTGCCTCTACCTCTTTGGTAATGGTTACTACCTCCTCTATTATTGCGGCCTCGTTGAAATAATACTGTATTTGCACTTCCAGTCATTTCCGTGCTGCAATGGATATATTTACCCATTACATCATTGAAAGTTACAAAGTTTCCAGCTTCTAATATTACTTTGAGTTTTTCGTGCTCGCAATTTTTAATCATTGCAGAAACAGACTCGCTTGTAGAGAATTTTTCCGCATTGATTGGGTCTAATCCGTTATCAATAAAGGCTGCCTCCAGTTGCTTCCGCAAATTATCCATTTCGGTTGCATACTGGGAAGCAGTTTTGCCTTTTTGTTTTATGTTCATTAGTTTCGCCTTTAAAACGTCAGGAGATTCTCCTTTTACATTTTCTTTGAGCTTATTTATTATCCCTGCAATAGTGGTTTCATTTTCTACTTTATAGAGGATTGTGCCGGTTATTTTTGATTTTATAACCTCAACTGCTATATCCTCTTGGTCTCCCTTAGTTCTTTCCACAATGCGTAATGCAGTTAGGAATCTGTTTAATGATAACTTTTTACCATCAAATTCAGGAACTGAAGTGGAAACCTGTCTAACATTGCTGTCTAATTCCATTGGTTAGCCATTGTACTTTCTTCAAGTGTTTCGATGTCACTATCGATATCACTTTCAGTATCAATAATTGGTTTGGACTCGTCCAAATCTGCTAATTGGCTTTCGTCAAATTCAGCTGGCTGACTTTGACCTTCTGGAATTACTATTACAATATTTCGTCTAGTACTAATATTGTTCAATCTTATTTTCAATGATTTTATCAGTTTTTCACACTGATGCCTATGCTCTTTTGCTAATTTCTCATTAGCTTTGTTTACTATTGATAATATGTTATTATACTGTGTTGTCAGTATTTGAGCATGGTTTATCAAAGTTTCAGGTCTTATGACTTTATCTGAGTTAATACATTTGAAAGATTTTTCAAATTTATCTTTATGATCATTAATCTTTCGTGCTAACGTATTCCATTCCATATTTTGTCTACAACATTCAGCGGTGCAATCGTACCAAAATTATTTTTGTAGAACCAAGTATGTCATGGTTTTCCTTCTACTGTTTTTACCATTACATATGGTAATGTACTCATTACTATGCCCTTTTCTATTTTGTTGTTACATATTATAAATGGGCTTGCTGCACAATTAAAAGTATCTATATTTTCGTCTTCGAAATCACCAATTTTTATAAATTCGTAATATTTACTCAATATTATCAAAGAATTTATTCTAAAATTGCGTTCTCTATTATACACTTTTTCTACTATGTCTATCATCTTAAACAACATCTTTAGGTTATCTGCCCTACTGGAATATTTTTTCTTAAGGCACTTATTGTGCAACTTATATAGTTTTGTTAAAACGTTTGTTAATAAAAGAATAACAATTATTACAAGCATTAAGGTTATGATTTTCAAATCAACTGAGACAGTTTCAACATTATTTATGACATTCGCGGTTGAATCCGCTACTTTAGATTCATGATCTAACATATTGTCAACTTTTTCTATGTTATTGTCTTTTGGAATCGCATTAGGGTGCATATAGAGAAAAAAAAAATACTAACTCAAAAATATATAAATTAAACACAATCTTAGTTAGTCGCACAAAAAAATAAAGTTTTTATTTGATTTATTCTTTACTGAGTACACATTTACAAATCTATCTTTTTTACTGGAAGACTTTGTGACCACTAGACTGAACCAAGATCGCGGAGCTCTAACGAAGTGACAAGTGTGTACTAGGATTAAAGACTGATTTGAATAGATCGATTATGTTTGAATGAAGCCTCTGTTTTCGATATGATGGTGAAGCATATCTGGTCTTAACTCCTCCCCTCTTAAGTGCGGACGTCCTCGGTCGCTACCACATATTGTACGGGTGTAACCGGCATTACTATTGGTGGACTGTTATCTTCTGGTCTGTGGTTGCTTTTCTTCTTGATCACCCAGTGTGATCGCTGCGATCGCTAATATTGCTATGATGATCCAATAGGATGATGAAATTATGACATTGTCAGTCTGGATTTTTTCCAGGCTGTTCGTGTTGTTCAGGTGCAGTTCTTTGATCATCTCCAGAGATAGGGTTTCGCCTTGGTGCTGTTTGTCCGATAATAGTTGAAGTAATGGGGGTTGAACTTCTACTTCGCGCTTTGTCTTCATAATGTACCACGAATCGTCTATGTTGATTGTTGCATTCTGTGATTGGATTATGAAAGTTCCGTCCAGAGTAAGGTTTTCTCCATCGACGTTGATGATACCCTCGAATTGGTTTAGTAGGATTGTGCCAGGAGCTACCTCCGAGTGCGATTTCACATGTTGATTGTTGGTTGTTTGGCAAGTTGGTTTTTTTCTGTGAAAATACGCTCCTATGCATTTGCTATTTTTTAAGTCAATCAAATCTTCCAGTTTACATAATATTTTGTTGTTTTGGGTTTTACATTTGTTCTTATTAGCTAAACCGAAATATTGGTTATTACATTTTAATATATGATTATAATCTATTTTTTCGATTGTTTTTCCAGATTTAATAGGTAATGCCATGATTTTCTTACATTGTTCTTTAATCACCCTAGGTATGCTGACAATATAAAGGAGAGCTCTGCCATTCGAAGCAACACTTACTTCAGCAAATTCTATGAGCTCTTCGATATTTACAAATGTTAAGCTTTCTTCAGCATATGTTTCAATTAATATTTATTTCTGCTGGTGATAAAATTAAAGAATTTATTGTATTGGCTTTAGCCCAATCTATTGCATAAATGATATTTGTAATTTCCTCTCTTAAGAGACTCAGTTTAAATTTTGTTACTTCTATTTCTTTTACTTTATCTTCTGTTTCCGGTTTTTTATGTAATAGTAAAATGTTAGTTATTTTAATCGAATCGTTTATCTTATTTTCTACTAGCTTATTAATTATTACTTGTTTGTTATTATTTTTGAGCTGTTCATTAATTTTATCGATTACAATTTTATGGTCCTGGTGATCTGGGGTACCCGCGAGCCACTTCCACGCTGTTCCAAGTATGTCAAGAGAGCGATTAGCTCTGAACTTTATAGGCTTTGATCTTTTAATTTCATTTTCGATTCGGGTTATTTCGTAAATAAGGAAGGGGTAATACGGGTTTGTTTTAGTTGAATTTTGTACGACCTCCTTTAACACCGACAATGCCTGTTCATACTTTTATACTTCTACAACAAGTATAATTTTGAACGTGCCGTTCTGCCTCGCTGCCATCCCAGTTTCCAGCATTACTACTCTTGATTTTGAGTAGTCCAGGATAGTCGTATGTCCCAAACATACTGGTATCAACATTAACCTGTCGAAGATGGATATTGGTCAATATTTCAACTGGTTTTTATGTACTATCCTGCCTGACCTTGTTTTAATCTTTGTATTCAAATCTTCAGCTACCGTTTTCTTTTTTATATCTTGGTGTTAGCTTAGAACCCAATCTCTTGTTTATTTTGACATATATTGTTTCTCCTGGGTCATAAATTTTTATGGGTTCTTTATTCTTGTTATGGTATTGTAAGTCTGCAGATTGTTTGTCTAAAATTCTCTTTGAAGTTTTTTGTCTTTCTAGTGCTAGTTTTTCCGGAGAGTGTGCCAAGTCTAATTCGGAAAAAAGTTTCTATTGGTTTTTTGTTAGTTGTACTGTGGATCGTTCTATTGTATTCGTCTACTGCTCTGAATATTAGGTCTTCAAATTCTAATTCCGGATGCTCAACCTTTAGGCATCTCATTAATTCCGTGAATGTGGAATGGAATCTTTCTACCTGACCGTTGCTAGACGAAGTATACGGTGGAGTTGTGTGTACATTTATACCCAATTGATCGTTTAAAAGGAACTTTATTGAAGCGGAGTTCAACGACTTTTCATTGTCCATTACCACTGTTTTGGTTGCTCCAAAAGCTTCCAATAAGTCACGTAGTGGTACCTTTAAATGCTCCGCTGCTTTCGAATTCACTAACTTTATTTGTGCATATTTTGAAAATTTGTCTATTGCCGTTAAGATGGAGTTGTTTTGAGTCGAGTAGAGGTCTATGTGGATTATTTCTCCTGGATAACTTGGTATAGGTGTTGATTAGATCTCTTGGTTTGGGGGTGTCTTTGGTATTTAGAGAGTTTGCATGTTTGGCATGCTTTTACTATTGCTTCTATTTTCTTCCTCATTCCTGGAAAAAAGACTTTGAATAAAATTTGTTTTTTGTTCTCTATTGCATTTCTATGGGCTCTGGTATGTTCTTTATTCTTTCTTTCTTTATTCTTTGTGTAAACCTAACTTTATAATATATTCTTTCTTTCTTTATTCTTTGTGTAAACCCTAACTTTATAATTCCTAAAAAGTTCTGGAAATATCAGCTGAATTTTTCCCATGATACTTTCTGAAGTGAAAATACCATTCACAATCCTAGGATCTAATTTTGCTTTTAAGATTTCTACGAGATCACTTTCCGAATAGTTTCTTCGAACTACCGTATGCCTGTGGTAAGTGGTAAGTGGTAACTCGAATGTCGTGCTTTTGTTTTCGTTTGTGAGGAGTATTAGTTGGTTCTTAAATACATTGAAAGGGATGTCCATAGTCGGTATTAATTCATGCCCTGAGCTTTCGTCGCTATGCATAGTAGCTGCCGACGTACTACTGGCATTTATGCTAGTAGGATTTCTCGAAAGTGCGTCTGCTACTACATTGGAGCTACCCGGTTTATACTTCAGCTCGTAATTAAATTCTTCTAGGTAACTCTTCCATTTTTTAAGCTTCGTGTTGTTATTTTTAGGACTCAGCGCATAGGTAAGTGGTTGATGGTCTGTATAAATGACCACTTTTGATTTCCCGTAAAGGTACATCCTCAATTTTTCTAAGGCCCATACTATGGCCAACATTTCCCTTTCATTCGTTGCGTAATTTTCCTCTGTTTTAGATAATGCTCTTGATATGAATGTGATTGGTCTGCCATTTTGTTCTAATGGGGCACCTATCGCTATATTCGAGGCATCTGTGGTCAGATGAAATTCTTTACTGAAATCGGGGTATGCTAACAATACATCCTGTGAAACCAGTGCATTCTTAACTTTTGTGAAAGAGTCTGGTTCTTCTTTACCAAAACGAATTTCGATTTTGTTAGAGACATTCTTCTTCGTTCTCCCGTGTTCACCACGTAACAGATTTGTGAGTGGTCTTGCTAGCTTTGCGAAGTCCTTAATGAACCTCCTATAGTAACTAGCTAAACCCAAGAATGATCTTAATTGCTTCAAATTTGTTGGTATAGGGAAATTTATTATGGCTTGTACTTTCTCTGGATTAGTTTTAACACCTTCGCTTGATATCACCACTCCTAGGAAATCAACGCTATGCTTTAAAAATTTGCACTTATCGACTTGCACCTTCATATTTGCTTCAGCTAAGGTAGAGAATACCTCGGCCAGATGGCTAAAATGTTCTTCCTCTGTTTTGCTGAATATTATAATGTCGTCGATATAAACATAGCATATTTTCCCTATGTGTTTTGTTAAGATATCATCGAGGGCTCTTTGGAATATGGCCGGGGAATTTTTAACCCAAAGGGGAGTCTGGTAAATTCGTATTTTCCTTCATTTATAAAAAATGCTGTTTTTTCAATGTCAGATTCTTTTAGAGGGATCTGATGAAATCCACTCTTTAGGTCAAGAACGGAGAAGTATTTATTGTTGCCCAATTGAGCAATCATTTCTCCAATTTCTGGGATAGGATATTTATCCGAAATGGTGATCGAATTTAATTTTCTATAATCTATGACCATCCTATACTTCTTTTTTCCTGAACTGTCGCTTTTTTCGGAATGATCCATACAGGAGAGCCATAGGGCGACCGTGAGGGTCGTATTATGCTTGAAGTGCTTCTAGCTTTAACTTTTGATTACCCGATAATTGATCTGAATTGATCGTGTGGACCTGCTGAGCTCGCATCTGTCTCACTTTAACAACATGAGAGTTGTTGACTTGTAATAAATCTTTTCCCACATCTATAATGGCATTTAGTTCTTTCAATGTGTCGTTACCTAGGATTCCATGAAATGATTTCAAATTTGGTAGTAAAAAAAAATTATGGGTCTGTTAGGCTCATTAAAGAGACCCAGGTGGACATGCTCCGTAATTGGGATGCGTCCACTTACAGAATTCGCGTAAAATTTATGCTCATTTGGTTTTATATTTTTGGCTACTTCAGGTTGGATATAATTTTTATTTGAACCGGTATCTATTAAGAAATTATATACTGTTCCGTCTTTGTCCCGGACTACAAAGTACGGCAAAGAGGAACATTTCATCCTAAAAAATTAACTGTGTATTCAATTTGTGGGTAAGAATCTTGAACTGTAGGTTGTGGTGTTTCCCTATCTTGCGGACTTAATTCGGACGGGCCACTTTGAGTGGTAGGGTACTCTTGTTGTTGTTCATACTCTGACAATTGTGAGTATGGGACTAATTGGAAATAGTCCTCTTGTTCTTGATACTCGGACAACTGGGCTTCGGTTACGTTGACCTGAAACTCTTCTGGTGGTGGGTCACTGTATTGCCCTTCTTGAACCACAGCTCCGATGTGGAACTTGTCTCTGGACTTTGTTTGGGAAATTTGTATTAAAAGGATTTACACTTTTTAATAGAACTGGTTGTGTAGGAGTTATATTTGGCCTATTTATATAATTCACATTTCTTGTCATTATAGAACCGTCTACATCCATTGGTGTAGGCTTAGGTTGAGGCTTTGGGGCAAGTGGTCTAGGTGCTGTGTTGAAGAATGTTTGACTACTATTACTGAAGGGGATATTTTGAGGAATACCCTGGTTCTGGAAAAATTATTTTGGGGTGTAAAAGTGTTTTGAATCTGTCTGGGATTGTACCAATTTATGTTATTATGTGGTTTCGGGGGAAGTACCGGAGGGTATGACCATTGTGGAGGGTTGTTAATTCTGGTATATTGTCCCGTCTTGTGTATTGAATTTGGGCGAGGGTGTTGGTAACCTGAGCCAATCGAGTTTTTAATGTGTTTATTAGTCAAATCTTCTATCATTTGCAACGCATGTTTCAAGTTGAGAGGTTGCGCTAGACTTATTCTATCGGACAAATCGCCGTTCAGGCCCCTGATAAATGTGTCTAGGGCTCTGTCCCTTATTTGTTTCGACAAGACTGCCATGACTTCAGGACCATGTCCCATATTCTTCATTTGACTAATAATTAGAGACATTTGATGATTTACTGCAAGGTAAAACTCGTGGATTGTACTATTCCTCTGGCTCATGGAGAACAATTGATACTCCAATGTGCCCAAATCTCGTCTGTCTGAGTACTCTTCTAGAAGGCATTTTGAGATTGCCTCCCAATGTAGCGCGGTATCATTCACTTTTAATACAATGTTCGCATGCCCTGTGATCTTATCTCTAACTGTTAGTAAAATCGCGAAATATTTTGGCGTACCTTGCAAAGGAGCGAAGGCATCCATTACACGCGAGGTTGAAGCAAACCAAGTTGTGAATTCTGCTGGATTTCCAGAGAATTCTTTAAGGCCTTTCACTAAATCTGGAACCTTATCTACCTCATTCCAATTGTCTTGTAAATTCAGAGTTAAGTCTCTGTATTCTGAAGTTATTGGCTGGGCCAGTTTTATTTGTTCGATATAAGACCCCATTCTAGCTGTTAAAAGACTATCAACGACTGCGTCTAACCCTTGTATGGATATAGCCTCAATACTTCTGTTCGCAGCGGTTGAGGTTGACGCACCCTGCGACTCTGTCGTAGGGCGACCTCCTGACTGAAGGACTGCGGCTTTTACCCAACTGTCGGTTTCAGGCATTTTCAATTTCAAAGGAGATTAATTCACTTCAAAAAAAAACAAACGTTTGTACTACGCGTCGAATAATTATTCGAAAAAACAAGAAAATTTGTTCGCGACGCGATACCGTTTAGAGAAAAATTTTGATGGAAATGGCTTTTGGTTTAAAATTTTGTTAGTAGAGATAGTTATTGTAATTGTTGGTTAGTTTTTCGTTTCTTATAATGCTAATTCGTTTCTTATTTGAAAAAAAATTGTTCCTTAGGATAGTAATTCGTTTCTCTTATTTAAAAAAAAATTTTGTTTCTTAAGATATTAATTCGTTTCTGTTTTGATTTTTCTTTTAAATATTGTTTCTTTCTTTTCCTTTTTTTAGTTTTTCTTAATTTCGACTTAACTTACATTAAAAATAGTTTCATTTCGGTGCTTGTATCAGTTGGTCGGTTGGGGTCCTCGCTTTTCCCTCGTTGGGTACTAACGCTCCAGTTCCAGACACTTTTGTACCGATTTCCCTTCGAACGGATACTAAAGGGATGCAGCGATCAGTTTTTATTATAACCCCGTCTGACCTCAGCGAAGTTTTTATTGGCACTGCGTATATTTCGGTTATCGTTTAGAAGGCGTATTTATTTGCGTTCACTTTGATTAACACTTATCACAATTGCCGTTTTACTTCACTTGATCAACTTTTAAACGCGGGGTCCCTGCTCGGGCGCCAATTAAACACAATCTTAGTTAGTCGCACAAAAAAAAAAGGTTTTATTTGATTTATTCTTTACTGAGTACACATTTACAAATCTATCTTTTTTACTGGAAGACTTTGTGACTACTAGACTGAACCAAGATCCCGGAGCTCTAACGAAGTGACAAGTTTATACTAGGATTAAAGACTGATTTGAATAGATCGATTATGTTTGAATGAAGCCTCTGTTTTCGGGCGTCGATGGTGACAGCGACGCTTGTTGAGTCCAAGGGTCCAACGCGAGCGTGGGATCTGTTTAATCATGAAAATGATTTGGGCGACGTGACGGCTGGTGCACCGAACATGATGCTTATTGCCGAATTGATGTTTAACATGAAATCGATTTCGGCGACGTGACGGCTGGTGCACCGAACATGGTGCTTATTGCCGAAATAGTTTATGGGATTGAGCGGCTTGCTGTTTGATGTACCGAATTTGACACCATTCCCCTAGGAATGTTTTGTCTGGCGATTGTGTGAAGATGATTGTGTGTTGCAAGGTTATCGGGTGACATTCTTGGCGTTGCCTTCTATGATCGTGCCGATGCTCGTTATGCTGATGCTCATTACGTTGATGCACATTATGTTAACTCTTGGGTGTTCTCTATGGGTATGGTGTGAGTGTGATTGTGATGGTGAAGCATATCTGGACTTAACTTATATATATATTTTTTTTTATTTAAAAAAAATTTTTTTTTTTAATTTTTCATTTAAAGTTTTTTTTTTTTTTTTAAATTATTTTTCTTGAAACTATTTTTCTAATGCTGCTGAGTTTTATTCTCAGCGCCAGAGACAGGGAAAAAATATTTTTATTATTTGTTACACACGATTGGCTGACATTTTTTATTTAAACAATTAATTGTCCATTCGTGTGTTTTTAGTAGAAAGTCTAACAGTGGTTAGTAGGCGCAACCTGCTCTTTCGTGCCTCAGTTTGCTTATTAGAGTTTAAATCTATGGCAAGTTAGGGCTTGCGCATTACTGCGTTTCTGCGCTCTTTGGCGCAGTTCAGTTTTGATGTCCTCAATACGCTCTATGCAGCGTTATCGGTCTTCTTCGTTGGTGCTGGCCTTTAGTAAATCCTGCTGCAGTCTTTTCTGGGTGAGCAGGCGTCTCACCTCACCGCCTCGTTTCGTCTTTTTGGGGATTTCCGTCTGCTGCCGGGCTCTGTACTCCTCTATTGTTAGTGGCCGTGGTCCATCGATTGGATTTGCCTGCAACGTCGGCAAATCCCTTTGTTCGTTAGGAACAGCGGTCTTGAAAGAGGGTTCCGTGGACATCAGTATTTTGTTGTTGATTTATTTGGTTTCATATTAATGTTTAATATTATTTTGAATAAATTTTTTTTTTTACTTTGGTTAAAAAAAAAAAAAAAAATTTTTTTTTTTAATCCATTATTGTTTTTAAATTCCAATTAATTTTTTTTTTTTTTTGTAAATAATTTGAGAAACGTATGTGTGTGTTATGGGAGTGCACCTTGGAGCAGCACCCAAGAGTTGATAGTAGAAAAATCACATAAATTCCAGTATCTAGATTAATCTTTCTTTTTGTTTTGTTTCATTTTTGTTCATAGCGCGCACAGTGGTTCGCAATCAATTGAAAATACATTTCACAATTTGCACAAATTATTTTCGTGTTTTTAGTTTATGTTGAAATGTTAATTAATTTATTTCTTTTTTTTTCACATGTCACGGTCGCCATGTTATGTGCGCATTAAGTTTTTTAATAAATCCGTTTTAGTTTAATGAAACGCAACTGTTCTGTTCGAGCAGTGATCCAGAATGTCTGGACAGTTTATTCATATTTTAGTCTTAGCCTATACATCTTATATGTATTGAATACACTCTGCCGCTTAGGGCGCTGGCAGAGAGAGAGAGTGTGTTGCAGTATATATTTGTACGTATTAGCATATATGTACTGAGGGTACATAGTCAAAAGTGCTTACGCTAGCGATCCCACGCTCAGCGGCCAGTCCGCATAAGTGGCGGATCATATTACTATTATGAATGGGTGCATAAACATGGCAACAAAGTGTTGGTATGTTACTCTTACTTTAATGTTGTTATATTGTATACTTTGCTACAATACTGTGGGCATATGCTCATTTGGCATACAACATACAACACTATAAGAATTATCTTCAGCGGTGTAAGCTTCAGTTTTCTTCTGACCCTAAACAATTTTATAATTTTGTCAATTCTAAGCGTAAGACCTCCGTGCACCCATCTTTTTTGTCTTTTCAAAATAAAAAAAACCAACCGCATTATGCAATCCCATTTTAAAATTGTTTCTATTGTCTGTCGAATCTTCCTCTTTTCCATCTATCTGGAAGGAGTCGTATATCATACCTCTGCATAAAAATGGCAAAAAGTCCGAAGCCTCTAACTATAGAGGTATCTCAAAATTGTCCGCTATTCCAACATGGGTTTGTGAAACGTAGATCTACAACCACTAACCTTTTAGAATTTACATCAATAATTATCAAGGGGTGAAAAAATAGGGAAAACAAACTGATGTCATATACACTGACTCAGCAAAGCCTTTGATTCCGTTAATCATACCCTATTACGCTGTAGATAATTAAAAAGTATAGCGCGAAGAGAAGTGACAGATAGATGAGGAGAAATAAGGTGAGAAAGGTTGTTAAAAGATTGGCAAAGAACACGAAGAGGTTCGTGAAGAGAGTAGTTAGTCAGACATCTACTAAGGTGAAGGGGGAAAAAGTTTCTGGTCCGACGTGAGTGAACACAAAAATATAGCGAATCTAGTAAATTGGTAGAACTGACTTCGCCGTTGACTACTTTATGTAGAAAGAGAATCCCAAATACGAGCCTACGGTTGTAAAGTGAAGGAAGATTAATAAGAAGAAGTCTGTCAGAATAAGAAGGTAGGCGAAGATTCTGGTCCCAATTAAGACCGCGTAACGCAAACTTAAGGAATTGCTTCTGTACCGATTCAATACTACGCTGGTGAACATCATATTGAGGGTTCCACACTGGTGAGCAATATTCTAGAGTAGGGCGAACTAACGAAGTGTATAAAACCTTTGTCACAAATTCCTTGGCCCAACGTTTAATGAAGCCAAGAAGACTGCATGCTCTATTAACAATTGAAGATATATGAATATTAAAAGAAAGCTTTGGGTCAAACATAACGCCTAAGTCTTTAAATGATGGTACACAATCTAACAGAACAGACTTAATAGAGTAATGAGCTAGGAACGGCGACAAACGACTGAAAGTCATAAAAGAGCATTTAGAGGCATTAAGGTGTAATTTATTAACGTGACACCAAACACAAAACGCATCCATATCTGATTGCAAGTACTGTTGGAAAGAAGGATCATTATATGAATAACAAATCTTGACGTCATCCGCAAACATGAGCACGCGAGAATGAGCCAAGGCCAAAGGCAAATCGTTTATAAACAAGGTAAATAACAGTGGGCCCAGATGACTGCCTTGGGGGACACCTGACGTAACTCGAACAGTTTTAGATATCGAGGAACGAAAAGACACCTTTGGGTTCTGCCAATAAGATACGACTTTAACCAAGCCAATAGTTTCGGGGAAAAACCCATGATGTTAAGTTTCATGAGAAGCATAGAATGATCAACCGTATCGAAAGCCTTACTAAAGTCAGTATAAATAACATCAGTTTGACACTTTTTACGGAAGCCATGGTGTACAAGGGTAGTCAATTCTAAAAGGTTGGTAAGCGACGAACGACCTTTCATGAAGCCATGCTGACAAGGAGAAATAGTGGATCTGGATAGGTGTTGAAGGGAAGACGTAATAATTTTCTCAAACAGCTTAGGTATTGCCGAAAGTTTGGCAATGCCACGGTAGTTAGAAATATCCGATTTGTTACCCTTTTTAAAAAGCGGAATAATAAAAGACTCCTTCCAAATATCAGGGAAGCGACAAGTCTCACTCGATATAAAAAATAACCGAGATAAAGGCTTAGATAGGGAAATCGAACACATTTTAAGGATGCAACTAGGTATATTATCAGGCCCGGGTACGAAGGAAGAAGTCATAGATGACAAGCTAGAGATAATACAGTCTTCAGTAATATTAGGAAAAAACATACAATTTAAATGTGGAATTGTGAAGGGATAAGGTGTGGGATCCGAAGCAGTAGAAGAATAAGTCGACTGAAAGAATTTAGCAAACAGATCTGCAATATCTGAATCACTATTAGCAGTCTGGTCATTAAGTCTGAAGGTGGAAGGTAGTAAATTAGAACGTCTTTTGGAATTAACAAAGTTATAAAATCTTTTAGGGTTCTTATAGGGTTCAACCTTATAGGCAAATTTTATTGAGATTTAAAAGGCATTTGACTTGACAATAATTTGCATAGTCACGTCGCGAACCAGTTTTTTTTAAATCTTTTAAAATATCTCGATTTAATGTTACGGAGATTAGAGAGCCTACGTGTGAACCAGACTGGCGCACTGGAGACGGTAGAGACATTCACATTAGGAACGCATTTATCAATTAGAGAATTAAGAGCAGAGTAGAAAAAATTTACTGCACAATCTATATCACAGCACTCAAATAGAAATGACCAATCAAAAGAGAAAATAAGGCTGTTAAGAAGATTGAAATTTGTTTTACGAAAACATCTACGACGAGAATTTGAGATGTTATTGAATGAATTATTGACGGAATTGTAAGAAATAGTAATTTCAATGGTAGGGTGATAAGTATCTTCGGGCTTCACTAGGGGCTGTGTTTGTGATACAGCACTAACAGTGGGATCAGAGACAAAAACAAGATCGAGGATTCTTTTTAGAAGAGTTAAGAAAAGAATTCAACTGATATAGCGGACATTCAAGTAGGCTATCAAGAAAAACATGTTGAGATGAGGGAATTAAGAAAGATAGATTATCATCAGCAAGCCAAGAAACATTAAGCAAGTTAAAATCACCTAAAGGTATAAAAAAATCACGATCTTTAAGACGACTAAAAATAGTTCGCAAAGCATCAGCATGGTGCATGTAGATCATGATATCAGAAGTTGGAGGAATATATGAACAAGAGATATATAAGCTAAAGTTAGAACATGTAACTTCGACGCAAATAAACTCAACACCTAAGGGGAGATCAATCGGCACAACACTTGAACACAGATTCGAGTTGACAGCAATGAGTACTCCACCGCCACGTCGACCAACACGATCAAGCCTATAAGAAATAAAGTTATTAGAAAGAATTTCATTATCCAAAACAGAGGAATTAAGCCAAGTTTCAGAGAAAGCTAATGTGTCAGCCGAAAAGGTTAAGCTATCGCAGAATAATTTAGAGAGCTTGGTAAGAAGTCCTCTTACATTTTGATAGTGAATGCAAAGACTAGACGTTATTAGTTTTTTGAAGCAGAAGATGCATTAGGAAGGTGGACAGGCAAAGGGCGGGAGCGCTTATTGGGTGCAAATTCGTGTACAACTAGGCCCTCTAACCAAAAGTTAGGGTCAACCATAGCTGAGAAATACTCATTTGGTACAGTAATTTTAAAAGAGGAGATTTCGCGAGGCCTAGAAAACTTAAACTTTTGAATTAAAACCTTAGCAGGGCATATATTACCAATGTAAGCTGCCACAGACGATTCAGAAGTATCTGGAGCAAGCCTAGAGATAAATAATTGTTTACGATGGGGCACTACAGTTTGTGGAGGCGGAGGAGCATTGGGATCCGCAAGTGGTTGAAAGCCAGCATGATCAGAGTTCCCGTGAGGGATAGATGAAGAGAGCATAAAGAGGGACAAGAAGATGGTGTAGGCGAAAGTAAAATGGGAGAAGATGTAATAGAAAGTGCGGGCGACTGCTTATGAGGCAACTCAAGGGTACATTTCTTGGGCAATTCCTTAGAAGGTGAACCAAACTTGAATTGCGACAATAAATGTATGCTAGAGTCACACTCATTAGACAGCTGTTTGGCCATTTTATTAAGAGAAAGAAACTTTAAACGAAGATCCCTATACATTCGGCTAAAATCAAGCTGCTGGCTGGCACAAGATGGGCAAGTCCAGCGCATTAAGCCAAGCTCAGGCTTAGACACAGACAAACCAGAAAATTTGTCGTAATTACGGCCGTTGAGGCCAGCACATTTTAAGTGAATAAGATTATCGCAAAGCCAACACGATATTGCTCTATACTGATCGTCAAACGATCAGAATGCTTGCAATTGGGTAGACAACAAGCCATTGAAAAGCCAAAATAAACAAGGCAAAAAAAAAAACAAAAAAAAAAAAAAATATATAGAAAAATTTAAATAAACAGCACAAAGATAATTATCGATAAAAAATCAATTATTACAAATAAAACAAAGAGACAGCTGGAGTACACAGCACAAGAGAGAGTGCAAGAACAGTTATAAGACGAGCTTTGAGAGGCGGCTTTATAAAAGAGATTACGCGGGAGGGAAGCTGAGCACAAGCACAAAGCAGAGAGAACAACAAAACCACTAGCACAGATGGTATGATGGGGGCGATGAGGGAGAGCAACTGCAGAAGCAATGACGAGAGAGAACAATAAGAAAAAATAAAAACAATTTAAATGCACCAAACACTAATCACGAAAAAGAAAAAAACAAAACTGTTTAATTTGGCAAATTATGCAAATAAAACACAAGGGTTTCAAGCAAACGACACCAGCGAAAACGAAAACAAACTAGGCACAATTAAAAATTGAGAGAAAGCCATATATATTAATAAAACTCAGGAGCTAAGCAAAAACACGACCGTCACGTCAGAGAGCAGAAGCTTTGTTGATACTTATAAAGATACAGATTCATTTAGTCGGCTGCTGATCTTAAAAACTTTCAATCCTGGTGCCAGTTTAATCTACTAAATCTTAACACTACCAAATGTAAGGTAATGACTTTTTTTCGTAACTCTCCTCAACTGGTCACTTATTTTTTAAACAATAGTCCTTTAGAACGTCTAAATAATATGAATGATTTGGGCTTACTTATGGACCATAAGTTAAATTTTAACACCCATATTTCCACCACGGTCGCAAAGGCCATGAGTGTCCTGGGTTTCATTAAAAGATGTGTTGGTGTTTAGATTATATAAAATAAGATAACATTAAGACAATTATAATATAGAACAAATGGAAATGTATGCCAATATAAGTATGTAACCCGATTATAGATATCGATGGCTCATCAGTCATAAGTAGATCTGATATGGTCAGCAGTTAACAATAAAGACCTAGTTCATCAAGTTGCTATAGTTAGCTATTTTCAATAAAGACGTATTTTGCTGACCTAACACTATGTCGAACTATGCACTGGTGAGCTCTCTAGTTTTACTATAAAAAGAAATGCATTATTCTTTGTAAGATCAGATACCAATTGTAGCTACATCGGGTGTGCATCGCTGTGTCTTTGGCCCCCATCTCTACCTTTGTAATCTCGCTCCGAAGTCCACCCAATTTATGTGTTGGTTGCGACGACTATTAGTCACTGGTTTATGTGCTAGTGCCTATTTGATTATAAATAAATAAATAATAATAAATTCAAGAAATACTAACGACTTTCATTGAACATTTTGGTGACCCCGACATTGGCGGCTCCACATTGAAAGAGTTACAGACTTGGTGGAACCGTCATCAAGTGAGAATTGGTTTGGTTAACTCAGGCGACCAATCTCTCAACAACAAGGAAACTGGTCAACTAGGCGACTACTTTCTTTGCACGCTTTGGACACAGAACAATCCTAAGCGTGGGCACAAATTGATGAACATTTCACATCAATCTGGGGTCCCGACTAAAAACATCGCAATTGATTAACTTGGCAATCGTTGCATAGCCACTTTAGCGACTAAAACAATTTATTGGAAAACTAGGAGTTAGTTTTCCGCAACGGGGTAGCAATTCATACCCATTGAATAAAAGTTGATCAACTAGGCGATCACTTTGGTAAATACAATTAACACGATTTGTGTCAACGAGGCGACCAAATCATAAAAAAAGTTATTTTCATAAAATAAAAGTTTGATCAACTTATAAACTATATGGCATTCCCTGGCGTCAGCAATCTCTGACCTAGTTAACTCGGTCAGTAACCCAGGTAGTACGCACGAGTATATAGTTTGGCATTGGTCAGCAATTTTTGAAAATATATAATAAAGAAAAGAAACCCAAAAAAACTGGTTTCACTTTCGTGGCGTTTACAAGTGTAAAAGAATAGGCATATTGGAAATAAAAATTAACCATTGGTAACGCAAAAATCAAAAGGCGACTTCGATTTATTTCTTATTCTTATTTGTGCTACACTTGACCAATTTTAGGAACAAGTCGGAGCGTTCCCTGTCTTTGACAAAATAAATAAACTCCCATCGGGTCAAGTACAAGTACAAATAAGCAATTACATAAGAATATAAAAACATGGAGGAGTTTTATAAGCAGCAGACAGAACGAGAAGAAGCAATTCAGGCTTTCATTCGGAATACCAAAAGGATTCGTTCGCCAGGAAAATGAAGCCCTCTTATTTCGAGGAGAAACTTGAGCTCCTGGAATACATGTGGGAGAACTTCGAGAAAAGTCATAAGGAGTTATTGGACAAATTAAACAACGTGCCAACAGAAGATGACTACTTTGTAACGGACTATTTCAGCAAAATGAAGGCGGTTGTAACTAACATAGTGGAAGATTGGAAGGACCATTTGGCAAAGATAAAAATAGAGAGACAAGCTCGCCAACGAGAAGAAGAGCGAGCCGGGATCAAACCACTGGTTCGCAAACAAAGTGCGCTGCTGGATTCATTGTCCAGGACATTAAGTCAAATTGTGCCTGAAGAAAAAAATGAACTACAAATCAGTAGTCGACAAATTATGGAGGCAAATAGAAGAAGGGGATTACCTAAAATGGCAACAATTTCATGACATCTATAAAAAGGTGGTTCATGAGTCAAATGTATCCACAATAGAGAAAATGTGGTACTTAAAATCAAACCTTTCTGGAGAAGCAGAGAGATTGATACGGCACCTGGAATTAACAGAAGCCAATTACAACACTGCTTGGTCAGTGTTGCAGGAACGATTTAATAATAAAAGAGTTCTAGTAACAGCCATACTGGCAAAGCTGTTTGATCACCCAAATGTGGGAAATGACGCAGCTTCTATAAAGAATTTGCATGATAATATTTTTGAATCATTGCAAGCTTTAAAAAATGTAGGCGTTAATATGGAATCGTCAGATGCTGTCATAATGTTTCATATGACAAGGAAATTGGATAGATTCAACCACGCACTATATGAGCAATCTCTGTCCAACACCAGGGAGCTACAGGAAGTAAAGGATTTCCTATCATTCTTGGAACAGCGCTTCCTAACATTAGAGGCGATTGGGAAACCAAGAATTGACAATCGCAGCATTGAAAAACTAAACCCAAGGGAAGACATGCGCGGCAGCATTTGGGACAAACAGTTCCTTGTGTGCTTTCTGCGAGAAGGCAAAGCACAAACTCTTCCAATGTGAAAAGTTTAAAATGAAATCCGCAGCAGAGCGGCTTAATTGGGTACAGAGACACAAATTGTGTGTCAATTGCTTCAAGCCGGACCATATGGCTAAAAATTTCTCTTGGAGGGGATGCTTCAAATGCGATAAAAAACATAACACAATGTTGCATTTAGAAACAGGCAACCAAGTTGCTACATCTGCGTCTGCAGTTTCTGCTTATTGAATTAGCAGAAAATACACTCTATTGGCAACGGCCAAGGTAGTGGTGAAAGGGATCAATGAAAGGAAAGGAGAGTTTCGAGCACTCGTAGATAGCGGCTCACAAGTAAATCTCGTCTCAGAGAGGCTAGTAAAGAAGTTATCGTTAAAAATTAACGAGACTCATGTGCACATAAATGGAGTGGGTGGTCAACCACAGATAAGCAAGGCGCGAGTAAGCTTGGTTGTACGGTCAAGATACAACAAGTTCGCAATGCTAGTTGAGGCATTTGTATTGCCATACATAATAGGTGACCAACCTACAGAACAAATAACGCAGAAAGTCAAATTGCCAGACAACTTTCAATTAGCTGACCCAACATTTGATAAACCAGGAAAAATTGATATGCTGTTGGGAGCTGATAATCACTATGCTATACTGCTACCAGAAAGAAGACGGGGCAATCGAAACCGTCCAACATTACAAAATTCAGAGTTTGGATGGATTATTGCTGGCAGAATTAATATGTCAACGTCAGCTTCAATCACATGTATGGTAGGCATGACGATTCCGAATCTCTAGAAAGATTCTGGCAGCTAGACACACTAGAGCCAATGAAACGGTACAAGAGTCCGGAGGAAGAGTATTGTGAAAATTCTTCCTCGATAACCTACACACGGCGGCGGACAATCGACTAATTGTAAAGCTTCCATTTGCTGAAGAGGCTTCATCTCTTGGAAAATCTCGGGAAGTAGCCATAAGAAGATTCATGTCGTTAGAGAGGCGAATGAGCCCTGACATAAAAAGGAGTATGTAAAATTTATGTCAGAATATGAACAGCTCGGACATATGAAGCAGGTAATGGTGGAACAAATTCCCAAAAACCATTACTTTATACCGCATCACTGTGTACTAAAGCCAGAAAGTACCACCACCAAGTTAAGAGTGGTATTTGATGCGTCCTGCAAAACGTCGTCAGGAAAATCACTGAACGACATTTTATATCCTGGACCAGTTGTACAGAGTCAACTTTTCTCAATTCTTCTGCGGTTCAGGACACACAAATATGTGTTCACTGCCGACATTGAAAAAATGTAACGTCAAGTTTGGATAAACCCTGCCGATCAATTCAATCAGATGATTGTGTGGAGAGAGGATCCAAGTCAAGAACTAAAGTTTTATCGTTTAAAAACGGTAACTTATGGAACCACATCAGCCCCATATCTAGCGACGAAGTGTCTGGAATATTTGGCACTGAAAAACGTGGAAAAATTGTCGTCTGGAGCATTAGCATTAAAAAATGACTTTTATGTTGATGACTGTCTCACAGGAGCAGACAGTTTACCAGAAGCCCTGCAAATAAGACAAGAGCTGTTAGAAATCTTGAGACCTAAGGGTTTCAATCTACGAAAATGGTGTTCAAATAGCAGTCAGCTTCTAAAGGAAATTCCAAAGGAAGATACCATTGCTGACATCAATCTCGGTGACACACTGGAACAAACAAGTGTCAAAACATTGGGAATCATATGGGCACCCAAAGAAGATCAATTATGTGGAAAGGCTCAAAAACATACAAAAAGAATAACCGGAAGAGTGGTACTATCTGAAGTCGGTCAAATCTTCGATCCTCTAGGACTGTTCGCACCGGTAATGGTAAGAGCGAAAATATTTCTTCAACATGTTGCTACCGAACGAATTGAGATGGATGGTGATCTGCCGCCGTATTTGGAGAAGCAATGGGAAGCCTACCGAGAGGATATACAGGCACTAAACCACATGAAAATTCCAAGGCATATTTTTGATGGCAAGGTTCCCACTTCAAAGGAACTGCATACATTTGTTGATTCATCAGAAAAGGCTTATGGAGCGGCAGTTTATGTCCGATCAACCTTTAAAAATGGCCAAGTTTCGGTCAGATTGTTGTGCGCCAAGTCAAGAGTGGCTCCCCTTGAAAAGCAGACACTGCCCCGTGTGGAACTATGTGCAGCTGTACTTGGAGCTGAACTTACGGATAGAGTACGACAGGATCTTCAATTAGGATCGGAAAGTGTTGAAACATTTCTCTGGTCAGACTCAACAGTAGTACTCTCTTGGATTAATTCACGGGCATCACATTTCCACACTTTTGTGGCTAATCGGTTGACCAGAATACATGCAGTATCACATCCAAGGCAATGGCGTCATGTGTCATCAGCGCTCAACGCAGCAGATGTTCTGTCTCGAGGCATATCAGCAGCCCAGCTTAGCACACATACATTATGGTTATATGGACCACTATTTTTGCATGGACCACAACGTGGCTGGCCAGCACCATTTAAGCCTACAGAGCACACAATGGATACCGCTGAAAAGAAAACCAAGGTATTCAGCATGGTGACTGCCACTGCCAACAACACGAGTGAATGGATATATACGGTAAATCACAGAAATTCATTTTACCGGCTACAGCGAATAGTGGCGTATGTGCTACGGTTTTGTTACAAGCAGAACAAGAGACCAACGGCTCATTTAGAGTTGGAAGAGTTAGACCAAGCACGTAGAGTAATTATTAAGCAAATTCAAGAAACAGGATTTGCATATGAATTACGACACTTAAAGAAACGACCTGATCAACAGCTAGATCGCAAAAGCACGGTGGCAACATTGCCACTAATACTGGATGAACACTCAATCATACGAGTAGCAACTCGGCTACAACAAACACCAGTATCCATTTCTCTTGCCGTATAATGATCCGGTGGTAAAAATGACACTACGGAAACTTCATGAAGAGAATCTTCATTGTGGACATGAGGCATTGCGGGGAATAGCTCGGCAACAGTACCACATTATCAAGGTGAAACCAATGGTCCGAAATGTGATCCAGGGCTGCGTAGTATGCACCAAGCACTGGCCTCAGTTCTTCAAACAAGTCATGGGCGACTTACCTGAGCATCGGGTATCTCTTTCTCAACGCCGGAGTAGACTATTGTGGACCATTCTGGATCCACCATAAGGTTCGGGGAAAACGTCCCGACAAAGCTTACATTGCAGTATTTGTATGCTTTGCAACCAAGGCAGTACACTTGGAGTTGGTTGGAGACCTGTCCACCTCCTCATTTGTGGGCGCCCTTCAGCGCTTTATTGGGCGCAGAGGAAGATGCCAGACATTATACTGCGATAATGCAACAAACTTTGTTGGAGCAAACAAACAACTTAAGGAGCTGACCGATACAATACACTCAGAAACGGCATCAGGTAGTATTAAGGAATTTTGCAATCAAAAAGGAGTGCAATTTAAGTTCATTCCACCACGGTCTCCCCATTTCGGAGGATTATGGGAAGCTGCGGTAAAATCCGCTAAGCATTTACTGTTAAAAAACGTATCGACAGCAAACTTAACGTTTGAGCAACTGGCTACCATCATTGTCAATGTTGAAGCAGTGTTGAACTCTCGTCCGTTAACTCCAAACTCAGACGATCCCAATGACTTGACAGCTCTAACACCAGGCCATCTATTGATCGGAGAACCATTAGTAGCCCAACCAGACGCAGAGCTAGTAACACATCGATCGATTCCAGAGCAATGGGTATTAGTGCAACGGCTTAAGCATACATTCTGGACACAATGGTCTCAAGAGTACCTACAAGAATTGCAGGGTACATCTAAATGGAAAAAACCCTATAACAATGTCAAAGAAGGCATGATGGTAATTTTAAAGGAGGATAATGTGCCAATCTTACAGTGGCCAATTGGACGAATTGTTAAATTATATCCAGGTCTGGATGGATACGTCCGCGTGGTTGACGTTAAAACAGCCAGAGGTACCTACAAGCGGGCTATCCATAAATTGGCTCCCTTGCTTAGAGAGACGGGGATAAAACGTAAAATCGAGGCAGATGACATAGGATCGAATTCCCAAGAAAACCCTGGTATCGCGGACAAAGCAGAACCAGAGACAAAAAGACGTTTGTCGATCGGTCTGCCACCGTTAGCAATGACGATCTGCCTAATGCTGTTGTTACTTCCTCTGGCATTTGCTCAAAGGACTAACATAACTCGATTCAACCGCAAACCAGGCATATACTATGAAAGTATTGGCACAGGAAGGAGGGCAACGTCTGACTGGACTATTGTGGCATTTTACGATCTCGAACCATATTGGGCCGACCTGAAGACATTTTCAGACGGATTAGTAAAGGTTGGAGAAATATGCGTGTTAATGAAGGTTCCAGAGGCATGCACCGCAATGCAGAGGCACTTTGAGCATGTCAACTCAGAGCTCCGGACGGGAAATGATCTCCTTCACATAGAACGCCAACGACGATCGCCGTTAGATATAATTGGGAACATTGCGAACGGCTTATTTGGTGTGCTGGACTCAAAATATGCAACAGAGATGTCAGGCACCATAAGAAAGGTTAAATCAAATGAAGACTACTTATTGAACTTGCTGCAAAATCAGACATCTGTAATTGACTCAACGATAAATATCATTAAGCGAGACGAAGCCACGATTGAAAATCAGATGAAACTAATGGAACAACAAATGAACGACATGACCAAGGTCCAGGACAATGCAGTAAAGGCATTGCAATGGTACATCACGCTAACTACTCAGATGACAGTTATTGCAGGGAATTTGCAACGAATTCAAACCGAAATTTCCCGAGTATTTACAGATGCCCATCATAGCAAAATAAGCCCGTTACTACTATCACCAGGCCAGCTTCGAGAACATCTGAACCAACTTAAGAGACATCTTCCGTTTGGTTTGGATTTGCCAGTTCCAGATAACGACGTCTTGCAATTATTTGGCTTAATGTAGGCACAAGGCACAATCGCAAACAATCATGTGATATTTAAGGTCACGTTTCCATGTGGCAACGCAGGCAGTGCAACTGTATAACCTGGTACCCATTCCAGCAGTTGGAACTCATGGGATTGTAATCATGAACATTAAAATTCCCCTCATTGCTATCAACAAGGAACAGAATCAATACATTGGGCTCTCAAGAGCCGATTTGGAACAATGTCACCAGCTCAACAACGAGCAATATATCTGTTTTGATAAACAAACGACGTTTACGGCTAATAGCAACTGTGAGTTCCAGCTATTCAAAAACACAAAATCATCAACCTGTCAAATACAACACACAAACAGGTCATTTGTCTGGTACGACATGTATCACAAAAATCAGTGGATTTTTGCCACCACCCGACCAATTGAACTCGCAGTGACCTGTGACGATAATATACAAAGTGTCACTATCAAGAAAACTGGATTGTTAACTCTAGACCCGACGTGTACAGCAAGGAGTTCTGCTATACGAATAACAGGTCACCGTATTACTACGACAGACACAATGAAATTGTCATATGTCCGATTTGGCAACTTCAGCATTGGCCCAACAAAAGTAGCGCCAACAACCACACAATTCACGAAGATGCAACTAAGCTACGACGAATTAAGCAACATTCAAGGAAAACTGGAAACTAAGCAAAACTGGAAGTTACCAGAAGACCCCAGCCAGCCGGCACACCGTGTTATAGCACTAACTATACCATTGGTTCTTGTGATGGTATATGGAATAAGGAGATGCTCCCAAACCCCAAGGCACAATGGTCCAGAGCAGACAACCGTGAGGATCGTCAATCCTATACCGACTCCCGCTGCAGCAAACCCAGCCCCCCAGCAATTTTGCGGTCAACGTTGGATAACGTTGAACAGGTGTTCAACGGCCGGGAGTATGTTGGTGTTTAGATTATATAAAATAAGATAACATTAAGACAATTATAATATAGAACAAATGGAAATGTATGCCAATATAAGTATGTAACCCGATTATAGATATCGATGGCTCATCAGTCATAAGTAGATCTGATATGGTCAGCAGTTAACAATAAAGACCTAGTTCATCAAGTTGCTATAGTTAGCTATTTTCAATAAAGACGTATTTTGCTGACCTAACACTATGTCGAACTATGCACTGGTGAGCTCTCTAGTTTTACTATAAAAGAAATGCATTATTCTTTGTAAGATCAGATACCAATTGTAGCTACATCGGGTGTGCATCGCTGTGTCTTTGGCCCCCATCTCTACCTTTGTAATCTCGCTCCGAAGCCCACCCAATTTATGTGTTGGTTGCGACGACTATTAGTCACTGGTTTATGTGCTAGTGCCTATTTGATTATAAATAAATAAATAATAATAAATTCAAGAAATACTAACGTCTTTCATTGAACAAGATGGTCAAAAGAATTTGATGACCCCCTATACAACTAAAAGTTCTTTTACTTCGCTTGTCCGTCCTATTTTAGAGTATGGATTTTGCATTTGGTCACCTCAATATGAGTCGCACCAGATTAGACTTGAATCCGTTCAAAAGCAGTTCTTGCTAAATAGCAAATGCTCTTCGTGGCTTAAGCTGGGATCGCAATGTCAATTTGCCTTCGAATTCTAGTAGACTTCTCTTGATTAACCTTCCTTCCCTAACTAACCGTAGAATTATGCTTGGTGTTATTTTTATGCACAAGCTCCTAATTGGTGATATCGACTCGCCTGAGTTATTAGCTCATGTAAATCTGTCGGTACCATGTAGACGGAGTAGACATCCTTTGATACCTTTATCCCTTAGTCGTTGTTCTTCTAACTATACCCTGCATGAACCTTTTAGTGTCCTCTGCTCTGATTACAACCTTCTATTCCCTGTAATTGGCTCAGAGCTTTCTATTAATATGATTAAAACTTCTATCCTATCCCATTTAGTAAATAGATAGCTATAGTATTTTTTATTTATTTGTTTGTCTGTTTTTTCTATTGTGTATTTGTCCACGCGATTCGTGCCGTGCGTTATACGGCTGCACCCCTCGGTCGGTCGGGTGGGAGGTGGGCGGAGTTATCTGCTTGGGCTCGCGCGTAACAGGCTTTGTCCTAGTGTCGTAGGGGCCACTTGAACGTACTGCGCATAGTATCGTCAACGTCCGCTAATGGCGGCTATATGACTTAAAATGGCGGCTGTAGAAAGGTTCCTGCAGTTTATATAGCTTTTATATAAAGGATGACGGCAATAAGACTCAAAATGGCGACTGTAGAGTGGTTCCAGCGCATTGTTCAGCTCTTATTCAAAAGATGGTAGCTACAAAGACTCAAAATGGCGGCTCCAGAATGGTTCCATCAGCTTGTTCAGCTGTTATACAAAAGATGGCGGCTATAAGACTTAAAATGGCCGCTGTAGAAAGCTTCCTGCAGCATTTATTGCTTTTATATAAAGGATGACGTCTACAAAATGACGTCAAAATGGCGGTTGTAGAACGGTTCCAGCAGAGTGCATAGCTGTTCAATAAACGATGACGGGTATAAGACACATATGGCGGCTGTAAAATGGTTCCAGCAGATTGCATAGCTGTTATATAAAGAATGACGGCTATAAAAATCAATATGATGGATGTAGAATGTTTCCAGCTGCAGGTATAGCTGTTATATAGCTCAAAATGGCGGCTGTAGAATGCTTCCAGCACCTTATATAGCTGCTGCGGCTATAAGACTCAAAATGGCAGATATTGAATGGTTCCAGCAGCTTGTTCAGCTTTTTTTTCAAAGGATACGGCTGTTAAAAGACTTAAAATGACGTCTGTTGAATAGTTCCAGCAGCTTACATAGCTTTTATATAAAGGATGACGGCTATAAGACTAAAAATGGCGGTTGTAGAGTGGTTCCAGCAGCTTGTTCAGTTGTTATAAAAAAGATGGCGGCTATAAAGACTCAAAATGGTGGCTGTAGAATGGTTCCAGCATTCTATATATGTTGTAATGGTTGCGTGTAATTTAAATTCTAAGTATCCGACGCACATTTGGGTTTATCGCCAACTTTCGAGTGCGATCAAAAATATGCGGCGAATTCATAACCGTTTATGGTAATAATGCATCTCTGTAGAAGCTTTGCAGCGTAACCGCAGCTAACTTCATAAAGGGAAGGCTTTGAGAATAGGAGCGAAAGGGTATATAAGAACCTGCCACCCACACTTCCACCTCTTTTCATTATTCTGGCTTAACGAAAAATTAGAATAAATTGCGTTCGAATAAAGTGAACCGTTTAAATTTTAATGGTGAAAATCACCGAAAACGTCAAGTCACTCGGGTTAAATAAATCATTCGTAAGCCCAGAAACAAAAAAAAGAACAAGGAAAAAGCGTTTGGAAAAAATACGATTTTTGGATACCAATCTGGACCTAGAGGCATACATATGTAGGCGTAAGCCTAACCTAAAGACCTCGTGGGTAACCTCATCTATATGTTATACAGCCTCGGTCACAAGGCCAATTCAGTCGACATTTAATTCATTCATAAGGTATGTCCGCTATAGAAAAAAAAAAGGTTTTGATATTCGACTAAAAATTAGATTAATTTATCTAGGAAAAATTTAAGTACGATTTGACATAACCTATCACAGGCCTATCCCCATCACCATACGGCCAAGACGATAATTTAATCAAACACTACGGAAGAAAATTTAATCACTGGGATTATGATAATATGGGATTATACATGAAATTTAACATCAGTCAAACAAAAGAAATAAAAATTTTTTAAAAAAAAAAAAGAAAAAGAACAAAAATATCATAAAGCAACATCTGATCCAGCTGCTGAAGGCCTTCATCGGTGGACTTTCGAAACCGTAAGTGTATTCTTTTTTATCACTTTTACCTTTTTACTGCGAGAGCTCATAACATATGGTGATTAAGATTAAAGTGCAAAAGAAAAGTAAAGAAAAAGAAGGTTTGATGCCCACATATACCTATGTTATGCAGCTCACTCCCTATTATTGTTTCTTTTATTTGGTTTATGCATTCTAAATTTTATTTGCCTTTGCCTCACATACAAACCATACTTAAAAATTGATCATGAAATTTTTTGAATTAAATTAAATTAAAATTATTGAAAGATATAAGGGCTATCATTCATTTCGGTGTCGCGATTAATTTTTTTAATAAGCGCGTTTACAGTAACAAGTATAGCAAGAAAGAAGAAAAACAACAAAAACATGTAATACAATAGTTAATAATGAAGCGTAGATTTAAGTAAAGTAACGGGAGAATTTATCTCGGTGAATAGAAAAAAATGCCCTTTTGCAAATGAAATTGTTTTTGAAGAATAAGTAAAAAAAAAAAAAAAAATGTATTTTGAATAGAAGTTTAAGTTCCCACAACATGAATTTATAAAATGATGAAATAGAATGTACATTTGGGGTCCATTAACAAATCATAATTTTTGTATTTTTGGTTATTGGCCATGGACGGGAGTGTACAGATAAATAATGGCAACTAACATCTCAGCCATACTAAAGCAAGATGTCAAACGTTTGGAGGAGTTCACACTTATACAGCTAGTTGATTAACTTTGCTGTATTTGTTTCTGTCTTGTTGCTCGAGCCATTCGAGATCAATAAGTTTGTTTGTTTTAGAGAATATAGTTCTCTCTTTTAGTGTCATTAGGGACTCTATAATAAATTATATGTAACGAGATGCCACGGAAACTGCAGCAACAACCCATCCCACCCGGAAGAGCTAGGGTTACATATTAGGGTCCCGATCCGCTGTAAGATCGGAGCATCACGGTGTTAGATATTAAGAAAGCCAACACTACCCGGTTACAATACATAATTTTGGCGCCCAACACGTGGGACACACAGGTCAAGGTCAACGTTTACATTTGGTATAAATCGAAAGATTAAGTGTAAGGCTTTGGTCTTAGGTGGCTCATGATAATGTGACTCGTCGAAGGGAAGTTTTTATTAATTTATATTTACAGTGTATGGAATTTGAGCTAGTTAGCAGAAGCTGATGGTTGTCAACCAACACTTTGGTAGAAATAATTAGTTAAAAAAACTCAAGAACCGAAAGGAAAAACATAAAGAGAATTTTTTTTAATTCGCTGAGGTTTAAAGCCTAGACGTATCACAATTAGCTCGTTTGCCTTCACAGTGAATTTAATTTTTTTAAGTAAGAAACGCATTAGTCGCGATTTGTTTTATATACACATTCGGAATTCGCGTGATTGCGCTTGTGATTACTATCGACCAATGTTAACGGTATAAACTAAAGTCAAAAATTAATTTTGTTTCGGATAAGGAAAAATTTAAATTGCACTTATCCTGATTAAGAATTTGTTAGTTAAAGATTATGTCGGAAATGATTCCTGCACAATCTTTTGGAATCTCAAGGTAATGCTTAAGCGTACACTTGTCCAAAGATGAGCATAGTTGATAGAAGACATTTCTTAACACTTTCGAAATCAGCGAACTAGATTCAATAGTTAAAATCTTAAAAACTCCATTTATGTAAATGATAGAAAGCTTTAGAAAAAAAAAAAATATCTATTTCACATCTTATATCTTCTTGTTCTGTGGGAAAAATTAAAAAAAAAAAAAAAAAAAAAAAAATGGCTTTACACCATAGTACAGAGGAAGTATATAATCCCGCAAATTCTGGGGAAAGTATTTGTCTGGTCTGTAGCGAAATTCAAACACAAACGCAGATCAGAGTTATTACTAATTGCAAGCATTCATTTCACAAAGCTTGCGTGTCTTACTAAAGTGCAGGAGAAGGACTTAAAGATAATTAAAATAAATCAGCAAGGAAAAAAAGTTAGACCAGTCACCAGATCCTTTGCACGTAGTGTAAATGAAGACCGAAGAACGGAAGAGCTCATAAACGTAAACGTTATTGAAGCACAAATACACAACACAAGTCAAGCCGACCTATTGCCATTAAATGCAGGGAATAGTACGCAACATGGAGAAGTTCCGCAATCAATACCCAGACCAATTCGTCAAAGAGGTAGACCAAGTCGTCGAAGGAACACACGACATCCCGTTAATCAGCCTTTACGTAATGAAATAAATCGAGCGGAAATGGAATCTCTTATTCAGCAGACAGTAGAAAGGGTTATTTCTTCAATAAGTTGCAACGCGCAACAAAACAGTCATATTCGACTAAACAGATCGCCGAGCAGTAGCAGAAGAACACATTATCAATTAATAGGAACAAATAAAGTTGCGGAGGTGATTCAGAAGTGGGGAATCCATTTTGATGGATCTTCTAACGGCTTACCTGTGGAAGAATTTCTATATAGAGCGAAAACGTTGACGCGAGAACATTTAGGTGGAGATTTTGAAGCTTTATGTCGGAATATACACATAGTTCTGATTGGTAAAGCTAAAGATTGGTATTGGCGATACCATAAGGGAATTGACCATCTTACCTGGTCAGAGTTTTGTTTAGCGATACGCCATCAATATAAGGATAGTCGGTCCAATTATGAAATAAGAGAACAAATAAGAGCTCGCAAACAGAAACCGGGAGAAACTTTCGAAGGTTTTTACGAAGCCATATGTCAATTAATGGATCGATTGCCTACAAGATTGAAAGAAGACGAATTAGTAGAAATTGTACAAGGCAATTTACTAGCTGATCTGAAGGATCGACTACTTTTCGAGGAAATACGGTCAATCAGTCACTTACGTCATCTGGTACAAAAGAGAGAGAATTTTTCTTAAAGAATCGAGTCGTCTCAAGTTTTCAAATACACGAGGAAAAGATATAGTATCACACCGAGTATATGCAGTAGAGGAAGTTGAAGAAGAAGTCAGCACCATGGAAGGGCATCATCAAGTAGCAGTTTTGCAGAAAAACATTGAGAAATTATCTTGTTGGAACTGTTGTACTCAAGGCCATAAGTGGGAAGATTGCTTAGAAGAGAGAAGAATATTTTGTTACGGGTGCGGTACGCCTAACATTTATAAGCCCAATTGTTTGAACTGCAAGAAGCGTTCGGAAAACCGGCAAATCGGGGCATCCCAGTCAGTGAGGTTGTCCCACAAACAATAGAAAACAAACAACCAAGCCTATCCGATTATTTGAACACAGATAGTCAAAACAAGAATAGCTCACATGTTGATCATAACCTTAGGTTTCTACCTTATCACGAAAAATGGAAAAAGTATTTAGAAATTAAGGACAGAATTCTTGAAGCACCTAAAAATAGAATAAAAAGGAATACACACCGAAGGAGGAAGTTTTTTAGAAATATAAGAGCTAAAAGTAAGATACTTATATCTACAATATTCCAAGACAAAACTGATATGCGTAGTTATGCACAAGTCTCCTTTTTACAATTTTCTGAATTGGGTTTGCTAGACACTGGTGCAAATGTAAGTTGCGTGGGTGCAGATTTAGCCCAGCAAGAATGGTCCAAATATAAACAATTTAAAGGCATGGGTTCCAATGTGAAAACAGCTGATGGAAAGCCTCATAAGGTCTTAGGGGTAATGAAAGTAAAGCTTCAATATAAGGACCAAGAGAAAGATATGGAATTATATGTTATACCTTCTATCAAGCAACGTCTGATACTAGGCATAGATTTTTGGAGAATTTTTAATCTAGCTCCAGAAATCATAAGTTCAGTAGAACGCGTCTCTGAGTTCCAATTAGAGAAAGAAATCGAAACATGTCCGTTAACCGAAAAAGAGTTTCAACAATTAGAGATAGTCAAGGAGTTGTTTCCTAACTTTGAAAAACAGGGCCTTGGACGTACTTCTTTGCTAGAACACCACATTGATGTAGGTGAGGCCAAACCAGTAAAGCAGAGATATTATCCGGTAAGTCCTGCAGTAGAAAAACTTTTATACAAAGAAGTAGATAGAATGATAAGCCTAGGAGTAATAGAACCTTCTCAAAGTGCTTGGAGTTCTCCAATGAGAATGGTAGTGAAGCCTACTAAAGTGAGATTGTGCTTGGACGCACGAAAAGTGAATGAAGTAACTCAGAAAGATGCATACCCATTGCAAAGCATCGAGGGTATCTTTGCTAGATTACCGAAAGCAAATATCATTTCAAAACTTGATTTGAAAGACGCTTATTGGCAGATATGTTTGACAGAGCAATCGAAGGCGTTAACCGCATTCACAGTTCCGGGAAGGCCATTGTATCAGTTTACAGTTATGCCTTTTGGACTCTGTAATGCCGCTGCAACCATGTGTCGCCTGATGGACGAAATTATTCCAACAGAGTTACGTCATTGTGCTTTTGGTTATCTTGATGACCTATGCATTGTAACATCTGATTTTCAGTCTCATTTAGCAGTTCTGGTAAGAATAGCAGAACAGTTTCGTAAAGCCAATTTGACGCTTAACTTGGCAAAGAGCCAATTCTGCGTGACAAAAATAAACTATTTGGGCTATGTAATTGGTAGCGGAGGAATTTCCACTGATCCTTCCAAGATTTCCTGTATTTTAAATTGGCCAACGCCGAAGAATTTGAAACAAGTTCGTGGGTTTTTAGGAGTCTGCGGTTGGTACCGAAGGTTTATCCGAAATTTTGCAGAAATTACCTGCCCAATTACCGATATACTAGCTACAAAAAAACCATTTAAGTGGACTTTAGAGGCTCAGGAAGCAATGGAGAAACTTAAATTTCTTTTAACCACGGCTCCGGTATTAGCCAATCCAAATTTCGATCAGAAATTCTACGTACATTGTGATGCTTGCGATAAAGGGGTTGGAGCAGTTTTAGTTCAGTTGTCCGATAATCAAGAAGAAAAACCTATAGCATACATGTCTAAGAAACTAAGCAAGGCGCAAAGAAATTATAGCGTAACAGAACGCGAATGTTTAGCAGTCATTTTAGCCATAGAAAAGTATCGATGTTACTTAGAGTTACAGGAGTTTGAAGTTGTGACGGATCACTCAAGTTTATTATGGCTATTAAGACAACAAAACGTATCAGGACGATTAGCCAGATGGATATTAAGATTACAAGCGTTTAAGTTTACGATTTCACACCGCAAAGGAAAAGATCATATAGTTCCAGATGCATTGTCAAGAATTTGGGAAGCGGACATAGAATCTCTGGAAAAGATGGAACCAATAATAGATTTGGAATCATCAGCTTTTTTAGATCAGGAATATTTAGAACTTAAACAAAGGGTAGATGAGAATTTAGAAAAATTCCCAGACTTACAAGTGAAGGATAAATTTGTATACATTCGAACTGAACATTCACCTGGTAGTGAAGAAGATAATTCGTTCTGCTGGAAATTATGGGTACCGGAGAAATTAAGATTAATAGCCATAGAGCAAGCTCATGATAATATGTTATCGGCACATGGAGGTGTCCAAAAAACTATAGAGCGATTAAGAAGAAATCTATTTTGGCCTGGATTATCCAAACAGGTTCGAGAATATATAAGTACTTGTGCCACCTGTAAAGAAACGAAAGCTCCAAACAAAATATTAAGACCTCCCATGGGAGTACAAAGTGTTTCAGTCAGACCGTTCCAAAAATTGTATATCGACTTACTTGGACCATATCCGCGAAGTAAATCAGGGCATATTGGTTTGCTCATAGTTCTTGATCATTTTAGCAGATACCATTGGCTTTGCCCAATGAAAAAATTTACATCAAATTTGATTCAGGAATTTTTAGAAAAGCAAATCTTTCACTGTTATGGAGTACCAGAAATTCTTATCAGCGACAATGGATCCCAGTTCAAGGCTGTTGCCTTTGAAGCCTTTTTATCTAAATACGCAATTAAGCATATTTTTACGGCGCTATACTCACCGCAAAGTAACGCAGCCGAAAGAGTTAATAGATCGCTATTGTCCGCGGTGCGCTCATATTTAAAACAAGATCAACGAGAATGGGATAAATATTTAACAAATATATCTTGTGCTCTTAGGTCAGCACTTCATCAGTCTCTAGGATGTTCACCATATAAGGCTCTATTTGGATTTAATATGATTAATCATGGCGACGAATATAAACTTTTAAGAAATTTACAATTGCTAGAAGAATCTATACCCTTTAGTAGACCGGATACGCTTATTTTGATTCGCAAGAATATTCAAGACAATAGTAAAAAAGCCTACGAATGCAATGTAAAGCAGTATAATTTAAGATCCAGTCCAGTTTCATTTAAGGTCGGCCAAGAAGTTTTTAAAAGGAATTTTAACTTGAGCAATTTTAGTCAGAACTATAATAAGAAGTTAGGACCTCAGTTCTCGCAATGTCGAGTTAAGAAGAAGTTTGGAAATGCGTATTATTTATTAGAAACTTTGCAAGGGAAAGTAATTGGAACTTATCATGCGAAGGACATTCGACCTTAAAATTCCAGTTAATCTTCCTCCTGATAGTTGTCAGAATTACCTGTGTTTGTAATGGTTGCGTGTAATTTAAATTCTAAGTATCCGACGCACATTTGGGTTTATCGCCAACTTTCGAGTGCGATCAAAAATATGCGGCGAATTCATAACCGTTTATGGTAATAATGCATCTCTGTAGAAGCTTTGCAGCGTAACCGCAGCTAACTTCATAAAGGGAAGGCTTTGAGAATAGGAGCGAAAGGGTATATAAGAACCTGCCACCTACACTTCCACCTCTTTTCATTATTCTGGCTTAACGAAAAATTAGAATAAATTGCGTTCGAATAAAGTGAACCGTTTAAATTTTAATGGTGAAAATCACCGAAAACGTCAAGTCACTCGGGTTAAATAAATCATTCGTAAGCCCAGAAACAAAAAAAAGAACAAGGAAAAAGCGTTTGGAAAAAATACGATTTTTGGATACCAATCTGGACCTAGAGGCATACATATGTAGGCGTAAGCCTAACCTAAAGACCTCGTGGGTAACCTCATCTATATGTTATACAGCCTCGGTCACAAGGCCAATTCAGTCGACATTTAATTCATTCATAAGGTATGTCCGCTATAGAAAAAAAAAAAGGTTTTGATATTCGACTAAAATTAGATTAATTTATCTAGGAAAAATTTAAGTACGATTTGACATAACCTATCACAGGCCTATCCCCATCACCATACGGCCAAGACGATAATTTAATCAAACACTACGGAAGAAAATTTAATCACTGGGATTAAACATCAGTCAGCAGTGACGTCATAGCTCGACCCGTGAGATGTTAGCTGTCACAAGACGAAAATTCGTGTTTAAAAGAGAGCAATTACCAAGTGGTTATATCGAATTTTGTTTTTTATGGAAATTTTCCATAATATTAATTGGTGCTACTAAAAGATCGTTTGACGCATAAGTCATTGAAAAAAATACTGATTTGGTTGTCGGAGTGTAAACGCGAATAATTGTAGGAATAGATGAAGAAACGGAAATTTTGTATTGAAAGTAAACGGGTAAATTTCAGTAACGATTAGGAAGATACTCTTTTTGCGCACCCACAGTAGATTTATTTTTTTTGAGTTTGTATGTCGGTATGACGCACTTAAAACATGAAATCGTATAACACATTTAAACAAAACAATTAAAGAAAAAAAAAAATTAAAAAAAAAAAAAAAAAAGAAAAGAACAAAAATATCATAAAGCAACATCTGATCCAGCTGCTGAAGGCCTTCATCGGTGGACTTTCCGAAAACCGTAAGTGTATTCTTTTTATCACTTTTACCTTTTTACTGCGAGAGCTCATAACATATGGTGATTAAGATTAAAGTGCAAAAAGAAAAGTAAAGAAAAAGAAGGTTTGATGCCCACATATACCTATGTTATGCAGCTCACTCGCTATTATTGTTTCTTTTATTTGGTTTATGCATTCTAAATTTTATTTGCCTTTGCCTCACATACAAACCATACTTAAAAATTGATCATGAAATTTTTGAATTAAATTAAATTAAAATTATTGAAAGATATAAGGGCTATCATTCATTTCGGTGTCGCGATTAATTTTTTTTAATAAGCGCGTTTACAGTAACAAGTATAGCAAGAAAGAAGAAAAACAACAAAAACATGTAATACAATAGTTAATAATGAAGCGTAGATTTAAGTAAAGTAACGGGAGAATTTATCTCGGTGAATAGAAAAAATGCCCTTTTGCAAATGAAATTGTTTTTGAAGAATAAGTAAAAAAAAAAAAAAAAAAAATGTATTTTGAATAGAAGTTTAAGTTCCCACAACATGAATTTATAAAATGATGAAATAGAATGTACATTTGGGGTCCATTAACAAATCATAATTTTTGTATTTTTGGTTATTGGCCATGGACGGGAGGGTACAGATAAATAATGGCAACTAACATCTCAGCCATACTAAAGCAAGATGTCAAACGTTTGGAGGAGTTCACACTTATACAGCTAGTTGATTAACTTTGCTGTATTTGTTTCTGTCTTGTTGCTCGAGCCATTCGAGATCAATAAGTTTGTTTGTTTTAGAGAATATAGTTCTCTCTTTTAGTGTCATTAGGGACTCTATAATAAATTATATGTAACGAGATACCACGGAAACTGCAGCAACAACCCATCCCACCCGGAAGAGCTAGGGTTACATATTAGGGTCCCGATCCGCTGTAAGATCGGAGCATCACGGTGTTAGATATTAACAAAGCCAACACTACCCGGTTACAATACAATGTAGCTTTTAAGTAAAGGATGTGCGGCTGCAAGAATTACAATGGCGACTGTAGAAAGGCTCCAGCGGCTATAAGACTTACAAGGGCGACTGTAGAAAGGCTCCAGCGGCTATAAGTCTTAAAATGGCGGCTGTAGAATGGTTCCAGCTGCCTGTATAGCTGTTCTATAAAAGATGCCGGCTATAAAGACTCAAAATGGCGGCTGTAGAAAAGTTCCTGCAGCTTATATAGCTGTTATAAAAAAGATGGCGGCTATAAGACTTAAAATGGCGGCTGTAGAAAGGTTCCTGCAGCTTATATAGCTTTTATATAAAGGATGACGGCTATAAGACTCAAAATGGCGGCTGTAGAGTGGTTCCAGCAGATTGTTCAGCTCTTATACAAAAGATGGCGGCTATAAAGACTCAAAATGGCGGCTGTAGAAAAGTTCCTGCAGCTTATATAGCTGTTAAATAAAGAATGGCGGCTATAAGACTTAAAATGGCGGCTGAGGAGTGGTTCCAGCAGCCTGTATAGCTGTTATACAAAATATGGCGGCTATAATAACTCAAAATGGCGGCTGTAGAATGATTCCATCAGCTTGTTTAGCTGTTATAAAAAAGATGGCGGCTATAAGACTTAAAATGGCGGCTGTAGAAAGCTTCCTGCAGCTTATATAGCTTTTATATAAAGGATGACGGCTACAAGACTCAAAATGGCGGCTGTAGAGTGGTTCCAGCAGATTGTTCAGCTCTTATACAAAAGATGGCGGCAATAAAGACTCAAAATGGCGGCTGTAGAAAAGTTCCTGCAGCTTATATAGCTGTTAAATAAAGAATGGCGGCTATAAGACTTAAAATGGCGGCTGTAGGAGTGGTTCCAGCAGCCTGTATAGCTGTTATATAAAAGATGGCGGCTTTAATAACTCAAAATGGCGGCTGTAGAATGGTTCCATCAGCTTGTTTAGCTGTTATAAAAAAGATGGCGGCTATAAGACTTAAAATGGCGGCTGTAGGAAGCTTCCTGCAGCACATATAGCTATTATATAAAGGATGAGGGCTACAAGACTCAAAATGGCGGCTGTAGAATGGTTCCAGCAGCTTGCATAGCTGTTCTATAAACGATGACGGGTATAAGACACAAATGGCGGCTGTACAATGGTTCCAGCAGATTGTATAGCTGTTATATAAAGAATGACGGCTATAAAAATCAAAATGGTGGATGTAGAATGTTTCCAGCTGCAGGTATAGCTGTTATATAAAAGACAGCGGCTATAAGACTCAAAATGGCGGCTGTAGAATGGTTCCAGCACCTTATACAGCTGCTGCGGCTATAAGACTCAAAATGGCGGATATTGAATGGTTCCAGCAGCTTGTTCAGCTTTTTACAAAGGATGACGGCTTAAAAGACTTAAAATGACGTCTGTTGAATAGTTCCAGCAGCTTATATAGCTTTTATATAAAGGATGACGGCTATAAGACTAAAAATGGCGGCTGTAGAGTGGTTCCAGCAGCTTGTTCAGTTGTTATAAAAAAGATGGCGGCTATAAAGACTCAAAATGGTGGCTGTAGAATGGTTCCAGCATTCTATATATGTGCTTTTAAGTAAAGGATGTGCGGCTTTAAGACTTACAATGGCGCTGTAGAAAGGTCCAGCGGCTATAAGACTTACAATGGCGACTGTAGAAAGGCTCCAGTTGCGGCTATAAGTCTTAAAATGGCGGCTGTAGAATGGTTCCAGCAGCCTGTATAGCTGTTCTATAAAAAGATACCGGCTATAAAGACTCAAAATGGCGGCTGTAGAAAAGTTCCTGCAGCTTATATAGCTGTTAAATAAAGAATGGCGGCTGTAAGACTTAAAATGGCGGCTGAAGAGTGGTTCCAGCAGCCTGTATAGCTGTTATACAAAATATGGCGGCTATAAAGACTCAAAATGGCGGCTGTAGAATGATTCCATCAGCTTGTTCAGCTGTTATACAAAAAGATGGCGGCTATAAGACTTAAAATGGCGGCTGTAGAAAGGTTCCTGCAGCTTATATAGCTTTTATATAAAGGATGACGGCTACAAGACTCAAAATGGCGGCTGTAGAGTGGTTCCAGCAGATTGTTCAGCTCTTATACAAAAGATGGCGGCTATAAAGACTCAAAATGGCGGCTGTAGAAAGGTTCCAGCAGCTTATATAGCTTTTATATAAAGGATGGCGGCTATAAGACTCAAAATGGCGGCTGTAGAATGGTTCCAGCAGCCTGTATAGCTGTTATATAAAAGATGGCGGCTATAAGACTCAAAATGGCGGCTGTAGAATGGTTCCAGCAGCTTGTTCAGCTGTTATACAAAAGATGGCGGCTATAAGACTTAAAATGGCGGCTGTAGAAAGGTTCCTGCAGCTTATATAGCTTTTATATAAAGGATGGCGGCTATAAGACTCAAAATGGCGGCTGTAGAATGGTTCCAGCAGCCTGTATAGCTGTTATATAAAAGATGGCGGCTATAAGACTCAAAATGGCGGCTGTAGAATGGTTCCAGCAGCTTGTTCAGCTGTTATACAAAAGATGGCGGCTATAAGACTTAAAATGGCGGCTGTAGAAAGGTTCCTGCAGCTTATATAGCTTTTATATAAAGGATGGCGGCTATAAGACTCAAAATGGCGGCTGTAGAATGGTTCCAGCAGCTTGCATAGCTTTTATATAAAGGATGGCGGCTATAAAGACTCAAAATGGCGGCTGTAGAATGGTTCCAGCAGCCTGTATAGCTGTTATATAAAAGATGGCGGCTATAAGACTCAAAATGGCGGCTGTAGAATGGTTCCAGCAGCTTGTTCAGCTGTTATATAAAAAGATGGCGGCTATAAGACTCAAAATGGCGGCTGTAGAAAGGTTCCTGCAGCTTGTATAGCTTTTATATAAAAGATGGCGGCTATAAGACTTAAAATATGAATTTTTTATTATATAATATTAAGACTCAAAATGGCGGCTGTAGAATGGTTCCAGCAGCTTGTTCAGCTGTTATACAAAAGATGGCGGCTATAAGACTTAAAATGGCGGCTGTAGAAAGGTTCCTGCAGCTTATATAGCTTTTATATAAAGGATGGCGGCTATAAAACTCAAAATGGCGGCTGTAGAATGGTTCCAGCAGCCTGTATAGCTGTTATATAAAGATGGCGGCTATAAGACTCAAAATGGCGGCTGTAGAATGGTTCCAGCAGCTTGTTCAGCTGTTATACAAAAGATGGCGGCTATAAGACTTAAAATGGCGGCTGTAGAAAGGTTCCAGCAGCTTATATAGCTTTTATATAAAAGATGGCGGCTATAAGACTCAAAATGGCGGCTGTAGAATGGTTCCAGCAGCTTGTTAGCTGTTTATACAAAAGATGGCGGCTATAAGACTTAAAATGGCGGCTGTAGAATGGTTCCAGCAGCTTATATAGCTTGTTATATAAAGGATGGCGGCTATAAGACTCAAAATGGCGGCTGTAGAATGGTTCCAGCAGCCTGTATAGCTTTTATATAAAGTGATGGCGGCTATAAGACTCAAAATGGCGGCTGTAGAATGGTTCCAGCAGCTTGTTCAGCTGTTATACAAAAAATGGCGGCTATAAGACTTAAAATGGCGGCTGTAGAAAGGTTCCTGCAGCTTATATAGCTTTTATATAAAGGATGGCGGCTATAAGACTCAAAATGGCGGCTGTAGAATGGTTCCAGCAGCCTGTATAGCTGTTATATAAAAGATGGCGGCTATAAGACTCAAAATGGCGGCTGTAGAATGGTTCCAGCAGCTTGTTCAGCTGTTATATAAAAAGATGGCGGCTATAAGACTTAAAATGGCGGCTGTAGAATGGTTCCAGCAGCTTATATAGCTTTTATATAAAGGATGGCGGCTATAAGACTCAAAATGGCGGCTGTAGAGATGGTTCACAGCTTTAGCTTGTTTAGCTGTTATAAAAAGATATAGGACGGCTATAAGACTCAAAATGGCGGCTGTAGAAAGGTTCCTGCAGCTTGTATAGCTTTTATATAAAGGATGGCGGCTATAAGACTCAAAATGGCGGCTGTAGAATGGTTCCAGCAGCTTGTATAGCTGTTATACAAAAGATGGCGGCTATAAAGACTCAAAATGGCGGCTGTAGAATGGTTCCAGCAGCTTGTTCAGCTGTTATACAAAAGATGGCGGCTATAAGACTTAAAATGGCGGCTGTAGAAAGGTTCCTGCAGCTTATATAGCTTTTATATAAAAGGATGGCGGCTATAAGACTCAAAATGGCGGCTGTAGAGTGGTTCCAGCAGCTTGTTCAGCTCTTATACAAAAGAAGGCGGCTATAAAGACTTAAAATGGCGGCTGTAGGAAGCTTCCTGCAGCATATATAGCTTTTATATAAAGGATGACGGCTACAAGACTCAAAATGGCGGCTGTAGAACGGTTTTAGCAGATTGCATAGCTGTTCTATAAACGATGACGGGTATAAGACACAAATGGCGGCTGTACAATGGTTCCAGCAGATTGTATAGCTGTTATATAAAGGATGACGGCTATAAAAATCAAAATGGTGGATGTAGAATGTTTCCAGCTGCAGGTATAGCTGTTATATAAAAGATGGCGGCTATAAGACTCAAAATGGCGGCTGTAGAATGGTTCCAGCACCTTATACAGCTGCTGCGGCTATAAGACTCAAAATGGCGGATATTGAATGGTTCCAGCAGCTTGTTCAGCTTTTTTACAAAAGGATGACGGCTTAAAAGACTTAAAATGGCGGCTGTTAGAATGGTTCCAGCAGCTTATATAGCTTTTATATAAAGGATGACGGCTATAAGACTAAAAATGGCGGCTGTAGAGTGGTTCCAGCAGCTTGTTCAGTTGTTATAAAAAAGATGGCGGCTATAAAGACTCAAAATGGCGGCTGTAGAATGGTTCCAGCATGCTATATATGTAGCTTTTATATAAAGGATGTGCGGCTATAAGACTTAAAATGGCGACTGTAGAAAGGTTCCAGCTTTTAGCTGTTATAAGACTTACAATGCTGTAGAAAGGTTCCAGCGGCTATAAGTCTTAAAATGGCGGCTGTAGAATGGTTCCAGCAGCCTGTATAGCTGTTCTATAAAAGATACCGGCTATAAAGACTCAAAATGGCGGCTGTAGAAAAGTTCCTGCAGCTTATATAGCTGTTAAATAAAGAATGGCGGCTGTAAGACTTAAAATGGCGGCTGAAGAGTGGTTCCAGCAGCCTGTATAGCTGTTATACAAAATATGGCGGCTATAAAGACTCAAAATGGCGGCTGTAGAATGATTCCATCAGCTTGTTCAGCTGTTATACAAAAGATGGCGGCTATAAGACTTAAAATGGCGGCTGTAGAAAGGTTCCTGCAGCTTATATAGCTTTTATATAAAGGATGACGGCTACAAGACTCAAAATGGCGGCTGTAGAGTGGTTCCAGCAGATTGTTCAGCTCTTATACAAAAGATGGCGGCTATAAAGACTCAAAATGGCGGCTGTAGAATGGTTCCAGCAGCTTATATAGCTTTTATATATTGAATAAAGATGTCGGCTATAAGACTCAAAATGGCGGCTGTAGAATGGTTCCAGCAGCTTGTTCAGCTGTTATACAAAAGATGGCGGCTATAAGACTTAAAATGGCGGCTGTAGAATGGTTCCAGCAGCTTATATAGCTTTTATATAAAGGATGGCGGCTATAAGACTCAAAATGGCGGCTGTAGAATGGTTCCAGCAGCTTGTATAGCTGTTATATAAAAGATGGCGGCTATAAGACTCAAAATGGCGGCTGTAGAATGGTTCCAGCAGCTTGTTCAGCTGTTATACAAAAGATGGCGGCTATAAAGACTTAAAATGGCGGCTGTAGAAAGGTTCTTGCAGCTTATATAGCTTTTATATAAAGGATGACGGCTATAAGACTCAAAATGGCGGCTGTATGAATGGTTCCAGCAGCTTGTATAGCTGTTTATATAAAAGATGGCGGCTATAAGACTCAAAATGGCGGCTGTAGAATGGTTCCAGCAGCTTGTTTAGCTGTTATACAAAAGATGGCGGCTATAAAGACTTAAAATGGCGGCTGTAGAATGGTTCCAGCAGCTTATATAGCTTTTATACAAAAGATGGCGGCTATAAGACTCAAAATGGCGGCTGTAGAGTGGTTCCAGCAGCCTGTATAGCTGTTATATAAAAGATGGCGGCTATAAAGACTCAAAATGGCGGCTGTAGAATGGTTCCAGCAGCTTGTTCAGCTGTTATACAAAAGATGGCGGCTATAAGACTTAAAATGGCGGCTGTAGAAAGGTTCTTGCAGCTTATATAGCTTTTATATAAAGGATGGCGGCTATAAGACTCAAAATGGCGGCTGTAGAATGGTTCCAGCAGCCTGTATAGCTGTTATATAAAAGATGGCGGCTATAAGACTCAAAATGGCGGCTGTAGAAAGGTTCCAGCAGCTTATATAGCTTTTATATAAAGGATGAATATAAGAATCATATTTAATAAGACTCAAAATGGCGGCTGTAGAATGGTTCCAGCAGCTTGTTCAGCTGTTATACAAAAGATGGCGGCTATAAAGACTTAAAATGGCGGCTGTAGAAAGGTTCCAGCAGCTTATATAGCTTTTATATAAAGGATGGCGGCTATAAGACTCAAAATGGCGGCTGTAGAGTGGTTCCAGCAGCCTGTATAGCTGTTATATAAAAGATGGCGGCTATAAGACTCAAAATGGCGGCTGTAGAATGGTTCCAGCAGCTTGTTTAGCTGTTATACAAAAGATGGCGGCTATAAGACTTAAAATGGCGGCTGTAGAAAGGTTCTTGCAGCTTATATAGCTTTTATATAAAGGATGACGGCTATAAGACTCAAAATGGCGGCTGTAGAATGGTTCCAGCAGCCTCTATAGCTGTTATAAAATGATGGCGGCTATAAGACTCAAAATGGCGGCTGTAGAATGGTTCCAGCAGCTTGTTCAGCTGTTATACAAAAAGATGGCGGCTATAAAACTTAAAATGGCGGCTGTAGAAAGGTTCCAGCAGCTTATATAGCTTTTATATAAAAGATGGCGGCTATAAAACTCAAAATGGCGGCTGTAGAGTGGTTCCAGCAGCCTGTATAGCTGTTATATAAAAGATGGCGGCTATAAGACTCAAAATGGCGGCTGTAGAATGGTTCCAGCAGCTTGTTCAGCTGTTATACAAAAGATGGCGGCTATAAGACTCAAAATGGCGGCTGTAGAAAGGTTCCAGCAGCTTATATAGCTTTTATATAAAGGATGGCGGCTATAAAGACTCAAAATGGCGGCTGTAGAATGGTTCCAGCAGCCTGTATAGCTGTTATGTAAAAGATGGCGGCTATAAGACTCAAAATGGCGGCTGTAGAATGGTTCCAGCAGCTTATATAGCTTTTTAAATATATTAAAGGATGGCGGCTAATAAGACTCAAAATGGCGGCTGTAGAATGGTTCCAGCAGCTTGTTCAGCTGTTATACAAAAGATGGCGGCTATAAGACTTAAAATGGCGGCTGTAGAATGGTTCCAGCAGCTTATATAGCTTTTATATAAAGGATGGCGGCTATAAGACTCAAAATGGCGGCTGTAGAATGGTTCCAGCAGCTGTATAGCTGTTATCAGCTTGTTTAGCTGTTATAAAAAAGATGGCGGCTATAAGACTCAAAATGGCGGCTGTAGAATGGTTCCAGCAGCCTTATATAGCTTTTATATAAAGGATGGCGGCTATAAAGACTCAAAATGGCGGCTGTAGAATGGTTCCAGCAGCTTGTTCAGCTGTTATACAAAAGATGGCGGCTATAAAGACTCAAAATGGCGGCTGTAGAATGGTTCCTGCAGCTTATATAGCTGTTATATAAAGGATGGCGGCTATAAGACTCAAAATGGCGGCTGTAGAATGGTTCCAGCAGCTTGTTCAGCTGTTATACAAAAGATGGCGGCTATAAGACTCAAAATGGCGGCTGTAGAAAGGTTCCAGCAGCTTATATAGCTTTTATATAAAGGATGGCGGCTATAAGACTCAAAATGGCGGCTGTAGAATGGTTCCAGCAGCTTGCATAGCTGTTATATAAAAGATGGCGGCTATAAGACTCAAAATGGCGGCTGTAGAATGGTTCCAGCAGCTTGTATAGCTGTTATAAAAAGATGACGGCTATAAAACTCAAAATGGTGGCTGTAGAATGGTTCCAGCAGCTTTATAGCTGTTATATAAAAGATGGCGGCTATAAGACTCAAAATGGCGGCTGTAGAATGGTTCCAGCAGCTTGTATCAGCTTTATATAAAAGATGGCGGCTATAAGACTCAAAATGGCGGCTGTAGAATGGTTCCAGCAGCTTATTCAGCTGTTATTACAAAAGATGGCGGCTATAAGACTTAAAATGGCGGCTGTAGAATGGTTCCAGCAGCTTATATAGCTTTTATATAAAGGATGACGGCTATAAGACTCAAAATGGCGGCTGTAGAGTGGTTCCAGCAGCTTGTTCAGCTGTTATTTAAAAAGATGGCGGCTATAAGACTTAAAATGGCGGCTGTAGGAAGGTTCCTGCAGCTTATATAGCTTTTATATAAAGGATGACGGCTATAAGACTCAAAATGGCGGCTGTAGAATGGTTCCAGCAGCTTGCATAGCTGTTCTATAAAAGATGACGGCTATAAAGACACAAAATGGCGGCTGTAGAATGGTTCCAGCAGCTTGTATAGCTGTTATATAAAGGATGGCGGCTATAAGACTCAAAATGGCGGCTGTAGAATGGTTCCAGCAGCATGTATAGCTGTTATATAAAAGATGGCGGCTATAAGACTCAAAATGGCGGCTGTAGAATGGTTCCAGCAGCTTATATAGCTTTATATAAAGGATGGCGGCTATAAGACTCAAAATGGCGGCTATTGAATGGTTCCAGCAGCTTGTTCAGCTTTATTACAAAGGATGACGGCTATAAGACTTAAAATGGCGGCTGTAGAATATGGTTCCAGCAGCTTATATAGCTTTTATATAAAGGATGACGGCTATAAGACTCAAAATGGCGGCTGTAGAAGTGGTTCCAGCAGCTTGTTCAGCTGTTATAAAAAAGATGGCGGCTATAAAGACTCAAAATGGCGGCTGTAGAATGGTTCTAGCATTTTATATATGTGCTTTAAGTAAAGGTGTGCTGTATATGTTATAAAAGATGGCGGCTATAAGACTCAAAATGGCGGCTGTAGAAAGGTTCCAGCGGCTATATAGCTTTATATAAAGGATGGCGGCTATTAAAATGGCGGCTGAAGAATGGTTCCAGCAGCCTGTATAGCTGTTATATAAAAAGATGGCGGCTATAAAGACTCAAAATGGCGGCTGTAGAATGGTTCCAGCAGCTTGTTCAGCTGTTATATAAAAAGATGGCGGCTATAAGACTTAAAATGGCGGCTGTAGAAAGGTTCCAGCAGCTTATATAGCTTTTATATAAAGGATGACGGCTACAAGACTCAAAATGGCGGCTGCAGAATGGTTCCAGCAGATTGTACAGCTCTTATATAAAAGAAGGCGGCTATAAAGACTCAAAATGGCGGCTGTAGAGTGGTTCCAGCAGCCTGTATAGCTGTAATATAAAAGATGGCGCCTATAAGACTCAAAATGGCGGCTGTAGAATGGTTCCAGCAGCTTGTTCAGCTGTTATACAAAAAGATGGCGGCTATAAGACTTAAAATGGCGGCTGTAGAAAGGTTCCTTGCAGCTTATATAGCTTTTATATAAAGGATGGCGGCTATAAGACTCAAAATGGCGGCTGTAGAGTGGTTCCAGCAGCCTGTATAGCTGTTATATAAAAGATGGCGCCTATAAGACTCAAAATGGCGGCTGTAGAATGGTTCCAGCAGCTTGTTCAGCTGTTATACAAAAGATGGCGGCTATAAGACTTAAAATGGCGGCTGTAGAAAGGTTCTTGCAGCTTATATAGCTTTTATATAATGAATATAATAATTTATATATAATATAATAAGACTCAAAATGGCGGCTGTAGAATGGTTCCAGCAGCTTGTTCAGCTGTTATACAAAAGATGGCGGCTATAAGACTTAAAATGGCGGCTGTAGAAAGGTTCCTGCAGCTTATATAGCTTTTATATAAAGGATGGCGGCTATAAAACTCAAAATGGCGGCTGTAGAGTGGTTCCAGCAGCCTGTATAGCTGTTATATAAAAGATGGCGGCTATAAGACTCAAAATGGCGGCTGTAGAATGGTTCCAGCAGCTTGTTCAGCTGTTATACAAAAGATGGCGGCTATAAGACTTAAAATGGCGGCTGTAGAAAGGTTCTTGCAGCTTATATAGCTTTTATATAATGAATTTAATAATTTATATAAAATCGGCTAATAAGACTCAAAATGGCGGCTGTAGAATGGTTCCAGCAGCTTGTTTAGCTGTTATATAAAAAGATGGCGGCTATAAGACTTAAAATGGCGGCTGTAGAAAGGTTCCTTGCAGCTTATATAGCTTTTATATAAAGGATGGCGGCTATAAAACTCAAAATGGCGGCTGTAGAGTGGTTCCAGCAGCCTGTATAGCTGTTATGTAAATGGTGACGGCTATAAGACTCAAAATGGCGGCTGTAGAATGGTTCCAGCAGCTTGTTCAGCTGTTATACAAAAGATGGCGGCTATAAGACTCAAAATGGCGGCTGAAGAAAGGTTCCAGCAGCTTATATAGCTCTTATATAAAAGATGGCGGCCTTATAAGACACAAAATGGCGGCTCTAGAATGGTTCCAGCAGCTTGCTCAGCTGTTATACAAAAGATAGCGGCTATAAGACTCAAAATGGCGGCTGTAGAAAAGTTCCTGCAGCTTATATAGCTGTTAAATAAAGAATGGCGGCTATAAGACTTAAAATGGCGGCTGTAGAAGTGGTTCCAGCAGCCTGTATAGCTGTTATTCAAAAGGATGGCGGCTATAAAGACTCAAAATGGCGGCTGTAGAATGGTTCCAGCAGCTTGTTTAGCTGTTATACAAAAGATGGCGGCTATAAGACTTAAAATGGCGGCTGTAGAAAGGTTCCTGCAGCTTATATAGCTTTTATATAAAGGATGAGCGGCTATAAGACTCAAAATGGCGGCTGTAGAATGGTTCCAGCAGCCTGTATAGCTGTTATATAAGTGATGGCGGCTATAAGATTAAAAATGGCGGCTGTAGAGTGGTCTTTATATAAAGGACGGCTATAAGACTCAAAATGGCGGCTGTAGAATGGTTCCAGCAGCTTGTTCAGCTGTTATAAAAAAGATGGCGGCTATAAAGACTCAAAATGGCGGCTGTAGAATGGTTCCAGCACTTCCATATATGTAGTTTTTAAATGGCGGCTAAAGGATCAAAATGTGCGGCTATAATGGTTCTTACAATAGCGACTGTTATAAAAAGGTTATAGCGGCTATAAGACTTAAAATGGCGGCTGTAGAGTGGTTCCAGCAGCTTGTATAGCTGTTATACAAAAAGATGGCGGCTATAAAGACTCAAAATGGCGGCTCTAGAATGGTTCCAGCAGCTTGTTTAGCTGTTATACAAAAGATGGCGGCTATAAGACTTAAAATGGCGGCTGTAGAAAGGTTCTTGCAGCTTATATAGCTTGTTATATAAAGGATGGCGGCTATAAGACTCAAAATGGCGGCTGTAGAATGGTTCCAGCAGCCTGTATAGCTGTTATGTAAGTGATGGCGGCACTAAAATGACTTAAAATGGCGGCTGTAGAAAGGTTCCTGCAGCTTATATAGCTTTTATATAAGGGATGGCGGCTATAAGACTCAAAATGGCGGCTGTAGAATGGTTCCAGCAGCCTGTATAGCTGTTATATAAAAGATGGCGGCTATAAGACTCAAAATGGCGGCTGTAGAATGGTTCCAGCAGCTTGTTCAGCTGTTATACAAAAGATGGCGGCTATAAGACTTAAAATGGCGGCTGTAGAAAAGTTCTTGCAGCTTATATAGCTTTTATATATAAAGGATGTCGGCTATAAGACTCAAAATGGCGGCTGTAGAAGTGGTTCCAGCAGCCTGTATAGCTGTTATACAAAAGATGGCGGCTATAAAGACTCAAAATGGCGGCTGTAGAATGGTTCCATCAGCTTGTTTAGCTGTTATACAAAAGATGGCGGCTATAAGACTTAAAATGGCGGCTGTAGAAAGGTTCTTGCAGCTTATATAGCTTTTATATAAAGGATGGCGGCTATAAGACTCAAAATGGCGGCTGTAGAGTGGTTCCAGCAGCCTGTATAGCTGTTATATAAATGGATGGCGGCTATAAGACTCAAAATGGCGGCTGTAGAATGGTTCCAGCAGCTTGTTCAGCTGTTATACAAAAGATGGCGGCTATAAGACTTAAAATGGCGGCTGTAGAAAGGTTCCAGCAGCTTATATAGCTTTTATATAAAAGATATGACGGCTATAAGACTCAAAATGGCGGCTGTAGAAGTGGTTCCAGCAGCTTGTATAGCTGTTATATAAAAAGATGGCGGCTATAAAACTCAAAATGGCGGCTGTAGAATGGTTCCAGCAGCTTGTTCAGCTGTTATATAAAAGATGACGGCTATAAGACTCAAAATGGCGGCTGTAGAATGGTTCCAGCAGCTTGTATAGCTGTTATATAAAAGATGGCGGCTATAAGACTCAAAATGGCGGCTGTAGAATGGTTCCAGCAGCTTGTTCAGCTGTTATACAAAAGATGGCGGCTATAAGACTCAAAATGGCGGCTGTAGAATGGTTCCTGCAGCTTATATAGCTTTTATATAAAGGATGGCGGCTATAAAACTCAAAATGGCGGCTGTAGAGTGGTTCCAGCAGCCTGTATAGCTGTTATATAAAAGATAGCGGCTATAAGACTCAAAATGGCGGCTGTAGAAAGGTTCTTGCAGCTTATATAGCTTTTATATAAAGGATGGCGGCTATAAAACTCAAAATGGCGGCTGTAGAGTGGTTCCAGCAGCCTGTATAGCTGTTACGTAAAAGATGGCCGGCTATAAGACTCAAAATGGCGGCTGTAGAATGGTTCCAGCCGACTTAGCTTTTATTATACAAAAGATGAACGGCTATAAGATTTTAATAACTAAGGCAGTTGCTATTTTTAAAAATTCTGTTCACATGCTTTTTACAAACATATTCAGTATTCAAATTATGCATATAAGACTTAAAATGGCGGCTGTAGAATGGTTCCCACCCGCCAGCTGTTGCCAAGCTGGCCTATAAGACCAAAATACGTTTAGAATGCTTAACTCAGCAGCTTTTATAGCCGTTTTGATCAAATGGATGACGGCTATAAGACTCAAAATGGCGGCTGTAGAGTGGTTCCAGCAGCCTGTATAGCTGTTATATAAAAGATGGCGGCTATAAGACTCAAAATGGCGGCTGTAGAATGGTTCCAGCAGCTTGTTCAGCTGTTATACAAAAGATGGCGGCTATAAGACTTAAAATGGCGGCTGTAGAAGTGGTTCCTGCAGCTTATATAGCTTTTATATAAAGGATGGCGGCTATAAGACTCAAAATGGCGGCTGTAGAATGGTTCCAGCAGCTTGTTCAGCTCTTATACAAAAGATGGCGGCTATAAAGACTCAAAATGGCGGCTGTAGAATGGTTCCAGCAGCTTGTTCAGCTGTTATACAAAAGATGGCGGCTATAAGACTCAAAATGGCGGCTGTAGAAGTGGTTCCAGCAGCCTGTATAGCTGTTATATAAAAGATGGCGGCTATAAGACTCAAAATGGCGGCTGTAGAATGGTTCCAGCAGCTTGTTTAGCTGTTATAAAAAAGATGGCGGCTATAAGACTTAAAATGGCGGCTGTAGAAAGGTTCTTGCAGCTTATATAGCTTTTATATAAAGGATGACGGCTATAAGACTCAAAATGGCGGCTGTAGAATGGTTCCAGCAGCCTGTATAGCTGTTATGTAAAGTGATGGCGGCTATAAGACTTAAAAATGGCGGCTGTAGAATGGTTCCAGCAGCTTGTTCAGCTGTTATATAAAAGATGGCGGCTATAAGACTTAAAATGGCGGCTGTAGAAAGGTTCCTGCAGCTTATATAGCTTTTATATAAAAGATGGCGGCTATAAGACTCAAAATGGCGGCTCTAGAATGGTTCCATCAGCTTGTTCAGCTGTTATACAAAAGATAGCGGCTATAAGACTCAAAATGGCGGCTGTAGAAAGGTTCCTGCAGCTTATATAGCTGTTATATAAAGAATGGCGGCTATAAGACTTAAAATGGCGGCTGTAGAATGGTTCCAGCAGCCTGTATAGCTGTTATACAAAATATGGCGGCTATAATAACTCAAAATGGCGGCTGTAGAATGGTTCCATCAGCTTGTTTAGCTGTTATACAAAAGATGGCGGCTATAAGACTTAAAATGGCGGCTGTAGAAAGGTTCTTGCAGCTTATATAGCTTTTTATAAAGGATGACGGCTATAAGGCTCAAAATGGCGGTTGTAGAATGGTTCCAGCAGCCTGTATAGCTGTTATGTAAGTGATGGCGGCTATAAGATTAAAAATGACGGCTGTAGAGTGGTTTCAACAGCTTGTTCAGCTGTTCGGCTGTAGAGTGGTTCCAGCAGCTTGTTCATTGTTATAAAAAAGATGGCGGCTATAAAGACTCAAAATGGTGGCTGTAGAATGGTTCCAGCATTCCATATATGTAGTTTTTAAGTAAAGGATGTGCGGCTATAAGACTTACAATAGCGACTGTAGAAAGGTTCTAGCGGCTATAAGACTTAAAATGGCGGCTGAAGAGTGGTTCCAGCAGCCTGTATAGCTGTTATACAAAATATGGCGGCTATAAAGACTCAAAATGGCGGCTGTAGAATGATTCCATCAGCTTGTTTAGCTGTTATACAAAAGATGGCGGCTATAAGACTTAAAATGGCGGCTGTAGAAAGGTTCTTGCAGCTTATATAGCTTTTTTATAAAGGATGAGGGCTATAAGGCTCAAAATGGACGGTTGTAGAATGGTTCCAGCAGCCTGTATAGCTGTTATGTAAGTGATGGCGGCTATAAAAGACTTAAAATGGCGGCTGTAGAAAGGTTCCTGCAGCTTATATAGCTTTTATATAAGGGATGACGGCTATAAGACTCAAAATGGCGGCTGTAGAATGGTTCCAGCAGCCTGTATAGCTGTTATATAAAAGATGGCGGCTATAAGACTCAAAATGGCGGCTGTAGAATGGTTCCAGCAGCTTGTTCAGCTGTTTTACAAAAGATGGCGGCTATAAGACTTAAAATGGCGGCTGTAGAAAAGTTCTTGCAGCTTATATAGCTTTTATATAAAGGATGGCGGCTATAAGACTCAAAATGGCGGCTGTAGAGTGGTTCCAGCAGCCTGTATAGCTGTTATACAAAATATGGCGGCTATAAAGACTCAAAATGGCGGCTGTAGAATGATTCCATCAGCTTGTTTAGCTGTTATACAAAAGATGGCGGCTATAAGACTTAAAATGGCGGCTGTAGAAAGGTTCTTGCAGCTTATATAGCTTTTATATAAAGGATGAGCGGCTATAAGACTCAAAATGACGGCTGTAGAGTGGTTCCAGCAGCCTGTATAGCTGTTATGTAAATGGTGGCGGCTATAAGACTCAAAATGGCGGCTGTAGAATGGTTCCAGCAGCTTGTTCAGCTGTTATACAAAAGATGGCGGCTATAAGACTTAAAATGGCGTCTGTAGAAAGGTTCCAGTAGCTTATATAGCTTTTATAAAAGATATGACGGCTATAAGACTCAAAATGGGGGCTGTAAAGTGGTTCCAGCAGCCTGTATAGCTGGTATATAAAAAATGGCGGCTATAAAACTTCAAAATGTCGGCTGTAAAATGGTTCCAGCAGCTTGTTCAGCTGTTATACAAAAGATGACAGCTATAAGACTCAAAATGAGCGGCTGTAGAATGGATCCAGCAGCCTGTATAGCTGTTATATAAAAGATGGCGCCTATAAGACTCAAAATGGCGGCTGTAGAATGGTTCCAGCAGCTTGTTCAGCTGTTATACAAAAGACGGCGGCTATAAGACTCAAAATGGCGGCTGTAGAATGGTTCCTGCAGCTTATATAGCTTTTATATAAAGGATGGCGGCTATAAAACTTAAAATGGCGGCTGTAGAGTGGTTCCAGCAGCCTGTATAGCTGTTATATATAAGATGGCGCCTATAAGACTCAAAATGGCGGCTGTAGAAAGGTTCTTGCAGCTTATATAGCTTTTATATAAAGGATGGCGGCTATAAAACTCAAAATGGCGGCTGTAGAGTGGTTCCAGCAGCCTGTATAGCTGTTACGTAAAAGATGGCCGCTATAAGACTTAATGAAGTAAGTAAGTCGTCTCGCCGACTTAGGTATACCATACACCAGTGAAACAAATATTTCAAATTTGTAATAACTAAGGCATTTGCCTATTTTTAAAAATTCTGTTCACATGCTTTTTACAAGCATATCTCAGTATCTCACACACTTATGCATATAAGCCCTAGCGCCCCCACCCGCCAACGGCCATCTCCGGCCTTATGCAAAAACGTTTATATGCATAACTCAGCTGTTTTTTGACCGATTTTGATCAAATTTGGATGACGGCTATAAGACTCAAAATGACGGCTGTAGAGTGGTTACAGCAGCCTGTATAGCTGTTATGTAAATGGATGGCGGATGTAAGACTCAAAATGGCGGCTGTAGAATGGTTCCAGCAGCTTGTTCAGCTATTATACAAAAGATGGCGGCTATAAGACTTAAAATGGCGGCTGAAGAAGGGTTCCTGCAGCTTATATAGCTTTTATATAAAGGATGACGGCTATAAGACTCAAAATGGCGGCTGTAGAGTGGTTCCAGCAGATTGTTCAGCTCTTATACAAAAGATGGCGGCTTTAAAGAAACAAAATGGCGGCTCTAGAATGGTTCCACCAGCTTGTTCAGCTGTTATGCAAAAGACAGCGGCTATAAGACTCAAAATGGCGGCTGTAGAGTGGTTCCAGCAGCCTGTATAGCTGTTATACAAAATATGGCGGCTTTATAAACTCAAAATGGCGGCTGTAGAATGGTTCCAGCAGCTTGTTTAGCTGTTATACAAAAGATGGCGGCTATAAGACTTAAAATGGCGGCTGTAGAAAGGTTCTTGCAGCTTATATAGCTTTTATATAAAGGATGGCGGCTATAAGGCTCAAAATGGCGGTTGTAGAATGGTTCCAGCAGCCTGTATAGCTGTTATAAAAGTGATGGCGGCTATAAGATTAAAAATGGCGGCTGTAGAATGGTTCCAGCAGCTTGTTCAGCTGTTATACAAAAGATGGCGGCTATAAGACTTAAAATGGCGGCTGTAGAAAGGTTCCTGCAGCTTATATAGCTTTTATATAAGGGATGGCGGCTATAAGACTCAAAATGGCGGCTGTAGAGTGGTTCCAGCAGCCTGTATAGCTGTTATATAAAAGATGGCGGCTATAAGACTCAAAATGGCGGCTGTAGAATGGTTCCAGCAGCCTGTATAGCTGTTATATAAAAGATGGCGCCTATAAGACTCAAAATGGCGGCTGTAGAATGGTTCCAGCAGCTTGTTCAGCTGTTATATAAAAGATGGCGGCTATAAGACTTAAAATGGCGGCTGTAGAAATGGTTCTTGCAGCTTATATAGCTTTTATATAAAGGATGGCGGCTATAAGACTCAAAATGGCGGCTGTAGAATGGTTCCAGCAGCTTGTTCAGCTGTTATACAAAAGATGGCGGCTATAAGACTTAAAATGGCGGCTGTAGAAAGGTTCCTGCAGCTTATATAGCTTTTATATAAAGGATGACGGCTATAAGACTCAAAATGGCGGCTGTAGAGTGGTTCCAGCAGATTGTTCAGCTCTTATACAAAAGATGGCGGCTTTAAAAACTCAAAATGGCGGCTCTAGAATGGTTCCATCAGCTTGCTCAGCTGTTATACAAAAGATGGCGGCTATAAGACTCAAAATGGCGGCTGTAGAAAGGTTCCTGCAGCTTATATAGCTGTTATATAAAGGATGGCGGCTATAAGACTTAAAATGGCGGCTGTAGAGTGGTTCCAGCAGCCTGTATGGCTGTTATGCAAAATATGGCGGCTATAATGACTCAAAATGGCGGCTGTAGAATGGTTCCAGCAGCTTGTTCAGCTGTTATACAAAAGATGGCGGCTATAAGACTTAAAATGGCGGCTGTAGAAAGGTTCCTGCAGCTTATATAGCTTTTATATAAACGGATGGCGGCTATAAAACTCAAAATGGCGGCTGTAGAGTGGTTCCAGCAGCCTGTATAGCTGTTATATAAAAGATGGCGCCTATAAGACTCAAAATGGCGGCTGTAGAAATGGTTCCAGCAGCTTGTTCAGCTGTTATACAAAAGATGGCTGCTATAAGACTTAAAATGGCGGCTGTAGAATGGTTCCAGCAGCTTGTTCAGCTGTTTGTACAAAAGATGGCGGCTATAAGACTTAAAATGGCGGCTGTACAAAGGTTCCTGCAGCTTATATAGCTTTTATATAAAGGATGGCGGCTATAAAACTCAAAATGGCGGCTGTAGAATGGTTCCAGCAGCCTGTATAGCTGTTATATAAAAGATGGCGCCTATAAGACTCAAAATGGCGGCTGTAGAAAGGTTCTTGCAGCTTATATAGCTTTTATATAAAGGATGGCGGCTATAAAACTCAAAATGGCGGCTGTAGAATGGTTCCAGCAGCCTGTATAGCTGTTATGTAAAAGATGGCGGCTATAAGACTCAATGAATAAGGCGGTCTCGTAGATTGGTTCCACCAGTTACACCAGTGAAGCTGTTATATAAAAGATGGCGGCTATAAAAACTAAGGAATTTGCCTATTTAGAAAGGTTCCAGTTCACATAGCTTTTATACAAACATATGGCGGCTATAAGACTCAAAATGGCGGCTGTAGAATGGTTCCAGCAGCTTGTATCAGCTGTTATACAAAAGATGGCGGCTATAAGACTTAAAAATGGCGGCTGTAGAATGGTTCCAGCAGCTTTTATACCGATTTTTATCAAATAAAGGATGACGGCTATAAGACTCAAAATGGCGGCTGTAGAGTGGTTCCAGCAGCCTGTATAGCTGTTATACTAAAAGATGGCGGCTATAAAGACTCAAAATGGCGGCTGTAGAATGGTTCCATCAGCTTGTTTAGCTGTTATACAAAAGATGGCGGCTATAAGACTTAAAATGGCGGCTGTAGAATGGTTCCAGCAGCTTGTTCAGTTGTTATATAAAAGATGGCGGCTATAAAGACTCAAAATGGTGGCTGTAGAATGGTTCCAGCATTCCATATATGTAGTTTTTAAGTAAAGGATGTGGCGGCTATAAGACTTACATTAGCGACTGTTATATAAAGGTTTAGCGGCTATAAGACTTAAAATGGCGGCTGTAGAATGGTTCCAGCAGCCTGTATAGCTGTTATATAAAAATATGGCGGCTATAAAGACTCAAAATGGCGGCTGTAGAATGATTCCATCAGCTTGTTTAGCTGTTATACAAAAAGATGGCGGCTATAAGACTTAAAATGGCGGCTGTAGAAAGGTTCTTGCAGCTTATATAGCTTTTATATAAAGGATGGCGGCTATAAGACTCAAAATGGCGGCTGTAGAATGGTTCCAGCAGCCTGTATAGCTGTTATATAAGTGATGGCGGTCCTATAAGACTTAAAATGGCGGCTGTAGAATGGTTCCAGCAGCTTGTTCAGCTGTTATACAAAAGATGGCGGCTATAAGACTCTTAAAATGGCGGCTGTAGAAAGGTTCTTGCAGCTTATATAGCTTTTATATAAAGGATGACGGCTATAAGACTCAAAATGGCGGCTGTAGAATGGTTCCAGCAGCCTGTATAGCTGTTATACAAAAGATGGCGGCTATAAAGACTCAAAATGGCGGCTGTAGAATGGTTCCAGCAGCTTGTTTAGCTGTTATACAAAAAGATGGCGGCTATAAGACTTAAAATGGCGGCTGTAGAAAGGTTCTTGCAGCTTATATAGCTTTTATATAAAGGATGGCGGCTATAAAGACTCAAAATGGCGGCTGTAGAGTGGTTCCAGCAGCCTGTATAGCTGTTATATAAATGATGGCGGCTATAAGACTCAAAATGGCGGCTGTAGAATGGTTCCAGCAGCTTGTTCAGCTGTTATACAAAAGATGGCTGCTATAAGACTTAAAATGGCGGCTGTAGAAAGGTTCCAGCAGCTTATATAGCTTTTATATAAAAAGATGACGGCTATAAGACTCAAAATGGCGGCTGTAGAATGGTTCCAGCAGCCTGTATAGCTGTTATATAAAAGATGGCGGCTATAAAGACTTCAAAATGGCGGCTGTATAATGGTTCCAGCAGCTTGTTCAGCTGTTATACAAAAGATGGCGGCTATAAGACTCAAAATGGCGGCTGTAGAGTGGTTCCAGCAGCCTGTATAGCTGTTATATAAAAGATGGCGGCTATAAGACTCAAAATGGCGGCTGTAGAATGGTTCCAGCAGCTTGTTCAGCTGTTATACAAAAGACGGCGGCTATAAGACTCAAAATGGCGGCTGTAGAATGGTTCCTGAAGCTTATATAGCTTTTATATAAAGGATGGCGGCTATAAAAATCAAAATGGCGGCTGTAGAGTGGTTCCAGCAGCCTGTATAGCTGTTATATATAAGATGGCGGCTATAAGACTTAAAATGGCGGCTGTAGAAAGGTTCTTGCAGCTTATATAGCTTTTATATAAAGGATGGCGGCTATAAAACTCAAAATGGCGGCTGTAGAGTGGTTCCAGCAACCTGTATAGCTGTTACGTAAAAGATGGCCGCTATAAGATTAATGAAGTAAGTAAGTCGTCTCGCCGACTTAGGTATACCATACACCAGTGAAACAAATATTTCAAATTTGTAATAACTAAGGCATTTGCCTATTTTTAAAAATTCTGTTCACATGCTTTTAAGCATATCTCAGTATCTCGCACACTTATGCATATAAGCCCCTAGCGCCCCCACCCCCAACGGCCATCTCCGGCCTTATGCAAAAACGTTTATATGCATAACTCAGCTGTTTTTTTACCGATTTTGATCAAATTTGGATGACGGCTATAAGACTCAAAATGACGGCTGTAGAGTGGTTACAGCAGCCTGTATAGCTGTTATGTAAATGGTGGCGGATGTAAGACTCAAAATGGCGGCTGTAGAATGGTTCCAGCAGCTTGTTCAGCTATTATACAAAAGATGGCGGCTATAAGACTTAAAATGGCGGCTGAAGAAGGGTTCCTGCAGCTTATATAGCTTTTATATAAAGGATGGCGGCTATAAGACTCAAAATGGCGGCTGTAGAGTGGTTCCAGCAGATTGTTCAGCTCTTATACAAAAGATGGCGGCTATAAGACTCAAAATGGCGGCTCTAGAATGGTTCCACCAGCTTGTTCAGCTGTTATGCAAAAGATAGCGGCTATAAGACTCAAAATGGCGGCTGAAGAGTGGTTCCAGCAGCCTGTATAGCTGTTATATAAAAAGATGGCGGCTATAATAACTCAAAATGGCGGCTGTAGAATGGTTCCAGCAGCTTGTTTAGCTGTTATACAAAAGATGGCGGCTATAAGACTTAAAATGGCGGCTGTAGAAAGGTTCTTGCAGCTTATATAGCTTTTATATAAAGGATGGCGGCTATAAGACTCAAAATGGCGGCTGTAGAATGGTTCCAGCAGCCTGTATAGCTGTTATATAAAGTGATGGCGGCTATAAGATTAAAAATGGCGGCTGTAGAATGGTTCCAGCAGCTTGTATCAGCTGTTATATAAAAGATGGCGGCTATAAGACTCAAAATGGCGGCTGTAGAAAGGTTCCTGCAGCTTATATAGCTTTTATATAAAAGATGGCGGCTATAAGACTCAAAATGGCGGCTGTAGAATGGTTCCAGCAGCTTGTTCAGCTGTTATACAAAAGATGGCGGCTATAAGACTTAAAATGGCGGCTGTAGAAAGGTTCCTGCAGCTTATATAGCTTTTATATAAAGGATGACGGCTATAAGACTCAAAATGGCGGCTGTAGAATGGTTCCAGCAGCTTGTACAGCTGTTATATAAAAGATGGCGGCTATAAAACTCAAAATGGCGGCTGTAGAATGGTTCCAGCAGCTTGTTTAGCTGTTATACAAAAAGATGGCGGCTATAAGACTCAAAATGGCGGCTGTAGAAAGGTTCCTGCAGCTTATATAGCTGTTATATAAAGGATGGCGGCTATAAGACTTAAAATGGCGGCTGTAGAATGGTTCCAGCAGCTTGTATAGCTGTTATATAAAGGATGGCGGCTATAAGACTCAAAATGGCGGCTGTAGAATGGTTCCAGCAGCTTGTTCAGCTGTTATACAAAAAATGGCGGCTATAAGACTTAAAATGGCGGCTGTAGAAAGGTTCCTGCAGCTTATATAGCTTTTATATAAAGGATGGCGGCTATAAAACTCAAAATGGCGGCTGTAGAATGGTTCCAGCAGCCTGTATAGCTGTTATATAAAAGATGGCGGCTATAAGACTCAAAATGGCGGCTGTAGAATGGTTCCAGCAGCTTGTTCAGCTGTTATATAAAAGATGGCGGCTATAAGACTTAAAATGGCGGCTGTAGAATGGTTCCAGCAGCTTGTTCAGCTGTTATACAAAAGGATGGCGGCTATAAGACTCAAAATGGCGGCTGTAGAGTGGTTCCAGCAGCCTGTATAGCTGTTATACAAAAGATGGCGGCTATAAAACTCAAAATGGCGGCTGTAGAATGGTTCCAGCAGCTTGTTTAGCTGTTATACAAAAGATGGCGGCTATAAGACTTAAAATGGCGGCTGTAGAAAGGTTCTTGCAGCTTATATAGCTTTTATATAAAGGATGGCGGCTATAAGACTCAAAATGGCGGCTGTAGAATGGTTCCAGCAGCCTGTATAGCTGTTATGTAAAAAGATGGCGGCTATAAGACTAAAAATGGCGGCTGTAGAATGGTTCCAGCAGCTTGTTCAGCTGTTATATAAAAGATGGCGGCTATAAGACTTAAAATGGCGGCTGTAGAAAGGTTCCAGCAGCTTATATAGCTTTTATATAAAAGATGGCGGCTATAAGACTCAAAATGGCGGCTGTAGAATGGTTCCAGCAGCTTGTTCAGCTGTTATACAAAAGATGGCGGCTATAAGGAAACAAAATGGCGGCTGTAGAATGGTTCCAGCAGCTTGTTCAGCTGTTATACAAAAGATGGCGGCTATAAGACTCAAAATGGCGGCTGTAGGAGTGGTTCCAGCAGCCTGTATAGCTGTTATACAAAATATGGCGGCTATAAAACTCAAAATGGCGGCTGTAGAGTGGTTCCAGCAGCTTGTTTAGCTGTTATACAAAAGATGGCGGCTATAAGACTTAAAATGGCGGCTGTAGAAAGGTTCTTGCAGCTTATATAGCTTTTATATAAAGGATGGCGGGCTATAAGACTCAAAATGGCGGTTGTAGAATGGTTCCAGCAGCCTGTATAGCTGTTATATAAGTGATGGCGGCTATAAGATTAAAAATGGCGGCTGTAGAATGGTTTCAACAGCTTGTTTAGCTGTTTTATAAAAGATGGCGGCTATAAGACTTAAAATGGCGGCTGTAGAATGGTTCCTGCAGCTTATATAGCTTTTATATATAAAGGCGGCTATAAGACTCAAAATGGCGGCTGTAGAATGGTTCCAGCAGCTTGTTCAGCTGTTATACAAAAAGATGGCGGCTATAAGACTTAAAATGGCGGCTGTAGAAAGGTTCCTGCAGCTTATATAGCTTTTATATAAAGGATGGCGGCTATAAGACTCAAAATGGCGGCTGTAGAGTGGTTCCAGCAGCCTGTATAGCTGTTATATAAAAGATGGCGGCTATAAGACTCAAAATGGCGGCTGTAGAATGGTTCCAGCAGCTTGTATCAGCTGTTATATAAAAGATGGCGGCTATAAGACTCAAAATGGCGGCTGTAGAAAGGTTCTTGCAGCTTATATAGCTTTTATATAAAGGATGACGGCTATAAGACTCAAAATGGCGGCTGTAGAATGGTTCCAGCAGCCTGTATAGCTGTTACGTAAAAGATGGCCGCTATAAGATTAATAAAATAAGTAAGTCGTCTCGCCGACTTAGGTATACCAGCAGCTTGTTCAGCTGTTATACAAAAGACGACGGCTATAAGACTCAAAATGGCGGCTGTAGAATGGTTCCTGAAGCTTATATAGCTTTTATATAAAGGATGGCGGCTATAAAAATCAAAATGGCGGCTGTAGAGTGGTTCCAGCAGCCTGTATAGCTGTTATATATAAGATGGCGGCTATAAGACTTAAAATGGCGGCTGTAGAAAGGTTCTTGCAGCTTATATAGCTTTTATATAAAGGATGGCGGCTATAAAACTCAAAATGGCGGCTGTAGAATGGTTCCAGCAGCCTGTATAGCTGTTACGTAAAAGATGGCCGCTATAAGATTAATGAAGTAAGTAAGTCGTCTCGCCGACTTAGGTATACCATACACCAGTGAAACAAATATTTCAAATTTGTAATAACTAAGGCATTTGCGCTATTTTAAAAAATTCTGTTCACATGCTTTTTATAAACATATCTCAGTATCTCGCACACTTATGCATATAAGCACCCTAGCGCCCCCACCCGCCAACGGCCATCGGCGGCCTTATGCAAAAACGTTTATATGCATAACTCAGCTGTTTTTTCCGATTTTGATCAAATTTGGATGACGGCTATAAGACTCAAAATGGCGGCTGTAGAGTGGTTCCAGCAGCCTGTATAGCTGTTATATAAATGGATGGCGGCTATAAGACTCAAAATGGCGGCTGTAGAATGGTTCCAGCAGCTTGTATCAGCTGTTATACAAAAGATGGCGGCTATAAGACTTAAAATGGCGGCTGTAGAAGGGTTCCAGCAGCTTATATAGCTTTTATATAAAGGATGGCGGCTATAAGACTCAAAATGGCGGCTGTAGAATGGTTCCAGCAGCTTGTTCAGCTGTTATACAAAAGATGGCGGCTATAAGACTCAAAATGGCGGCTGTAGAATGGTTCCAGCAGCCTGTATAGCTGTTATATAAAGATGGCGGCTATAAGACTCAAAATGGCGGCTGTAGAATGGTTCCAGCATGCTTTATTAGCTGTTATATAAAAGATGGCGGCTATAAGACTTAAAATGGCGGCTGTAGAAAGGTTCTTGCAGCTTATATAGCTTTTATATAAAGGATGGCGGCTATAAGACTCAAAATGGCGGCTGTAGAATGGTTCCAGCAGCCTGTATAGCTGTTATATAAAGTGATGGCGGCTATAAGATTAAAAATGGCGGCTGTAGAATGGTTCCAGCAGCTTGTTTAGCTTTTATATAAAAGATGGCGGCTATAAGACTTAAAATGGCGGCTGTAGAAAGGTTCCTGCAGCTTATATAGCTTTTATATAAAGGATGGCGGCTATAAGACTCAAAATGGCGGCTGTAGAATGGTTCCAGCAGCTTGTTCAGCTTATGTTATATAAAAGATGGCGGCTATAAGACTCAAAATGGCGGCTGTAGAAAGGTTCCTGCAGCTTATATAGCTGTTATATATAAAGGATGGCGGCTATAAGACTCAAAATGGCGGCTGTAGAATGGTTCCAGCAGCTTGTATAGCTGTTATATAAAAGATGGCGGCTATAAGACTCAAAATGGCGGCTGTAGAGTGGTTCCAGCAGCCTGTATAGCTGTTATATATAAAGATGGCGGCTATAAAGACTCAAAATGGCGGCTGTAGAATGGTTCCAGCAGCTTGTTCAGCTGTTATATAAAAGATGGCGGCTATAAAGACTTAAAATGGCGGCTGTAGAGAATGGTTCTTGCAGCTTATATAGCTTTTATATAAGGAATGGCGGCTATAAGACTCAAAATGGCGGCTGTAGAATGGTTCCAGCAGCTTGTATAGCTGTTATATAAAAGATGGCGGCTATAAGACTCAAAATGGCGGCTGTAGAATGGTTCCAGCAGCTTGTATAGCTTTTATATAAAGGATGGCGGCTATAAGACTCAAAATGGCGGCTGTAGAATGGTTCCAGCAGCTTGTATAGCTGTTATATAAAGGATGGCGGCTATAAGACTCAAAATGGCGGCTGTAGAAAGGTTCCAGCAGCTTGTATAGCTGTTATATAAAAGATGGCGGCTATAAGACTCAAAATGGCGGCTGTAGAATGGTTCCAGCAGCTTGTTCAGCTGTTATACAAAAAATGGCGGCTATAAGACTCAAAATGGCGGCTGTAGAATGGTTCCTGAAGCTTATATAGCTTTTATATAAAGGATGGCGGCTATAAAACTCAAAATGGCGGCTGTAGAGTGGTTCCAGCAGCCTGTATAGCTGTTATATAAAAGATGGCGGCTATAAGACTCAAAATGGCGGCTGTAGAATGGTTCCAGCAGCTTGTTCAGCTGTTATACAAAAGATGGCGGCTATAAGACTCAAAATGGTGGCTGTAGAATGGTTCCTGAAGCTTATATAGCTTTTATATAAAGGATGGCGGCTATAAAACTCAAAATGGCGGCTGTAGAGTGGTTCCAGCAGCCTGTATAGCTGTTATATATAAGATGGCGCCTATAAGACTCAAAATGGCGACTGTAGAATGGTTCCAGCAGCTTGTTCAGCTGTTATACAAAAGATGGCTGCTATAAGACTTAAAATGGCGGCTGTAGAAAGGTTCTTGCAGCTTATATAGCTTTTATATAAAGGATGACGGCTATAAGACTCAAAATGACGGTTGTAGAATGGTTCCAGCAGCCTGTATAGCTGTTACGTAAAAGATGGCCGCTATAAGATTAATGAAGTAAGTAAGTCGTCTCGCCGACTTAGGTATACCAGCAGCTTGTTCAGCTGTTATACAAAAGACGACGGCTATAAGACTCAAAATGGCGGCTGTAGAATGGTTCCTGAAGCTTATATAGCTTTTATATAAAGGATGGCGGCTATAAAAATCAAAATGGCGGCTGTAGAGTGGTTCCAGCAGCCTGTATAGCTGTTATATATAAGATGGCGGCTATAAGACTTAAAATGGCGGCTGTAGAAAGGTTCTTGCAGCTTATATAGCTTTTATATAAAGGATGGCGGCTATAAAACTCAAAATGGCGGCTGTAGAGTGGTTCCAGCAACCTGTATAGCTGTTACGTAAAAGATGGCCGCTATAAGATTAATGAAGTAAGTAAGTCGTCTCGCCGACTTAGGTATACCATACACCAGTGAAACAAATATTTCAAATTTGTAATAACTAAGGCATTTGCCTATTTTAAAAAATTCTGTTCACATGCTTTTTACAAGCATATCTCAGTATCTCGCACACTTATGCATATAAGCACCCTAGCGCCCCCACCCCCGCCAACGGCCATCTCCGGCCTTATGCAAAAACGTTTATATGCATAACTCAGCTGTTTTTTGTCCGATTTTGATCAAATTTGGATGACGGCTATAAGACTCAAAATGACGGCTGTAGAGTGGTTACAGCAGCCTGTATAGCTGTTATGTAAATGGTGGCGGATGTAAGACTCAAAATGGCGGCTGTAGAATGGTTCCAGCAGCTTGTTCAGCTATTATACAAAAGATGGCGGCTATAAGACTTAAAATGGCGGCTGAAGAAGGGTTCCTGCAGCTTATATAGCTTTTATATAAAGGATGGCGGCTATAAGACTCAAAATGGCGGCTGTAGAGTGGTTCCAGCAGATTGTTCAGCTCTTATACAAAAGATGGCGGCTTTAAAGAAACAAAATGGCGGCTCTAGAATGGTTCCACCAGCTTGTTCAGCTGTTATGCAAAAGATAGCGGCTATAAGACTCAAAATGGCGGCTGTAGGAGTTGGTTCCAGCAGCCTGTATAGCTGTTATACAAAATATGGCGGCTTTAATAACTCAAAATGGCGGCTGTAGAATGGTTCCAGCAGCTTGTTTAGCTGTTATACAAAAGATGGCGGCTATAAGACTCAAAATGGCGGCTGTAGAATGGTTCCAGCAGCTTGTATAGCTGTTATATAAAAGATGGCGGCTATAAGACTCAAAATGGCGGCTGTAGAATGGTTCCAGCAGCTTGTATAGCTGTTATATAAGTAGGATGGCGGCTATAAGACTCAAAATGGCGGCTGTAGAATGGTTCCAGCAGCTTGTTCAGCTGTTATACAAAAGATGGCGGCTATAAGACTTAAAATGGCGGCTGTAGAAAGGTTCCTGCAGCTTATATAGCTTTTATATAAGGGATGGCGGCTATAAGACTCAAAATGGCGGCTGTAGAGTGGTTCCAGCAGCCTGTATAGCTGTTATATACAAGATGGCGGCTATAAGACTCAAAATGGCGGCTGTAGAATGGTTCCAGCAGCCTGTATAGCTGTAATATAAAAGATGGCGCCTATAAGACTGAAAATGGCGGCTGTAGAATGGTTCCAGCAGCTTGTTCAGCTGTTTTATAAAAGATGGCGGCTATAAAACTTAAAATGGCGGCTGTAGAAAGGTTCTTGCAGCTTATATAGCTTTTATATAAAGGATGGCGGCTATAAGACTCAAAATGGCGGCTGTAGAATGGTTCCAGCAGCTTGTTCAGCTGTTATACAAAAGATGGCGGCTATAAGACTTAAAATGGCGGCTGTAGAAAGGTTCCTGCAGCTTATATAGCTTTTATATAAAGGATGGCGGCTATAAGACTCAAAATGGCGGCTGTAGAAGTGGTTCCAGCAGCATTGTTCAGCTCTTATACAAAAGATGGCGGCTTTAAAAAACAAAATGGCGGCTCTAGAATGGTTCCATCAGCTTGCTCAGCTGTTATACAAAAAGATAGCGGCTATAAGACTCAAAATGGCGGCTGTAGAAAGGTTCCTGCAGCTTATATAGCTGTTAAATATAAAGAATGGCGGCTATAAGACTTAAAATGGCGGCTGTAGAAGTGGTTCCAGCAGCCTGTATAGCTGTTATACAAAATATGGCGGCTATAAATGACTCAAAATGGCGGCTGTAGAATGGTTCCATCAGCTTGTTCAGCTGTTATACAAAAGATGGCGGCTATAAGACTTAAAATGGCGGCTGTAGAAAGGTTCCTGCAGCTTATATAGCTTTTATATAAAGGATGGCGGCTATAAAGACTCAAAATGGCGGCTGTAGAATGGTTCCAGCAGCTTGTATAGCTGTTTATATAAAAGATGGCGGCTTTAAAAAACAAAATGGCGGCTGTAGAATGGTTCCATCAGCTTGTTCAGCTGTTATACAAAAGATGGCGGCTATAAGACTCAAAATGGCGGCTGTAGAATGGTTCCTGCAGCTTATATAGCTGTTATATAAAGAATGGCGGCTATAAGACTCAAAATGGCGGCTGTAGAATGGTTCCAGCAGCCTGTATAGCTGTTATTATAAAAGATGGCGGCTATAAGACTCAAAATGGCGGCTGTAGAATGGTTCCAGCAGCTTGTTCAGCTGTTATACAAAAGATGGCGGCTATAAGACTTAAAATGGCGGCTGTAGAAAGGTTCCTGCAGCTTATATAGCTTTTATATAAAGGATGGCGGCTATAAGACTCAAAATGGCGGCTGTAGAATGGTTCCAGCAGCTTGTATAGCTGTTATATAAAAGATGGCGGCTATAAAACTCAAAATGGCGGCTGTAGAATGGTTCCAGCAGCTTGTTCAGCTGTTATACAAAAGATGGCGGCTATAAGACTCAAAATGGCGGCTGTAGAAAGGTTCCAGCAGCTTGTATAGCTGTTATATAAAAGATGGCGGCTATAAGACTCAAAATGGCGGCTGTAGAATGGTTCCAGCAGCCTGTATAGCTGTTATATAAAAGATGGCGGCTATAAGACTCAAAATGGCGGCTGTAGAATGGTTCCAGCAGCTTGTTCAGCTGTTATACAAAAGATGGCGGCTATAAGACTCAAAATGGCGGCTGTAGAATGGTTCCAGCAGCCTTGTATAGCTGTTATATAAAAGATGGCGGCTATAAGACTCAAAATGGCGGCTGTAGAATGGTTCCAGCAGCTTGTTCAGCTGTTATACAAAAGATGGCGGCTATAAGACTTAAAATGGCGGCTGTAGAAAGGTTCTTGCAGCTTATATAGCTTTTATATAAAGGATGGCGGCTATAAGACTCAAAATGGCGGCTGTAGAATGGTTCCAGCAGCCTGTATAGCTGTTATGTAAAAGATGGCGGCTATAAGATTAATGCAAAATGGCGGCTGTAGAATGGTTCCAGCAGCTTGTTCAGCTGTTATACAAAAGATGGCGGCTATAAGACTCAAAATGGCGGCTGTAGAATGGTTCCAGCAGCTTATATAGCTTTTATATAAAGGATGGCGGCTATAAAACTCAAAATGGCGGCTGTAGAATGGTTCCAGCAGCTTGTATAGCTGTTATATAAAAGATGGCGGCTATAAGACTCAAAATGGCGGCTGTAGAAAGGTTCCTGCAGCTTATATAGCTTTTATATAAAGGATGGCGGCTATAAAACTCAAAATGGCGGCTGTAGAATGGTTCCAGCAGCTTGTATAGCTGTTACATAAAAGATGGCGGCTATAAGACTCAAAATGGCGGCTGTAGAATGGTTCCAGCAGCTTAGGTATACCATGGCGGCTGTAAAACAAATATTGTTCCTTTGTAATAACAAAAATGGCGGCTATAAGACTTAAAAATGGCGGCTGTAGAATGCTTTTTGCAGAGTATATCTCAGTATCTGCTTGATTATGCATATAAAACTCAAAATGGCGGCTGTAGAATGGTTCCAGCAGCTTGTATAGCCCTTATGCAAAGGATGGCGGCTATAAGACTCAAAATGGCGGCTGTAGAATGGTTTTTGTCCGATAGCTGTTATATAAAATTTGATGGCGGCTATAAGACTCAAAATGGCGGCTGTAGAATGGTTCCAGCAGCTTGTATAGCTGTTATATAAAAGATGGCGGCTATAAGACTCAAAATGGCGGCTGTAGAATGGTTCCTGCAGCTTGTATAGCTGTTATATAAAAGATGGCGGCTATAATAAGACTCAAAATGGCGGCTGTAGAATGGTTCCAGCAGCTTGTTCAGCTGTTATACAAAAGATGGCGGCTATAAGACTTAAAATGGCGGCTGTAGAATGGTTCCTGCAGCTTATATAGCTTTATATAATGTATAATTAATAATTTATATATAAAGGATGGCGGCTAATAAGACTCAAAATGGCGGCTGTAGAATGGTTCCAGCAGCTTGTATAGCTGTTATATAAAAGATGGCGGCTATAAGACTTAAAATGGCGGCTGTAGAATGGTTCCAGCAGCTTATATAGCTGTTATATAAAAGGATGGCGGCTATAAAACTCAAAATGGCGGCTGTAGAATGGTTCCAGCAGCCTGTATAGCTGTTATATAAAAGATGGCGGCTATAAAACTCAAAATGGCGGCTGTAGAATGGTTCCAGCAGCTTGTTTAGCTGTTATACAAAAGATGGCGGCTATAAGACTCAAAATGGCGGCTGTAGAAAGGTTCTTGCAGCTTATATAGCTTTTATATAAAGGATGGCGGCTATAAGACTCAAAATGGCGGCTGTAGAATGGTTCCAGCAGCTTGTATAGCTGTTATATAAAAGATGGCGGCTATAAGACTCAAAATGGCGGCTGTAGAATGGTTCCAGCAGCTTGTTTAGCTGTTATATAAAAGATGGCGGCTATAAGACTTAAAATGGCGGCTGTAGAATGGTTCCAGCAGCTTATATAGCTGTTATATAAAAGATGGCGGCTATAAAGACTCAAAATGGCGGCTGTAGAATGGTTCCAGCAGCTTGTATAGCTGTTATATAAAAGATGGCGGCTATAAGACTCAAAATGGCGGCTGTAGAATGGTTCCAGCAGCTTATATAGCTGTTATATAAAGAATGGCGGCTATAAGACTTAAAATGGCGGCTACTTGTAGAATGGTTCCAGCAGCTTGTATAGCTGTTATATAAAAGATGGCGGCTATAAGACTCAAAATGGCGGCTGTAGAATGGTTCCAGCAGCTTGTTTAGCTGTTATATAAAAAAGATGGCGGCTATAAGACTCAAAATGGCGGCTGTAGAATGGTTCCAGCAGCTTGTATAGCTGTTATATAAGAGATGGCGGCTATAAGACTCAAAATGGCGGCTGTAGAATGGTTCCAGCAGCTTGTATAGCTGTTATATAAGAAGATGGCGGCTATAAAACTCAAAATGGCGGCTGTAGAATGGTTCCAGCAGCTTGTATAGCTGTTATATAAAAGATGGCGGCTATAAGACTCAAAATGGCGGCTGTAGAATGGTTCCAGCAGCTTGTATAGCTGTTATATAAAGAGATGGCGGCTATAAGACTCAAAATGGCGGCTGTAGAATGGTTCCAGCAGCCTGTATAGCTGTTATATAAAAGATGGCGGCTATAAGACTCAAAATGGCGGCTGTAGAATGGTTCCAGCAGCTTGTTCAGCTGTTATATAAAAGATGGCGGCTATAAGACTCAAAATGGCGGCTGTAGAATGGTTCCAGCAGCTTATATAGCTGTTATATAAAGGATGGCGGCTATAAGACTCTAAAATGGCGGCTGTAGAATGGTTCCAGCAGCTTGTATAGCTGTTATATAAAAGATGGCGGCTATAAGACTCAAAATGGCGGCTGTAGAATGGTTCCAGCAGCTTGTATAGCTGTTATATAAAAGATGGCGGCTATAAGACTCAAAATGGCGGCTGTAGAAAGGTTCCAGCAGCTAATATAGCTGTTATATAAAGAGATGGCGGCTATAAGACTCAAAATGGCGGCTGTAGAATGGTTCCAGCAGCTTGTATAGCTGTTATATAAAAGATGGCGGCTATAAGACTCAAAATGGCGGCTGTAGAATGGTTCCAGCAGCTTGTATAGCTGTTATATAAGAGATGGCGGCTATAAGACTCAAAATGGCGGCTGTAGAATGGTTCCAGCAGCCTGTATAGCTGTTATATAAAAGATGGCGGCTATAAGACTCAAAATGGCGGCTGTAGAATGGTTCCAGCAGCTTGTTCAGCTGTTATACAAAAGATGGCGGCTATAAGACTCAAAATGGCGGCTGTAGAATGGTTCCAGCAGCTTATATAGCTTTTATATAAAGGATGGCGGCTATAAAACTCAAAATGGCGGCTGTAGAATGGTTCCAGCAGCTTGTATAGCTGTTATATAAAAGATGGCGGCTATAAGACTCAAAATGGCGGCTGTAGAATGGTTCCAGCAGCTTGTTCAGCTGTTATATAAAAAGATGGCGGCTATAAGACTTCAAAATGGCGGCTGTAGAATGGTTCCAGCAGCTTGTATAGCTGTTATATAAGAGATGGCGGCTATAAGACTTCAAAATGGCGGCTGTAGAATGGTTCCAGCAGCTTGTTCAGCTGTTATATAAAAGATGGCGGCTATAAGACTCAAAATGGCGGCTGTAGAATGGTTCCAGCAGCTTATATAGCTTTTATATAAAGGATGGCGGCTATAAAACTCAAAATGGCGGCTGTAGAATGGTTCCAGCAGCTTGTATAGCTGTTATATAAAAGATGGCGGCTATAAGACTCAAAATGGCGGCTGTAGAATGGTTCCAGCAGCTTGTATAGCTTTTATATAAAAGATGGCGGCTATAAAACTCAAAATGGCGGCTGTAGAATGGTTCCAGCAGCTTGTATAGCTGTTATATAAAAGATGGCGGCTATAAGACTCAAAATGGCGGCTGTAGAATGGTTCCAGCAGCTTGTATAGCTGTTATATAAAAGATGGCGGCTATAAAACTTCAAATGGCGGCTGTAGAATGGTTCCGGCAGCTTGTATAGCTTTTATATAAAAAGATGGCGGCTATAAAACTCAAAATGGCGGCTGTAGAATGGTTCCAGCTTTAGCTTAGTTATCTAAAAGATGGCGCCTATAAAACTCAAAATGGCGGCTGTAGAATGGTTCCAGCCAGCTAGTATAGCTGTATAAAGAGAGGCGGCTATAAAACTCAAAATGGCGGCTGTAGAATGGTTCCAGCAGCTTGTTTAGCTGTTATATAAAGGATGGCGGCTATAAGACTCAAAATGGCGGCTGTAGAATGGTTCCAGCAGCTTGTATAGCTGTTATATAAAGGATGGCGGCTATAAGACTCAAAATGGCGGCTGTAGAATGGTTCCAGCAGCTTATATAGCGTTTTATAAAATGGATGGCTGTAAATGGTTCTATATGTTATACAAAGATGGCGGCTATAAGACTCAAAATGGCGGCTGTAGAATGGTTCCAGCAGCTTGTATAGCTGTTATATAAAAGATGGCGGCTATAAAGACTTCAAAATGGCGGCTGTAGAATGGTTCCAGCTTGCATGCTGTTATATAAAGATGGCGGCTATAAAACTCAAAATGGCGGCTGTAGAATGGTTCCAGCAGCTTGTATAGCTGTTATATAAAAGATGGCGGCTATAAGACTCAAAATGGCGGCTGTAGAATGGTTCCAGCAGCTTGTATTAGCTGTTATACAAAAGATGGCGGCTATAAGACTCAAAATGGCGGCTGTAGAATGGTTCCAGCAGCTTTATATAGCTGTTATATAAAGGAATGGCGGCTATAAAACTCAAAATGGCGGCTGTAGAATGGTTCCAGCAGCTTGTATAGCTGTTATATAAAGGATGGCGGCTATAAGACTCAAAATGGCGGCTGTAGAATGGTTCCAGCAGCTTGTTTAGCTGTTATATAAAAGATGGCGGCTATAAAACTCAAAATGGCGGCTGTAGAATGGTTCCAGCAGCTTAGTATAGCTGTTATATAAAAGATGGCGGCTATAAAACTCAAAATGGCGGCTGTAGAATGGTTCCAGCAGCTTGTATAGCTGTTATATAAAAAGATGGCGGCTATAAGACTCAAAATGGCGGCTGTAGAATGGTTCCAGCAGCTTGTATAGCTGTTATATAAAGGATGGCGGCTATAAGACTCAAAATGGCGGCTGTAGAATGGTTCCAGCAGCTTGTATAGCTGTTATATAAAAGATGGCGGCTATAAAACTCAAAATGGCGGCTGTAGAATGGTTCCAGCAGCTTGTATAGCTGTTATATAAAAGATGGCGGCTATAAAACTCAAAATGGCGGCTGTAGAATGGTTCCAGCAGCTTGTTATAGCTGTTATATAAAGAGATGGCGGCTATAAGACTCAAAATGGCGGCTGTAGAATGGTTCCAGCAGCTTGTAATAGCTGTTATATAAGAGATGGCGGCTATAAGACTCAAAATGGCGGCTGTAGAATGGTTCCAGCAGCTTGTATAGCTGTTATATAAAAGATGGCGGCTATAAAACTCAAAATGGCGGCTGTAGAATGGTTCCAGCAGCTTGTATAGCTGTTATATAAAAGATGGCGGCTATAAGACTCAAAATGGCGGCTGTAGAATGGTTCCAGCAGCTTGTATAGCTTTTATATAAGGGATGGCGGCTATAAAACTCAAAATGGCGGCTGTAGAATGGTTCCAGCAGCTTGTATAGCTGTTATATAAAAGATGGCGGCTATAAGACTCAAAATGGCGGCTGTAGAATGGTTCCGCTTTTATTTAGCAGCTTGTTTAGCTGTTATATAAAAGATGGCGGCTATAAAACTCAAAATGGCGGCTGTAGAATGGTTCCAGCAGCTTGTATAGCTGTTATATAAAAGATGGCGGCTATAAGACTCAAAATGGCGGCTGTAGAATGGTTCCAGCAGCTTGTATAGCTGTTATATAAAAGATGGCGGCTATAAGACTCAAAATGGCGGCTGTAGAATGGTTCCAGCAGCTTATATAGCTTTTATATAAAGGATGGCGGCTATAAAACTCAAAATGGCGGCTGTAGAATGGTTCCAGCAGCTTGTATAGCTGTTATATAAAAGATGGCGGCTATAAAACTCAAAATGGCGGCTGTAGAATGGTTCCAGCAGCTTGTATAGCTGTTATATAAAAGATGGCGGCTATAAGACTCAAAATGGCGGCTGTAGAATGGTTCCAGCAGCTTGTATAGCTGTTATATAAGATTAAAGATGGCGGCTATAAAACTTCAAAATGGCGGCTGTAGAATGGTTCCAGCAGCTTGTATAGCTTTGTATTATATAAGACTCAAAATGGCGGCTGTAGAATGGTTCCAGGCTTGTTATAGCTGTTATAAAAAATGTCGGCTATAAGACTCAAAATGGCGGCTGTAGAATGGTTCCTGCAGCTTATATAGCTTTTATATAAAGGATGGCGGCTATAAAACTCAAAATGGCTGTAGAATGGTTCCATCTAGCTGTTATATAAAAGATGGCGGCTGTTCACGCCACCGGGTGAACAGCAGTGAGCGGCGAAGAGCAGTGAGGAGTGAGGAGGGTTTTTCGATCCTCGGCGTCTACGGTCACACCAGGAGGGGTGACTAGCTTTTCTGATGGGCGCCGCCATTTCACTTACGTACGAATTTTCAACCCGAACACCCGTTCTATTTTGTACTTTGGAATTCTTTAATCTCTTTCGAATTGTACATTATTTTAACCCGAAACATATGTATATCGTGTGTGTCGGGCAACCTGTGAATAAGAATTAATAAAATATAAGTTGTTTTAACCGAAGTTATCGCGCGTTATTAATTCACCACTCACTCACCACCCGAAGAAATTGGCACCCGCCAACCACTTGCACTTTATCTAGGATCCTTCCGCCCCGCCACGAACATTGGTCCTTCGAGCCGGATATCCTTCCGCTCCTCCAGCTTGCATCGGCGGAATTCCTGATAAGTACAAAATTTCATTATTCATTTCATTTGCCCCTACATACTAATAAAAGTGTGAGGTTTCCCGCTCTTCCATAGCGACCTGCACACTTTTATATATATTGTATGTACATACCTGACCTATTCCAAGGGTACATGGTAGTTCCCAATCCATAACGTGTGTGTCCAACGTTCGGTTTCCATTCCACCACAGGGGTTTCTTTATGTGTTTCGTCTCAGCCGCACTTGTCCAATTTTTTTCATACGTACATACATATGTAAAACTCGCGGCATTACATGTACATGTATTTTCCACAGCTGTTCGCCAAGTCCGCGTAAAAGAAAAGCAAAGAAATTATTAAAGTGTTATAAAAAAAAAAAAAAAAAAGGAAATAGTAATCCAAGTGTTCACCGCGATTTCTTATGTGTTCGGATTACTTCCAGTGCCCAATTAATTTCCTCACGCGCGTATTCGCCCACCGGCATATCCACTTACATACATACATACATCGTCATCTGTTGATGTACGCGCATATGTATATATCCACGTACATATAATTCATTCGCACTTTACCACAAAACGAAACAAATTTGAAATAGCAATTAACACACGCACCGCGATTTCAAGTGTGTTTGAATCGGTTTAATTGCAAATTAATTTTCTCACGCGCGTCTCCGCAAGCCGGTACACTTGCTTACATACATACATCGTCATATATTGATGCCGCACATATGTATGTATGTACATATCCACAACACATAATCCATTTCGGTGACGCACATTGATTTAACAAATCGAAATCACAAATTACTTACGCTTTTTTGTGAACGACGCGTACATCCATACATACCTACCTGTGTATTTATGCATGTACGTACATACATACATACATCAAAGAATCCGTCCATATGCACTGATCGTTTTTTTTTTGTTTTTTTGTTTTTTCTTTCGCGCACAACACTCGCGGTGTGTAAAAGCGTTCGTTTGTTCTTTTTTATATTTCTTTACTTTTCGCACAACCACAAAAGAAAAAAATATATAATTAAAACAATTAATACGACAAAACAAAAAAAAACAAATTTATAAACAGCGACCGACAGCTGTTTTCGAAGTAGTGGTGGCACGTGAGTCGAGTCGTGATATCGATAGGCGGCTCAAGCGCGCCAAATTCAAACCACATCATTTTCGACTCCCGGTTTTTTTTTTCTTCTCGCCCATATATAGCTATATATATATATATAAATAAATTCATATATACGTTTTTCCAGCACTATCGTGCCCATATTTATATATCCACCTGTATGTATAAATCATATATGACTTTTCCGGACAGTATTTTGCGCCCATATATAACCGCCCACATTTATAAATAAATCCATACATATATATTTTCTCCAGCACTATCGTGCCCATATTTATATATCCATCCATATTTATAAATTATACATATAATTTTTTTCGGTCAGCATTTTGGCGCGCATATATATATCCGTCCATATTTATAAATACATATATGCCTTTTCCGGCCAGTATATCGCGCCCATAAATAACCGCCCACATTTATAAATAAATCCATATATATATATTTTCTCCAGCACTATCGTGCCCATATTTATATATCCATCCATATTTATAAATACATATATATTTTTTCCAGCACTATCGTGCCCATATTTATATATCCATCCATATTTATAAATTATATATATATTTTTTCCAGCACTATCGGGCGCATATTTATAGATCCGTCCATATTTATAAAATTATATATATATTTTTTTCGGCCAGTATTTTGCGCGCATATATATATCCGTCCATATTTATAAATACATATATATTTTTTCCAGCACTATCGGGCCCATATTTATAGATCCGTCCATATTTATAAATTTTATCTATAATTTTTCCGGCCGGCAATTTGCGCACATATATATATACGCTCATATTTATAAATAAATACATATATTTCTTCCAGCACTATCGGGCCCATATTTATATATCCGTCCATATTTATAAATTATATATATAATTTTTTTTTTTTCTTCGGCCTGCGCATATATACATATCCCGACCCAGATTTATATAAAACCACATATTTCTTCCTTGGCCTATACATCGTTTGCGTGTTTTGTCTTACACGTACTCCCATCGTTACTTACGAATCCAGCTAAACTTGTGTTGTAATCACTCCTCTGTAGCTACGTGTGATTTTCGATCTGCATTCGTGCGTTCGTACATTTTTCCGCATATATCCCCATTAAAAGGGCTCCGTTTCCAAGCCACGCGCAAGAGAATTCTCCCGCAATCCTGCGGGCACAGTGAGAAAATTCTTGCGCCCTCATACAGTCCACTTCTCTTGTTTTTTTCTTTTTTTCTCGGTGTCTTTCCGAAATCAAAAAGCGCACCAGCGCGGTCTTCGTCGGTAAGGACGTCCCCTGAGTATGTCCACGGAGCCGTCCAAGACTACGCCGAAGTCTAACAGTCTTTCGTCTCCCTCTGTAACTCCGGAGAAGGCTCGGCCTCCGAAGACTCCGGTGGTCGTGAAGCGTACGGACATTCCCCGCAAGTCCACGTCTGCTCGCAGCCTGAGCGAATCCCCAAGGTCCCGTCCGTCTTCGTCCAGCCTACCTAAAGGGCGCATAGTCTCGGCTAAAGACGCCAGCGAACTCAAAGGGCGTTCCAAGCTTTCAGTAGAGGCTCAGATTCCGCACGTTTTTGTGACGCACTGTTCTGACGTTCCCGTCACCCGATCCGTATCCCAAGAGCGTAGAGAACGATCAAGAATGTCCCTCTCCGATTTCGTTCTGGCATGCGACGCTTTGACTGTGTTCGAAGCTCGTGAGAGTGAAGCCCTAACTTCTGAAGTGCCCTTATTTTCCATTAAAATGCACTTAGAGCAGCTCAAATCCCTTTGGGCAACTGTCGAGATGGAATACTCCGGGTGTCACAAGGCTCTGTCGACCCAACCAGACGAGGACAGCCTAGCCAACATAAGCCACATCAAAGCGAAGCACGAATCCGCTTACGCGGCGTATGTGCGATGCGGGACGTTGTTCGGAGAACGCATCGAGCAGCTCTCGGCAGAGATGGCGAGTCTTAGACGTCAGCCCAGTGCTCCGTCGGGACCTCCGGGTCATAGAGTTCCTCCGTGTGAGGTGGAGACCTTTGATGGCGACAGCCTAGCATGGCCCACATTCCGCGATTTGTTCGCTGCCATTTACATCGCCAATCCGTATTTGTCTCAAGTGGAGAAGCTCTATCACTTGAACGCCAAGACTCGTGGGGAAGCGAGAACCATCGTGGCGAAGTCCCCCCTAACAAATGAAGGTTTCCAGGCCGCATGGGAGAACCTCACAGCACGGTACGAAAACAGCCGTCTGCTTGTCATGACTCAAGCCAGACAACTCCTTCAGATTCCCGCGGTGGCGCTAGAATCGGGCAAGGCATTGCGAGAACTGCAAACTGCGTTCCAAGGGAGTCTTACCGCTCTTGAGCGTTCGGGTGTTAGCACTGAGAATTGGGATGTCTTGCTTATCGCCATATGCACTAGCAAATTGCCGAAGTCCACAATCCTCCTGTGGGAACAATCAGTGCCAAACAAGACTGTCGTTTCCACTTGGTACGATTTGAACCAATTTCTCACCGATCGGTATCGTGTCCTGGATGCCACCGAAGAACATAAGTCGGTGCCGAGTGTTCAAGCCATCCCCAGTGGCACCCGCAAGTCCCCTGCGACGATGAAGGTTCAAGCGTTTCCCGCGAAAGCCCAGCTCAAACCAGCGTCTTGCAAGCTTTGCCATCGGGAGAATCACCCAATACGACTCTGCCCTTCTTTCCTTGACATGCCTGTTCAGAGGCGTGTGGAAACCATCAGACAGCAGGGACTCTGTTTGAATTGTTTTGCCCGCGGTCATCAAGTGAAGGGATGCTCCAGTGCGCATAATTGCCATACCTGCAAGGAACGTCATCACACCCTGTTGCACCCTAGTGACGTGTCGCCGTCCGCCGCGCAAACCACACCATTCGGTGCTACAGAGCGTCCGTCCACGAGCAATCAGCTCACAAATGCTCAAAGCTATTTTGCATCTACTCCAGGCAGAGGGCTTTTAGGCACGGCGATTGTCACTCTACACCATCGCGGGGTGGAACATCATATTCGGGCGTTGATCGACTCGGGAGCCGATTCAACCTTCCTATCCGAACGTGTCTTCAACATGGTTCAGCCCCCCTTTTATCCCGTAGACGCCGCAGTTACTGGCATGGGCCAGAGTGATGGAGGATGCGCCGACAAGGTGTGTCTGCTGATGCTGTCTCCTCCGTGTGACAGGCTGAACAAGATTGAGGTCTCCGCCCTGGTCGTATCCAAATTATCGGGGGCCATCCCGACGGCTCCATTTCTTAACACGGTTCCAACGCAGTCCCTCGACCGCCCCCTGGCGGACCCGTATTACAACAAGCCCGCGCCTATTGACATGATTATTGGTGTAGACCTGTTTTCACACATCCTCGGAGAGCGGATCAAAAAGGATATGGGTGATTTCGTCGGACTGGAAACCATCTTTGGATGGGTTCTGTGTGGAGCGATCATGCCTGACACTCCGGTAACTCGATTAGGTTTCGCGGCACGGACGCGAGTCAATCCAGAAGCAAAACTTGATGTACTTCTCACCAAGTTTTGGGAGGTGGAAGACCTTCCTGCAAAGCCGGAAAAGGAGGATGATGTATGCTGCGAGCGGAATTTCCAGGAGACCACCCGAAGAGGGAAGGACGGCCGATATATTGTATCCCTTCCGTTCAAATGTCCGAATAGCGTCGATTTAGGGCATTCAAGACCGATCGCGCTAGCTCAATTCCTGCGGAATGAAGCACGCCTTCTCAAGGATCCCGTCCTAAAAACACAGTACGATGCCATCATTCAAGAATACGAGGAATTGGGCCATATGAGTCGGGTGACGCCGCCTAAAGATGATAAAAACTTCTATCTCCCCCATCACGCTGTGTTTAAGCCCGATAGCACCACCACCAAGGTACGCGTGGTATTTAACGCGTCAAGTCCCTCCACACGAGGCGTCAGCCTTAATGACGTCTTGCACACCGGGCCTACGCTTCAGGCCGATCTCACGCTTCAAGTACTGAAATGGCGTTTCTTTCGATTCGTTTTCAACGCTGACATAACACAGATGTATCGACAAATCCGAGTCGACCCCAGGCATACCCCCTTTCAGCGGATCCTCTACCGGGATCGCTGCGGCAATATTCAAGACTACGAGCTACAAACCGTCACGTTTGGGGTTAACTGCGCGCCATTCTTGGCGATCCGAGTCCTTTTACAACTAGCCCAAGACGTGCAAGCGATGTACCCTCTGGCGAGCGAAATCCTTCGGAACTACATGTATGTTGATGATGTCCTTGCCGGCGCTCACACTGCAGACGACGCCCGTCTCGCCATACGAGAGCTTCAAGCTGCCCTCCAATCTGCGGGCCTCCCGCTTCGGAAGTGGACTTCCAATAAGAAGGAAGTACTTCAAGCTATCCCGAAAGAGCATCTGCTGCGAGAGGACTTTCTCGAGCTGGAAGACGCGAGCACGGCAAAAACCTTGGGAATCCGCTGGCAAGCCGCCGAGGACGTTTTTTTCTTCACCGTAGCGGACCCACCATTGCAGGAGTCGATCTCGAAGAGGCAGGTTCTGTCCCATATCGCTAAACTTTTCGACCCCGCTGGCTGGCTAGCCCCATTTGTTATCCGAGCAAAGATATTTATGCAGCAAATCTGGCTAACCGAACTGGGCTGGGATGACGCCCTGCCACCTCTCCTGCTGCAGCAATGGCACGAATTCCTGCAGGATTACCCAGGCCTCAGTCAACTTCGCATTCCCCGTTGGCTAAACACCAGCGATACGCTCTCGTGGGAGCTTCATGGCTTTTGTGACGCATCCCAGAAAGCGTATGGAGCAGCCCTGTATGTGCGGATCCGGTATCGCGATCAAGTCAGCGTCCATTTATTAACGGCTAAGACCCGCGTGGCTCCAGTCAAAACAGTCTCGCTGCCTCGGCTGGAGTTGTGCGGAGCGGTTTTGCTAGCCGATCTCTGGGCGTCGATCGTTCCTGAACTCCCGATCCCACCTGCTACTTCCCAGTTTTGGACCGACTCCACCATTGTGTTGGCCTGGCTCAACAAACCCCCATGTAGCTGGTCCACTTTCGTGGCCAATCGGGTATCCAGCATCTCTAAGAGCACCGGTGGCCAAAGCTGGTCACATGTCCGTTCCGAGGACAACCCTGCTGATCTGGCAAGCCGCGGAACCTCCGCGGCCGAGTTATCGGCCAGTAGCCTTTGGTGGCATGGGCCGGACTGGCTCCAGAGGGACCCCGAGCACTGGCCAACTCTGCATAAGGAAGTTCCAGACACCCAGCTGGAGCAACGAGTCCAGTGCCACACCGCCGCGACCACCCTACTCGATGACATAAGCGAGCGATTCTCAGACTACGGTAAAGCACTGCGAGTCACCGCGTACATCCTACGCTTCGCCGCCAAAAGGACGTCGACGTCTCCCACAGCCCACCTCATCAATGAGGAATTGCTCTCCGCTGAGCGCGCCTTGATCCGGACCTCCCAGCGCCGAGAATACATCGCAGAGATACGGGCCCTGGGTGAAGGGCGACCCCTTCCGACATCCAGCACGCTACTCAACTTAAACCCCTTCCTCGACCAGCATGGAATACTCCGCGCCTGTGGACGACTACGGGCCGCTGAGTCCCTCCGGTACGATGAACGTCACCCGATTCTCCTCCCCTACAATACTCATTTCACGCGCCTGCTTGTTGAATTCGCCCACCGCATCACGTTGCATGGCGGCAATCAACTGATGGTTCGGTATCTGCGCACCAAGTTCTGGATCCCACGGATAAAGAACCTAGTGAAGTCCCACATCAAGGGGTGTAAGGTCTGCATCGTGCATCGTCGACGACTGCAGACTCAGATGATGGGTGATCTCCCTCGAGAGCGCATCACGTACTCCCGGCCCTTCACCCACACGGGCATTGACTTCGCAGGGCCGTTTGAGATCAAAAACTACACCGGGCGCGCGTGCCTCATAACGAAGGGTTATGTCTGCGTCTTTGTGTGTTTCAGCACGAAGGCGATCCACCTCGAGGCGACCTCCGACCTCACCACGGAACGATTTCTAGCAGCCTTCTCCCGGTTTGTCGCACGAAGACAATGCCCACAGCGCATCTACTCCGACAATGGCAAAACCTTCGTAGGGGCCTCAAAGGCGCTCGAAAGAGATTTCCTGAACGCCACCAAGCTTGGTGCAATGAAGGCATTTCCCCAGCACATTCTATCCTGGCAGTTCATTCCGCCGAGCGCGCCCCATATGGGAGGACTATGGGAAGCCGGGGTCAAAAGCTTTAAGACCTTGTTTTACAAGTCCTCTTCGGCTGTCAGGTATACGTTCGAGGAGCTATCCACTCTCCTGTGTCGGATCGAAGCGTGCCTAAATTCCAGGCCAATTTCTCCCATGAGCGAGGACCCAGAGGATCTGCTGGCACTAAGCCCGGGACATTTCCTGATTGGAGGGCCGCTCGTGTCCATCGCGGAACCGGAGATCCTGGTCGAGCCTATGTCGCTGATCAATCGCTGGCAGCGACTAAAGGCAATCCAGCAGACTTTCTGCCGCCGCTGGAAGAGTGAATACCTCAAGGAGCTCCACAAGCGTAACAAGTGGAAAGCACCGGCTCGTAGCCTCCAAACCGGGGACCTCGTGATCGTCTCCGAAGACAATCTCCCCTCCAATGAGTGGCGCTTAGGGCGAATTGAGCGCACTCTGCCCGGGGCAGACGGCCTCGTCCGAGTGGCTGATGTCACAACAGCGCGTGGGTCTATTCGAAGACCCGTTGCGAAGCTCATCCTGTTGCCAGACAACAGGAGTCCTGAGCCTAAAAACCTATCGTGACGTCCAAGCCCTCTATGTTCCGTTCGAATGTCCTCGTCTCCGTGCATGTTGTCCGTTCCCGTGCAGCGACTAATCAATTCCACCCTACGTAATCTTTTTCGTTGCAGCCCTTTCAGTTCGCGCTTCCACCGCAACATGACCCCCAAGCGTCTGCCGCACCGCCGCAGCAAGCGTCCGGCTACACACGGGACGAACGTGTACCGGTGCCGGGTCTGCCGGGGGGTTCATGCACTCCGGCAGTGTCAACGGTTCCTGAACCTGAGAGGGGAGAAGCGGCTCCGGGCGGTACTAATCAACAAGTATTGCCCCAACTGCTTGGCGCACGAGCACTCCGCCGACGCGTGTCGGACTCGCCACGGCTGCCGACGATGTGGGCAAAGGCACCATACGCTGCTCCATATGGCCGACCAACCGCCGAGACAACGCTCTGGAGCCCAGCGTCGCAGCCAGTCATCCTCCTCCAGACGTGCTGCACCGGCATCACCATCCCGTTCCCGGTCCTCGTCCGACCGCTCCGCTTCTCCGGAAGGCGCACCAGAGATCTCCCTCTCCACACTGCTCCAAGCCAGGACGACGACCGTCATGCCAACAGCGGTCCTCAGGTTGGGCAATGGCTCGAAAACTTTCGAGACCCGCGTTCTCCTCGACGCATGCGCGGCTGGGAGCCGTATCAATTCATCTTTTGCCCGGTCCCTGGGGTTGACGGTGACCAAAGTCGGGGTCGACCAAGCTTGCACGGCCGTCCTCGAGTCGAGGACCGACCCTACGTTCCGGCGGAATGTTATCTTCCGGGTCGAAGAGGACCTGCACATCCGCACTCCCATCCGGGAAGTGTCGGCACCGGTCCGGGAAAAATTTGCCACCCTGATCCTGGCCGACCCCAACTTCCATCGGCCGGCGTCGGTATCCGCAGTGCTCGGGGCAGACCTCTATCCTGAGGTCATCCAACCAGGCTGTGTGCCCGGTCATAGCGGTACTCCCGCAGCCCAGAGCACCGTGTTCGGTTGGGTCATCTCCGGCTCCTGCGGCATCTAGGCGCTCCAGGACGCTGCCGTCCCCCATCCTACATATGTCCAAGGTGGCAATTGCAACATGTTGCAAGGGGGGCGGTATGTTCACGCCACCGGGTGAACAGCAGTGAGCGGCGAAGAGCAGTGAGGAGTGAGGAGGGTTTTTCGATCCTCGGCGTCTACGGTCACACCAGGAGGGGTGACTAGCTTTTCTGATGGGCGCCGCCATTTCACTTACGTACGAATTTTCAACCCGAACACCCGTTCTATTTTGTACTTTGGAATTCTTTAATCTCTTTCGAATTGTACTTATTTATTTTAACCCGAAACATATGTATATCGTGTGTGTCGGGCAACCTGTGAATAAGAATTAATAAAATATAAGTTGTTTTAACCGAAGTTATCGCGCGTTATTAATTCACCACTCACTCACCACCCGAAGAAATTGGCACCCGCCAACCACTTGCACTTTATCTAGGATCCTTATTTTACGAAGGCAGCTGCTATTTTATAAAAATGCGGCTTTTTACTAAAAATGGCGGCTGTAGAATGGTTCCAGCAGCTGCATATAAGCTAGGCCTTATGCAAAAGGCGGCTATAAAACTCAAAATGGCGGCTGTTTACCGAATGGTTCCAGCAGCCTAGTATAGCTGTTATATAAGAGATGGCGGCTATAAGACTCAAAATGGCGGCTGTAGAATGGTTCCAGCAGCTTGTTCAGCTGTTATACAAAAGATGGCGGCTAAAAGACTTAAAATGGCGGCTGTAGAATGGTTCCAGCAGCTTATATAGCTTTTATATAAAGGATGGCGGCTATAAGACCCAAAATGGCGGCTGTAGAATGGTTCCAGCAGCTTGTATCAGCTCTTATATAAAAGATGGCGGCTATAAAGACTCAAAATGGCGGCTCTAGAATGGTTCCAGCAGCTTGTTCAGCTGTTATGCACAAGACAGCGGCTATAAGACTCAAAATGGCGGCTGTAGAAGTGGTTCCAGCAGCTTGTATAGCTGTTATATAAAAGATGGCGGCTATAAAACTCAAAATGGCGGCTGTAGAATGGTTCCAGCAGCCTGTATAGCTGTTATATAAAGTGATGGCGGCTATAAGACTCAAAAATGGCGGCTGTAGAATGGTTCCAACAGCTTGTTCAGCTGTTTTATAAAAGATGGCGGCTATAAGACTTAAAATGGCGGCTGTAGAAAGGTTCCTGCAGCTTATATAGCTTTTATATAAAGGATGGCGGCTATAAGACTCAAAATGGCGGCTGTAGAATGGTTCCAGCAGATTGTTCAGCTGTTATACAAAAGATGGCGGCTATAAAAAACAAAATGGCGGCTGTAGAATGGTTCCATCAGCTTGTATAGCTGTTATACAAAAGATGGCGGCTATAAGACTCAAAATGGCGGCTGTAGAAAGGTTCCTGCAGCTTATATAGCTGTTAAATAAAGAATGGCGGCTCAAAATGGCGGCTGTAGAATGGTTCCAGCAGCTTGTATAGCTGTTATGTAAAATATGGCGGCTATAAGACTCAAAATGGCGGCTGTAGAATGGTTCCAGCAGCTTGTATAGCTGTTATACAAAAGATGGCGGCTATAAGACTCAAAATGGCGGCTGTAGAATGGTTCCAGCAGCCTGTATAGCTGTTATATAAAAGATGGCGCCTATAAGACTCAAAATGGCGGCTGTAGAATGGTTCCAGCAGCTTGTTCAGCTGTTATACAAAAGATGGCGGCTATAAGACTCAAAATGGCGGCTGTAGAATGGTTCCAGCAGCTTGTATAGCTTTTATATAAAGGATGGCGGCTATAAAACTCAAAATGGCGGCTGTAGAATGGTTCCAGCAGCTTGTATAGCTGTTATATAAAAGATGGCGGCTATAAGACTTAAAATGGCGGCTGTAGAAAGGTTCCTGCAGCTTATATAGCTTTTATATAAAGGATGGCGGCTATAAGACTCAAAATGGCGGCTGTAGAATGGTTCCAGCAGCCTGTATAGCTGTTATATAAGTGATGGCGGCTATAAGACTCAAAATGGCGGCTGTAGAATGGTTCCAGCAGCTTGTTCAGCTGTTATACAAAAGATGGCGGCTATAAGACTTAAAATGGCGGCTGTAGAAAGGTTCCAGCAGCTTATATAGCTTTTATATAAAGGATGGCGGCTATAAAACTCAAAATGGCGGCTGTAGAAGTGGTTCCAGCAGCTTGTATAGCTGTTATATAAAAGATGGCGGCTATAAGACTTCAAGAATGGCGGCTGTAGAATGGTTCCAGCAGCTTGTTCAGCTGTTATACAAAAGACGGCGGCTATAAGACTCAAAATGGCGGCTGTAGAATGGTTCCAGCAGCCTGTATAGCTGTTATATAAGAGGATGGCGGCTATAAGACTCAAAATGGCGGCTGTAGAATGGTTCCAGCAGCTTGTATAGCTGTTATATAAAAGATGGCGGCTATAAGACTTAAAATGGCGGCTGTAGAAAGGTTCCTGCAGCTTATATAGCTTTTATATAAAGGATGGCGGCTATAAGACTCAAAATGGCGGCTGTAGAATGGTTCCAGCAGCTTGTATAGCTTTTATATAAAGGATGGCGGCTATAAAACTCAAAATGGCGGCTGTAGAATGGTTCCAGCAGCCTGTATAGCTGTTATATAAAAGATGGCGCCTATAAGACTCAAAATGGCGGCTGTAGAATGGTTCCAGCAGCTTGTTTAGCTGTTATACAAAAGATGGCGGCTATAAGACTCAAAATGGCGGCTGTAGAAAGGTTCTTGCAGCTTATATAGCTTTTATATAAAAGGATGACGGCTATAAGACTCAAAATGACGGCTGTAGAATGGTTCCAGCAGCCTGTATAGCTGTTACGTAAAAGATGGCGGCTATAAGACTAAGAAATGGCGGCTCGTAGAATGGTTCCAGCAGCTTGTTCAGCTGTTATACAAAAAGATGGCGGCTATAAAACTCAAAATGGCGGCTGTAGAATGGTTCCAGCAGCTTGTATAGCTGTTATATAAAGATGGCGGCTATAAGACTTAAAATGGCGGCTGTAGAAAGGTTCCAGCAGCTTGTATAGCTTTTATATAAAGGATGGCGGCTATAAAACTCAAAATGGCGGCTGTAGAATGGTTCCAGCAGCTTGTATAGCTGTTATATAAAAGATGGCCGCTATAAGATTAAATGGAAGTAAGTAAGTCTCGCCGACTTAGGTATACCATACACAGTGAAACAAATATTTCAAATTTGTAATAACTAAGGCTTGCCTATTTTAAAAATTCTGTTCACATGCTTTTACAAGCATATTCAGTATCTCGCACACTTATCATATAATGGCGGCTGTAGAATGGCCCCACCGCCAATGTTCGGCCTTATATAAAAAATGCGTTTATAAGACTAAAAATGGCGGCTGTAGAATGGTTCCAGCAGCTTTTGATCAAGCTGTTATATAAAGGATGACGGCTATAAGACTCAAAATGGCGGCTGTAGAGTGGTTACAGCAGCCTGTATAGCTGTTATGTAAATGGTGGCGGATATAAGACTCAAAATGGCGGCTGTAGAATGGTTCCAGCAGCTTGTTCAGCTGTTATACAAAAGATGGCGGCTATAAGACTTAAAATGGCGGCTGTAGAATGGTTCCTGCAGCTTATATAGCTTTTATATAAAGGATGGCGGCTATAAGACTCAAAATGGCGGCTGTAGAGTGGTTCCAGCAGCTTGTTCAGCTCTTATACAAAAGATGGCGGCTATAAAGAATCAAAATGGCGGCTGTAGAATGGTTCCACCAGCTTGTTCAGCTGTTATGCAAAAGACAGCGGCTATAAGACTCAAAATGGCGGCTGTAGAATGGTTCCAGCAGCCTGTATAGCTGTTATATAAAATATGGCGGCTTTAATAACTCAAAATGGCGGCTGTAGAATGGTTCCAGCAGCTTGTTTAGCTGTTATATAAAAAGATGGCGGCTATAAGACTTCAAAATGGCGGCTGTAGAAAGGTTCTTGCAGCTTATATAGCTTTTATATAAAGGATGACGGCTATAAGACTCAAAATGGCGGCTGTAGAATGGTTCCAGCAGCCTGTATAGCTGTTATATAAGTGATGGCGGCTATAAGACTTAAAAATGGCGGCTGTAGAATGGTTCCAGCAGCTTGTTCAGCTGTTATATAAAAGATGGCGGCTATAAGACTTAAAATGGCGGCTGTAGAAAGGTTCCTGCAGCTTATATAGCTTTTATATAAGGGATGAGCGGCTATAAGACTCAAAATGGCGGCTGTAGAGTGGTTCCAGCAGCCTGTATAGCTGTTATATAAAAGATGGCGGCTATAAGACTCAAAATGGCGGCTGTAGAATGGTTCCAGCAGCTTGTTCAGCTGTTATACAAAAGATGGCGGCTATAAGACTCAAAATGGCGGCTGTAGAATGGTTCCAGCAGCTTATATAGCTTTTATATAAAGGATGGCGGCTATAAGACTCAAAATGGCGGCTGTAGAATGGTTCCAGCAGCTTGTATAGCTGTTATATAAAGATGGCGGCTATAAGACTCAAAATGGCGGCTGTAGAATGGTTCCAGCAGCTTGTATCAGCTGTTATATAAAAGATGGCGGCTATAAGACTTAAAATGGCGGCTGTAGAAAGGTTCCAGCAGCTTATATAGCTTTTATATAAAGGATGGCGGCTATAAGACTCAAAATGGCGGCTGTAGAATGGTTCCAGCAGCCTGTATAGCTGTTATATAAAAGATGGCGGCTATAAGACTCAAAATGGCGGCTGTGTTTATAGAATGGTTCCAGCAGCTTGTTTAGCTGTTATACAAAAGATGGCGGCTATAAGACTCAAAATGGCGGCTATAGAAAGGTTCCTGCAGCTTATATAGCTTTTATATAAAGGATGGCGGCTATAAAACTCAAAATGGCGGCTGTAGAGTGGTTCCAGCAGCCTGTATAGCTGTTATATAAAAGATGGCGCCTATAAGACTTAAAATGGCGGCTGTAAAGAAAGGTTCCAGCAGCTTGTATAGCTGTTATATAAAGGATGGCGGCTATAAGACTCAAAATGGCGGCTGTAGAATGGTTCCAGCAGCTTGTATAGCTGTTATATAAAGTGATGGCGGCTATAAGACTAAAAATGGCGGCTGTAGAATGGTTCCAGCAGCTTGTTCAGCTGTTATATAAAAGAATGGCGGCTATAAGACTTAAAATGGCGGCTGTAGAAAGGTTCCTGCAGCTTATATAGCTTTTATATAAGAGATGGCGGCTATAAGACTCAAAATGGCGGCTGTAGAGTGGTTCCAGCAGCCTGTATAGCTGTTATGTAAAAGTAATGGCGGCTATAAGACTCAAAATGGCGGCTGTAGAATGGTTCCAGCAGCTTGTTCAGCTGTTATACAAAAAATGGCGGCTATAAGACTTAAAATGGCGGCTGTAGAAAGGTTCCTGCAGCTTATATAGCTTTTATATAAAGGATGGCGGCTATAAAACTCAAAATGGCGGCTGTAGAGTGGTTCCAGCAGCCTGTATAGCTGTTATATAAAAGATGGCGCCTATAAGACTCAAAATGGCGGCTGTAGAATGGTTCCAGCAGCTTGTTCAGCTGTTATACAAAAGATTGCTGCTATAAGACTTAAAATGGCGGCTGTAGAAAGGTTCTTGCAGCTTATATAGCTTTTATATATAGGATGACGGCTATAAGACTCAAAATGACGGTTGTAGAATGGTTCCAGCAGCCTTGTATAGCTGTTATGTAAGTGATGGCGGCTATAAGATTAAAAAGGGCGACTGTAGAATGTTTCCAGCAGCTTGTTCAGCTGTTATACAAAAAATGGCGGCTATAAAACTCAAAATGGCGGCTGTAGAAAAGTTCCTGCAGCTTATATAGCTGTTAAATAAAGAATGGCGGCTGTAAGACTTAAAATGGCGGCTGTCGAATGGTTCCAGCAGCTTGTTCAGCTGTTATACAAAATATGGCGGCTTTAATGACTCAAAATGGCTGCTGCAGAATGATTCCATCAGCTTGTTCAGCTGTTATACAAAAGATGGCCGCTATAAGATTAATGAAGTAAGTAAGTCGTCTCGCCGACTTAGGTATACCATACACCAGTGAAACAAATATTTCAAATTTGTAATAACTAAGGCATTTGCCTATTTTAAAAAATTCTGTTCACATGCTTTTTACAAGCATATCTCAGTATCTCGCACACTTATGCATATAAGCACCCTAGCGCCCACACCCGCCAACGGCCATCTCCGGCCTTATGCAAAAACGTTTATATGCATAACTCAGCTGTTTTTTGTCCGATTTTGATCAAATTTGGATGACGGCTATAAGACTCAAAATGACGGCTGTAGAGTGGTTACAGCAGCCTGTATAGCTGTTATGTAAATGGTGGCGGATGTAAGACTCAAAATGGCGGCTGTAGAATGGTTCCAGCAGCTTGTTCAGCTGTTATTATAAAAGATGGCTGCTATAAGACTTAAAATGGCGGCTGAAGAAAGGTTCCTGCAGCTTATATAGCTTTTATATAATGGATGGCGGCTATAAGACTCAAAATGGCGGCTGTAGAAAGGTTCCAGCAGCTTGTTTAGCTGTTATACAAAAGATGGCGGCTATAAAGACTCAAAATGGCGGCTGTAGAATGGTTCCAGCAGCTTGTTTAGCTGTTATATAAAAGATGGCGGCTATAAGACTCAAAATGGCGGCTGTAGAATGGTTCCAGCAGCTTGTATAGCTGTTATATAAAAAATGGCGGCTATAAGACTTAAAATGGCGGCTGTAGAAAGGTTCTTGCAGCTTATATAGCTTTTATATAAAGGATGGCGGCTATAAAACTCAAAATGGCGGCTCTAGAAGTGGTTCCAGCAACTTGTATAGCCGTTACGTAAAAGATGGCCGCTATAAGATTAATGAAGTAAGTAAGTCGTCTCGCCGACTTAGGTATACCATACACCAGTGAAACAGATATTTCAAATTTGTAATAACTAAGGCATTTGCCTATTTTAAAAAATTCTGTTCACATGCTTTTTACAAGCATATCTCAGTATCTCGCACACTTATGCATATAAGCACCCTAGCGCCGCCACCCGCCAACGGCCATCTCCGGCCTTATGCAAAAACGTTTATATGCATAACTCAGCTGTTTTTTGTCTGATTTTGTCCGATTTTTTGCACAAGGTAAAAAATTACGGGAGATAATCGAGTTTTTCAAATTTTCGGGGGCGGAAAGGGGCGTGGCAAAAACTTTCTACATACAAAATGTGCACATTTACTATGCAAATATACATACCAAATTTGGTGTCTCTAGCTGCAATAGTTTTTGAGATAAACGTTTTTTTTTTGAATTGCGGGGGCGGAAAGGGGCGTGGCAAAAATTTGAAACAAACTTGATCACTCTACATACTACACGAGCCTACATTCCAAATTTGGTGGCTCTATCTCTTATAGTCTCCAAGAACTAGGCGTTCATACGGACGGACAGACGGACGGACGGACAGACGGACATGGCTAAATCGACTCGGCTATTGATACTGATCAAGAATATATATACTTTATGGGGTCGGAGAAGCTTCCTTCTGCCTGTTACATACATTTTGGCGACTTTAATATACCATTTCATCCTAAGGGTGTATGGTATAAAAATGGCGATGTAGAATGGTTCCAACAGCTTGTTCATCTGTTATAGCTTTTATATAAAGGATGACGGCTATAAGACTCAAAATGACGGTTGTAGAATGGTACCAGCAGCCTGTATAGCTGTTATGTAAGTGATGGCGGCTATAAGATTAAAAATGGCGACTGTAGAATGTTTCCAGCAGCTTGTTCAGCTGTTATACAAAAAATGGCGGCTATAAGACTTAAAATGGCGGCTGTAGAAAGGTTCTTGCAGCTTATATAGCTTTTATATAAAGGATGACAGCTATAAGACTCAAAATGGCGGCTGTAGAATGGTTCCAGCAGCCTGTATAGCTGTTATGTAAATGATGGCGGCTATAAGACTCAAAATGGCGGCTGTAGAATGGTTCCAGCAGCTTGTTCAGCTGTTATACAAAAAGATAGCGCCTATAAGACTTAAAATGGCGGCTGTAGAAAGGTTCCTGCAGCTTATATAGCTTTTATATAAAGGATGGCGTTTATAAGACTCAAAATGGCGGCTGTAGAGTAGTTCCAGCAGCCTGTATAGCTGGTATATAAAAGATGGCGGCTATAAGACTTAAAATGGCGGCTGTAAAAAGGTTCTTGCAGCTTATATAGCTTTTAAATAAAGGATGACGGCTATAAGACTCAAAATGGCGGCTGTAGAATGGTTCCAGCAGCCTGTATAGCTGTTATGTAAAAGATGTCGGCTATAAGGCTAAAAATGGCGGCTGTAGAATGGTTCCAGCAGCTTGTTCAGCTGTTATGCAAAAAATGGCGGCTATAAGACTTAAAATGGCGGCTGTAGAAAGGTTCCTTGCAGCTTATATAGCTTTTATATAAGGGATGACGGCTATAAGACTCAAAATGGGGGCTGTAGAGTGGTTCCAGCAGTCTTGTATAGCTTTATATAAAAGATGGCGGCTATAAGACTTAAAATGCCGGCTGTAGAATGGTTCCAGCAGCTTGTTCAGCTGTTATACAAAAGATGACGGCTATAAGACTTAAAATGGTGGCTGTAGAAAGGTTCCTGCAGCTTATATAGCTTTATATAAAGGATGACGGCTATAAGACTTAAGACTATAAAGACTTAAAATGCCGGCTGTAGAGTGGTTCCAGCAGCCTGTATAGCTGTTATATAAAGATGGCGGCTATAAGCTCAAAATGGCGGCTGTAGAATGGTTCCAGCAGCTTGTTTAGCTGTTATACAAAAGATGACGGCTATAAGACTTAAAATGGTGGCTGTAGAAAGGTTCCTGCAGCTTGTATAGCTTTATACTTATAAAGGATGACGGCTTTAAGACTCAGACTGTTTAAAAATGGGTGTGATGGTTCCGCTTGTTCCAGCTGTTATACAAAAGATGACGGCTATAAGACTTAAAATGGTGGCTGTATAAAGGTTCCTGCAGCTTATATAGATTTATATAAAGGATGACGGCTATAAGACTCTAAGACTATAAAGACTTAAAATGCCGGCTGTAGAGTGGTTCCAGCAACCTTTTATGTATAGGAGTTATATAAGACTCAAAATGGGGCTGTAGATGGTTGCAGCCTGTATAGCTGTTATATAAAAGATGGCCGCTATGAGATTAAAAATGGGCATGTAGAATGGTTCCAACAGCTTGATCATCTGTTATATAAAGAATGGCGGCTATAAGACCTAAAATGGCGGCTGTAGAAAGGTTCATGCAGCTTATATAGCTTTTATATAAGGGATGACGGCTATAAGACTCAAAATGGGGGCTGTAGAGTGGTTCCAGCAGCCTGTATAGCTGGTATATAAAGGATGACGGCTATAAGACTCAAAAATGGTGGCTGTAGAAAGGTTCCTGCAGCTTAAATAGATTTATAATGGTGATGACGGCTATAAGACTCAAAATGGGGGCTGTAGAATGGTTCCAGCAGCTTGTTCAGCTGTTATACAAAAGATGACGGCTATAAGACTTAAAATGGTGGCTGTAGAAAGGTTCCTGCAGCTTATATAGATTTATATAAGGGATGACGGCTATAAGACTCAAAATGGGGGCTGTAGAGTGGTTCCAGCAGTCTGTATAGCTGGTATATAAAAGATGGCGGCTATAAGACTTAAAATGCAAGCGGCTGTAGAATGGTTCCAGCAGCTTGTTTAGCTGTTATACAAAAGATGACGGCTATAAGACTTAAAATAGTGGCTGTAGAAAGGTTCCTGCAGCTTATATAGATTTATATAAAGGATGACGGCTATAAGACTCTAAGACTATAAAGACTTAAAATGCCGGCTGAAAAGTGCTGTAGAGGTTCCAGCAACTTATATAAAAGATGGCGGCTATAAGACTAAAATATGGCGGCTGTAGAATGGTTCCAGCAGCTTGTTTAGCTGTTATACAAAAGATGACGGCTATAAGACTTAAAATGGTGGCTGTAGAAAGGTTCCTGCAGCTTGTATAGCTTTATACTTATAAAGGATGACGGCTATAAGACTCTAAGACTATAAAGACTTAAAATGGCGGCTGTAGAAAGGTTCCTGCAGCTTATATAGCTTTTATATATGGGATGACGGCTAAGACTCAAAATGGGGGCTGTAGAATGGTTCCAGCAGCTTGTTCAGCTGTTATACAAAAGATGACGGCTATAAGACTTAAAATGGTGGCTGTAGAAAGGTTCCTGCAGCTTATATAGATTTATATAAAGGATGACGGCTATAAGACTCTAAGACTATAAAGACTTAAAATGGCGGCTGTAGAAGTGGTTCCTGCAGCTTGTATAGCATTATATTAAAGCTGTATAGCTGTTATATAAAGGATGACGGCTATAAGACTTAAAATGGCGGCTGTAGAATGGTTCCAGCAGCTTGTTTAGCTGTTATATAAAAGATGGCGGCTATAAGACTTAAAATGGCGGCTGTAGAATGGTTCCTGCAGCTTATATAGCTTTTATATAAGGGATGACGGCTATAAGACTCAAAATGGGGGCTGTAGAGTGGTTCCAGCAGCCTGTATAGCTGTTATATAAAGGATGACGGCTATAAGACTTAAAATGGCGGCTGTAGAATGGTTCCAGCAGCTTGTTCTTTAAAATTGTTATAAGATTTAAAAGGTGATGACGGCTATAAGACTCAAAATGGCGGCTGTAGAATGGTTCCAGCAGCTTGTTTAGCTGTTATACAAAAGATGACGGCTATAAGACTTAAAATGGTGTCTACTACGTAAGACTTAAAATGGCGGCTGTAGAAAGGTTCCTGCAGCTTATATAGCTTTTATATAAGGGATGACGGCTAAGACTCAAAATGGGGGCTGTAGAATGGTTCCAGCAGCTTGTTCAGCTGTTATACAAAAGATGACGGCTATAAGACTTAAAATGGTGTCTACTACGTAAGACTTAAAATGGCGTCTGTAGAAAGGTTCCTGCAGCTTATATAGCATTTATATAAGGGATGACGGCTAAGACTCAAAATGGGGGCTGTAGAATGGTTCCAGCAGCTTGTATAGCTGTTATATAAAAGATGGCGGCTATAAGACTTAAAATGGCGGCTGTAGAATGGTTCCAGCAGCTTGTTTAGCTGTTATACAAAAGATGACGGCTATAAGACTTAAAATGGTGTCTACTACGTAAGACTTAAAATGGCGGCTGTAGAAAGGTTCCTGCAGCTTATATAGCTTTTATATAAGGGATGACGGCTAAGACTCAAAATGGGGGCTGTAGAATGGTTCCAGCAGCTTGTTCAGCTGTTATACAAAAGATGACGGCTATAAGACTTAAAATGGTGTCTACTACGTAAGACTTAAAATGGCGTCTGTAGAAAGGTTCCTGCAGCTTATATAGCATTTATATAAGGGATGACGGCTAAGACTCAAAATGGGGGCTGTAGAATGGTTCCAGCAGCTCTAGGTTATACAAAAGATGACGGCTATAAGACTTAAAATGGTGGCTGTAGAAAGTTTCAGCAGCTTATATAAAGGATGACGGCTATAAGACTTAAAATGGCGGCTGTAGAATGGTTCCAGCAGCTTGTTTAGCTGTTATACAAAAGATGACGGCTATAAGACTTAAAATGGTGGCTGTAGAAAGGTTCCTGCAGCTTATATAGATTTATACTTATAAAGGATGACGGCTATAAGACTCTAAGACTATAAAGACTTAAAATGGCGGCTGTAGAAAGGTTCCTGCAGCTTATATATCTTTTATATATGGGATGACGGCTAAGACTCAAAATGGGGGCTGTAGAATGGTTCCAGCAGCTTGTTCAGCTATTATACAAAAGATGACGGCTATAAGACTTAAAATGGTGGCTGTAGAAAGGTTCCTGCAGCTTATATAGTTTTATATAAAGGATGACGGCTATAAGACTCTTAGACTATAAAGACTTTTATATATACTAAGACTCAAAATGGGGGCTGTAGAAGGTTCCAGCAGCCTTGTATAGCTTTTATATAAAAGATGACGGCTATAAGACTCAAAATGGGGGCTGTAGAGTGGTTCCAGCAGCCTGTATAGCTGGTATATAAAAAATGGCGGCTATAAGACTTATAATGGCGGCTGTAGAAAGGTTCCAGCAGCTTATATAGCATTTATATTTATGGGATGACGGCTAAGACTCAAAATGGGGGCTGTAGAGTGGTTCCAGCAGCCTGTATAGCAGGTATATAAAAGATGGCGGCTATAAGCTAGACTTAAAATGGCCGCTGTAAAAAGGTTCCAGCAGCTTATATAGCTTTTATATATGGGATGACGGCTAAGACTCAAAATGGGGTCTGTAGAGTGGTTCCAGCAGCCTGTATAGCTGGTATATAAAAGATGGCGGCTATAAGACTCAAAATGGGGGCTGTAGAGTGGTTCCAGCAGCCTGTATAGCTGGTGTTTAAGAATAAACATCGTGTTCATCTGAGATGGCTTCACCAATTCAGATGCACTAAAGATAACACAATACAACTGTACCTTTGTACCAAACAACTAATCTAGCATATGACTAGAATTACAATCAGCCACACACGATGTGGGAAAAAACACTTGTAATTCTAAACTAACCCAAAAGATCACAACGGCAGGATGTCAAGTGGCCGACGCCGTGTCCAAAATAATAATAAATTTTCAACCCCCAAATACGTGGGTGTGAGTCTAGAATAAGATCTTCTACGAACAATCGTTACCTCCTAGAGCCTAAGATAATCCTATATAAGCTCCGTACTTTTGTAAATAAAATCAGTTCATATTTTGAATTCAACGAATGAAGATTGGGTTATTTTCTCTTCTCTCCGGGAATCCCTATTCATTTTGGTCCTTCGAACCGGATTCATTTTGGTCCTTCGAGAAAAAGGAACTCTGCAGTTTTCCCCCACCAGTGGTAAGAGACTCAGAGATTGAATCAGCTCCTTAAAGTCTGAATTCTTATGCAAGTGTCAAGGCTAAGATCAGCTAAAGGTAGCAAAAATAAAACAACTCTTGTTTTCCCCCACCAGTGGTAAGAGACAGAGTATAAAACAAAAAGCAAAATATTGCTTAATAATTAAAAAGTGCGTGCGTCCGATTTTAAAGACAGTTTGGCTAGTGGAGCAACTGTAGTAATTTCGGCGGCGGGAGTTTTTGTGTGTGGCGTATTCGAAGCCCTAATATCGAAAGTAAAAAAATTTTAAATTACATAGTGTATATATACGCTATATATATAGTTGCAAGTCGGCAACTAGAGACAGCAACAGAGCAACAAGATAGTTGCAGAGGAGAGGCGACTGGAGGCGCGGCGAATGTAAAGAAACGGCGAACCACCAGCAAACTATCAGCAAACCCTAGCCATAGGCAGACAAGCACCAGCAAACTATCGGCAAACCCTATACATTAGCAGACAAGTAGCAGCAGATTATCGGCAAAACCTACTTGGCAAACTCTACTTGGCGGACAACAGTGGCGAACGGTGTCAACAACAGGATCATCAGATAAGATATAAATTAAGATAGTTATAAGTACATCTATCTATTTTTATTATTATATACTTATATCGATATCCTAATATACGCATAAAACAAAAATGTTCCCTTCCAAAACTGAAAAATTGTTAGGGAAGCAACACGAGTTGCACAAAAGATTAAAGAAGATAGAAGAGTTAGATGCTAGTAAGTTAACTAGCAAGATTCTTAATGAATTAACTGAGATTCAGAAGCAATGGATTAGTTACCATAGCCAAATGATACAGAGTGGTGTAACCGAACACTACTATTTTACAGATGGAAAGTATGAGGAGGGTTTAGAGATGGCAGCCAGATTAATAGCCAAAGGAGAGTCAAGTAGGCAGGGCACTGTTGAGTCGGAGAGCAGTGAAGCAGATGCAACGATGTCAGAAAATGTTGAGGTCAGCATCGGGGAGTCGCGGGGAAACGCGACCTCTAGTAATGAGAATGCTAATGTTAGCCAGGAAAAATTTAAAGAAAAGGTCCGTCAGCTCCAGATATATTTGGACATGGTAAGCAAAGATTTACGTACGATAGACGATAGAAAAGGCGAAATGTATATTAAAAAAATAAAATTCTTGTTCAAGAAGGTACAGATGTGCCAAGCTTATACAGGTGAACTTATACATAACGAAGCGCTTAAATAGGTCATAGAAGAATTAGAATTCGATCTTCAGAATACCTTGGTAGCATTAGAACAGAAAATAAATGATCAGAAAAATTTGAAAGTTGAGAATGTTACCGTGAGAGGTGAACTACCAGTGTTGCCAAAAATACAGGTACCCACATTTTCTGGAGAGCCAAGGGACTTGTTTGTAGAATTATTCGCGGAACTGATTGAAAAAAGAGAGGATTTAAGTCTTACGTTTAAATTCAACTATTTGAAATCCGCGTTAAAGGGCGAAGCCAGGAGCATAGTAGCTAATCTAAAGATAATCCTATATAAACTCCGTACTTTTGTAAATAAAATCAGTTCATATTTTGAATACAACGAATGAAGATTGGGTTATTTTCTCTTCTCTCCGGGAACCCCTATTCAGCTGGTATATAAAAATGGCGGCTTATAAGACATATAATGACGGCTGTAGAAAGGTTCCCGCAGCTTTTATAGCTTTTATATAAGGGATGACGGCTAAGACTCAAAATGGAGGCTGTAGAATGGTTCCAGCAGCTTGTTCAGCTGTTATACAAAATATGACGGCTATAAGACTTAAAATGGTGTCTACTACGTAAGACTTAAAATGGCGTCTGTAGAAAGGTTCCTGCAGCTTAATAGCATTTATATAAGGGATGACGGCTAAGACTCAAAATGGGGGCTGTAGAATGGTTCCAGCAGCTTGTTCAGCTGTTATACAAAAGATGACGGCTATAAGATTTAAAATGGTGTCTACTACGTAAGACTTAAAATGGCGGCTGTAGAAAGGTTCCTGCAGCTTATATAGCTTTTATATAAGTGTGGGAATGGTCTGGCAATCCTATTCAGCCAGCCCTAGTTAAGTCAGCTGACTCAACAAAGCGTAAGACAATCTGGCAAGCCGACCAGACAGGGAAGTATGAAGCAGAGGAGTTTAAGACGAAAAACCGAAAAAACGACGAAAAGACGAAAAGCGGAAAGACATTGATCAATCATTAATTTTGTATATCTACTATTATCTAAAAACCAATACTTATCTAAACATCAAATAAAACTATTACAAAACTATAACCGGGACGTTGTTTATTCGTAAGACAATACCCCAGTCCCACACATTTTGGGGGCTCAACCAAAAAAGAGTAAAACGTGAAAGAGTTAAAAGTGTAAAAGAAGTAGCCCACACATATTGAGGCTTTACGTGAAAAAAATTATGAGTGGAAAAGAGATAGCACACATACATATTTTGTGAACTCATCCAAAAAAAGAAAAAGTATAACGAAAATTAAAATAAAGCGTAAAGAGGTGCAAAATTAAATAATACGAGTCTCTCTGAAAGTTTAATGAAAATGGTGAACAATGCTAAAAGTTGAATAAAAGTCGAATCAGTATAAAAGGAAAAATTTATTTCACAATTTCTTGGAAATTGCATCAGCCAAAAAAGACGCCTCATTTTTACCGCGTTTTTACCGCGTCGGTTACCCATACACACACAGCATAAACGAAGGAAAACGAAACGAAAAATGGCACAGTTTAATGACTTTCAGTGTATTAGTGATATGCTTCGACTGGAAAAGAGACAGAATATCGTTCTGTTGCACAAGTTTATTTTTGAAAAAGAAGGAGATAGAAATAATAGAAAACGGGTGCGCGAGTTCGAGGGCTATAAGTTTGCTGAGTCGGACAATTTGTATAATGATCAAATTAATTATGTTGCTGAAAATCTGTCAGACATGGATCTGGCTGTAATTTGTAATTTGCTTCGATTGCCTCGCAATAAAAACGATTTAACGAAACACATATTTTGCAATTTAAAAAAGAATTCTTTGCTCCAAGATGCCGATTTTCAAACGGAAAATAACGACGAAAATGAAGACGAAGAGTCGCAAAACGACGAAGTGTGCGAAAATATAAGTGTGCGAAGCGATAATTCATGCAGTGTGCAAAATAAAAGCAGTTTTTCTGAAGTTCCGAGGTTCGCTTTAAACTTTCGCGATGTAGAAGAGTCGATCCGTTTGTTTAGTGGCGAAGATAATCTATCTATCGAAGTATGGGTCCAAGATTTTGAAGATATGGCAACTGTTATGTGTTGGAACGAGTTACAAAAATTGATTTTTGCCAAACGATCGTTAAAAGGCCTAGCAAAAATGTTTGCTAATAGTGAGCGAAATGTAACCACCTGGTTTAAGCTAAAAGTCGCACTTCTTGCTGAATTTAAATCAACAACAAATAGCGCACAGTAACATAAGTCAATGTCTGATAGAAAAATAAAGAAAAACGAAAGTCTGCAGGAATATTTTTTGTGCATGAAAGAAAAGTCATCTCGCGGAAATATTGATGACTGTTCGCTGATACGATGTGATCGATGGCATAGACGATACGGTGAATAAACAATCAATTTTATACGGATCTAATAATATAAATGAATTCAAGCAGAAGCTAAAAATTTTTGAAGTTATGCGCGAGAAATCGAAAAATGAAAACAAATATAACAATGGTGTTGGCAAGCAGTATCCGAAAAACGACGATAAGTTTCAAGCAGTGCAAAAGAAAAGTGCAAACAAAGAACTTAAATGTTTTAATTGCGGCGCCAAGGGCCATACATCAGTTAATTGCGGTGATAAGAATAGGGGCAGAAAATGTTTCCAGTGTAATAATTTCGGACATATTGCCAAAGATTGCCCAACAAGCAGTGTTAAAAATGATAAAGCCAATACATGCAAAATTACGTCATCTCAAAATTTTATGTCTATTCCAGTTAAAATCGATAATATTAATTATAACGCGTTCTTAGACACCGGTAGCAAGTACAATTTAATATCTGAAGCAATGCTGAAAAACATGAATAATCCAATGTTGAGTGATTCTAACGTTTATTTAATCGGTTTCGGAAAGAAAAAAGACACAGACAAGATTAAAGCATCTGGTTCATTTAAATATACAGTCGATATTAACGGTGATAAATATTGTTTGACATTTCTCTCAGTGGAGCAACAATTTATGGATGTGGAAATTGTTCTTGGCGAGGATTTCTGTAAGCAAGCGGAGGTTACAATCAGCTACAAAGGTCTAAAGGTGACAAAAACCCAATGTTTAGAATCCGAAGTAAGTTCCTTTCTGAAAATCAATGTGGATGACTTCAGTGAACAGCAGGCCGACATAGATCCAGCAGCAAGTAAAAGAGCTAAAGAAGCAGTTCAAAATTTGATACAGAATTATCATCCGGTAAGCGAAAAGTCAACAAATATTCAAATGCGACTAGTTCTAAAGGATGATATACTCACGACCTCGACGATTCTCATATGCAGAGAGATGCATCATTGACAATCAAACCGATCAATGGCTGAAGGATGGTGTAATTGAAATGTCAGAGTCTGAGTATACTAGCCCAGTCGTGCTTGTGAAAAAACGGGACGGATCAAATCGGTTATGCATCGATTACAGACGAATTAATAAAGTAATCATAAGAGATCATTTTCCACTTCCCTTAATAGAAGATCAGTTAGACAGGCTTCAAAATGCACGTATTTTCAGTTCCATAGATTTAAAAAATGGTTTTTTTCATGTTCGCATTGAAGAAGGGAGCCGCAAGTATACTTCTTTCGTAACACATAATGGACAATTCCAGTTTCGTCGAGTTCCATTTGGTCTTTCGAACTCTCCCAGCGTCTTTCAACGGCATGTCAATGCTATTTTCAGAGATCTAACCAGGAAAGGAGTAGCCATACCTTATGTTGACGATATAATAATACCAGCGAAAACTGAAGACGAAGCTGTAGCCAATTTAAAAAGAAGTACTCAAACAATGCGCAGAATATGGGCTTGTGATTAATTTAAAAAAATGAGCAAGAAAACGACAGATGCCGAAAAGAAGTTCACCAGTTACGAGTTAGAAATCTTAGCTGTTGTAGAAGCATTAAAGAAATTTCGAGTTTATTTACTAGGACTACGCTTCAAACTTGTTACAGACTGCAATGCTCTAGCTAAAACTATTCAGAAAAAGGATCTATGCACACGGGTAGCTCGTTGGATTCTCCAAATGCAAGAATTTGAATATGACGTCGAACACAGAGCGGGCACTCGAATACGCCATGCTGATGCACTCAGTCGCGTACCAATGATGAAGATCAGCGAAACCAGTATGCATAGCAGAATAAAGCATCTGCAAGCTCAGGACGACCAGCTGAAGGCTATTATAGACGTATTGGCAGATAAGACGAATCACAATAACTATTTTTTAAAGGCTGGAATTCTACACAAACTTAACTCGGATAACGAACTTATTGTCGTACCAACTAGTAAGCAACGAGAACTAATAAAAGAGGCCCACGACCATGGTCATTTTTCCATCAAGAAGACACGAGAGATCATTGGAAAAGAATATTTCATACCGAATCTGGAAGAGAAAATAAAAAAGATGTATTAGCTGTTGCATAAGATGTATCGTGACTAACCGCAAGCAAGGAAAACAAGAAGGAGAGCTTCATCCCTTATACAAAGATGAACAACCGCTAATGACGTACCATATCGATTTTTAGGACCTCTGGAATCAACGCATAAACAGTATAAACATATCCTGGCAGTCATCGATAGTTTTACCAAGTTTTGTTGGCTGTATCCAACAAAGTCGACTTCTACAAAAGATGCAGTTTTACGACTACAGGAGCAGAGCAAGGTTTTTGGTAATCCATCCCAAATAATATCGGACAAAGTATCAGCTTTTTCTTCGGAAGAATTTGACTTGTACTGTAAAAGCGAAGGCATAAAACATCATCTCATCACGACGGGACTTCCTCGAGCGAACGGCCAAGTAGAGAGGTTCAATACTACAATCATCGCAGTCCTTTCTAAACTCTCAAGCGACGATCCAAGAAAATGGTACAAATTTGTAAATAATGTCCAGCAAGTCATCAATTCAACTTTTAGTAGAAGCATAAAAACAACTCCTTTTGAGCTGCTTACGGGAACAAAGATGCGATTAAAGTCTGATATCAAAATCAAGGAAATGATAGAAGACGAAATGATACAACACTTTAATGACGAACGAGATAAACAACGTAAAGAAGCAAAACAACATATTCTACAAATTCAAGATGAAAACAAAAACAGGTACAACTTAAGACGAAGACCAGCATCGAAGTATAAGATAGGCGATTTAGTTGCCATCAAAAGAACCCAACTTGGTCCTGGGTTAAAGCTAAAACCGAAATATCTTGGTCCATACCGGATCATAAGGGTAAAATTCAACGACACCTACGACGCACAGTGGGGATTTCTGGCATTTAGCATTGCAAAAATCATAGCGTCTAAACCAATAAAGCGATTTCAAAAATTTAAAAAGCATATGATAAAGAATACCTTAAGCTTCAAAATGAATGTTTGTCAAAAGTGCTGGGTGTTTGTGGTGCTGTAATATTCAAGGTCAAAGTCAGAAAATATTTCCAAGCATGTCTTTCCTTTAAAAATGGATCGAAACCCGGTTTTTTTCAATCACAAATGGAATTTTTCATTGTTTTAGACGACTGTGTAACATTTTTTTAATGTTTTAATTTGATTTTTTAACATAATTACAAAAAAAAAAAAAAAATTTTTTTAAATTTTTTTTTTAGGTTAATTTTGAAAATTTGCTATTGATGGCTGATTTTCTTCAAAATACTCAACATTTCGGGACTATAGTTGCTATTTTCCAAATCCTTTCGTGACCGCACGTGCCTCAGTTATGCAATAAGTGGGTCCGAAGAGGCTGCTAGCATGTTAAAAAGGTCTTCATTTTGTCTAAGACGAGAAATTTTTAATGTATTAGTGTATCTGAACCTTCGTCGCGACGTGGCAAAAGACTCTGTATTCAGCGAAGGCCCAAGCAGACGAGCACTTGCGCTGAGTATATGAAACCATGGGTACCATACGACGACGACGATGCATTCAGGGCGAATGAAGAGTAGGATGGCCGATTTGTGGGAATGGTCTGGCAATCCTATTCAGCCAGCCCTAGTTAAGTCAGCTGACTCAACAAAGCGTAAGACAATCTGGCAAGCCGACCAGACAGGGAAGTATGAAGCAGAGGAGTTTAAGACGAAAAACCGAAAGTGTAAGACGTACAGACGACGAAAAGACGAAAAGCGGAAAGACATTGATCAATCATTAATTTTGCATATCTACTATTATCTAAAAACCAATACTTATCTAAACATCAAATAAAACTATTATAAAACTATAACCGGGACTGTGTTTATTCGTAAGACAATACCCCAGTCCCACATAAGGGATAACGGTTAAGACTCAAAATGGGGGCTGTAGAATGGTTCCAGCAGCTTGTTTAGCTGTTATACAAAAGATGACGGCTATAAGACTTAATATGGTGTCTACTACGTAAGACTTAAAATGGCGGCTGTAGAAAGGTTCCTGCAGCTTATATTGCTTTTATATACGGGATGACCAGTTAGACTCAAAATGGGGGGTTTAAAGGGGTTCCCAAAGCTTTTTTTAGCAGGTATATAAAAGATGGGGGCTGTAGAATGGTTCCAGCAGCTTGTTTAGCTGTTATACAAAAAATGGCGGCTATAAGACTTAAAATGGCCGGCTGTAGAATGGTTCCAGCAGCTAGTTTAGCTGTTATACAAAAGATGACGGCTATAAGACTTAAAATGGTGTCTACTACGTAAGACTTATAATGGCGGCTGTAGAAAGGTTCCTGCAGCTTATATAGCTTTTATATAAGGGATGACGGCTATAAGACTCAAAATGGTGGCTGTAGAAAGGTTCCTGCAGCTTATATAGCTTTATACTTATAAAGGATGACGGCTATAAGACTCTAAGACTATAAAGACTTAAAATGGTGGCTGTAGAAAGGTTCCTGCAGCTTGTATAGATTTATACTTATAAAGGATGGCGGCTATAAGACTCTAAGACTATAAAGACTTAAAATGGCGGCTGTAGAAAGGTTCCTGCAGCTTATATAGCTTTTATATATGGGATGACGGCTAAGACTCAAAATGGGGGCTGTAGAGTGGTTCCAGCAGCCTGTATAGCAAGTATTTAAAAGATGGCGGCTGTAGAATGGTTCCAGCAACTTGTTTAGCTGTTATACAAAAAATGGCGGCTATAAGACTTATAATGGCGGCTGTAGAAAGGTTCTAGCAGCTTATATAGCTTTTATAAAAGGGATGACGGCTAAGACTCACAATGGGGGCTGTAGAATGGTTCCAGCAGCCTGTATAGCAGGTATATAAAAGATGGCGGCTATAAGACTTAAAATGGCGGCTGTAGAAAATTTCCTGCAGCTTATATAGATTTATATAAAGGATGACGGATATAAGACTTAAATTGGTGGCTGTAGAGTGGTTCCAGCAGCCTGTATAGCTGGTACATAAAAGATGGCGGCTATAAGACTAAAAATGGTGGCTGTAGAAAGTTTCCTGCAGCTTATATAAAAGGATGACGGCTATAAGACTTAAAATGGTGGCTGTAGAAAGGTTCCTGCAGCTTATATAGATTTATACTTATAAAGGATGACGGCTATAAGACTCTAAGACTATAAAGACTTAAAATGGCGGCTGTAGAAAGGTTCCTGCAGCTTATATAGCTTTTATATATGGGATGACGGCTAAGACTCAAAATGGGGGCTGTAGAGTGGTTCCAGCAGCCTGTATAGCAGGTATATAAAAGATGGCGGCTGTAGAAAGGTTCCAGCAGCTTGTTCAGCTGTTATACAAAAAATGGCGGCTATAAGACTTATAATGGCGGCTGTAGAAAGGTTCCAGCAGCTTATATATAGCTTTATATATGGGATGACGGCTAAGACTCAAAATGGGGGCTGTAGAGTGGTTCCAGCAGCCTGTATAGCAGGTATATAAAAGATGGCGGCTATAAGACTTAAAATGGCGGCTGTAAAAAGGTTCCTGCAGCTTATATAGCTTTTATATAAAGGGATGATGGCTAAGACTCAAAATGGGGGCTGTAGAATGGTTCCAGCAGCTTGTATAGCTTTTATATAAAAGATGACGGCTATAAGACTTAAAATGGCGGCTGTAGAATGGTTCCAGCAGCTTGTTTAGCTGTTATACAAAAGATGACGCTGCTAAGACTTAAAATGGCGGCTGTAGAAAGGTTCCAGCAGCTTATATAGCTTTTATATAAGGGATGACGGCTAAGACTCAAAATGGGGGCTGTAGAATGGTTCCAGCAGCTTGTTTAGCTGTTATACAAAAGATGACGGCTATAAGACTTAAAATGGCGGCTGTAGAAAGGTTCCTGCAGCTTATATAGCTTTTTTTATATATGGGATGACGGCTAAGACTCAAAATGGGGGCTGTAGAATGGTTCCAGCAGCTTGTATAGCTGTTATATAAAAGATGGCGGCTATAAGACTTAAAATGGCGGCTGTAGAATGGTTCCAGCAGCTTGTATAGCTGTTATATAAAAAGATGACGGCTATAAGACTTAAAATGGTGGCTGTAGAAAGGTTCCTGCAGCTTATATAGCTTTATATAAAGGATGACGGCTATAAGATCTAAGACTATAAAGACTTAAAATGGCGGCTGTAGAAAGGTTCCTGCAGCTTATATAGCTTTTATATAAGGGATGACGGCTAAGACTCAAAATGGGGGCTGTAGAATGGTTCCAGCAGCTTGTTCAGCTGTTATACAAAAGATGACGGCTATAAGACTTAAAATGGTGGCTGTAGAAAGTTTCCTGCAGCTTATATAGATTTATATAAAGGATGACGGCTATAAGACTTAAAATGGTGGCTGTAGAAAGGTTCCTGCAGCTTATATAGATTTATACTTATAAAGGATGACGGCTATAAGACTCTAAGACTATAAAGACTTAAAATGGCGGCTGTAGAAAGGTTCCTGCAGCTTATATAGCTTTTATATATGGGATGACGGCTAAGACTCAAAATGGGGGCTGTAGAGTGGTTCCAGCAGCCTGTATAGCTGTTATATAAAAGATGGCGGCTATAAGACTTAAAATGGCGGCTGTAGAAAGGTTCCAGCAGCTTGTTTAGCTGTTATACAAAAAGATGGCGGCTATAAGACTTAAAATGGCGGCTGTAGAAAGGTTCCAGCAGCTTATATAGCTTTTATATAAGGGATGACGGCTATAAGACTCAAAATGGGGGCTGTAGAATGGTTCCAGCAGCTTGTATCAGCTGTTATATAAAATGATGACGGCTTAAGACTATAAGACTTAAAATGGCGGCTGTAGAAAGGTTCCTGCAGCTTATATAGCTTTTATATAAGGGATGACGGCTAAGACTCAAAATGGGGCTGTAGAGTGGTTCCAGCAGCCTGTATAGCTGGTATATAAAAGATGGCGGCTATAAGACTTAAAATGCCGGCTGTAGAATGGTTCCAGCAGCTTGTTTAGCTGTTATACAAAAGATGACGGCTATAAGACTTAAAATGGTGTCTACTACGTAAGACTTAAAATGGCGGCTGTAGAAAGGTTCCTGCAGCTTATATAGCTTTTATATATGGGATGACGGCTAAGACTCAAAATGGGGGCTGTAGAATGGTTCCAGCAGCTTGTTTAGCTGTTATATAAAAAAATGCCGGCTATAAGACTTAAAATGGCGGCTGTAGAAAGGTTCCAGCAGCTTATTTAGCTTTTATATAAAGGATGACGGCTAAGACTCAAAATGGGGGCTGTAGAGTGGTTCCAGCAGCCTGTATAGCTGGTATATAAAAGATGGCGGCTATAAGACTCTAAAAATGCCGGCTGTAGATTGGTTCCAGCAGCTTGTTTAGCTGTTATACAAAAAAATGGCGGCTATAAGACTTATAATGGCGGCTGTAGAAAGGTTCCAGCAGCTTATATAGCTTTTATATATGGGATGACGGCTAAGACTCAAAATGGGGGCTGTAGAGTGGTTCCAGCAGCCTGTATAGCTGGTATATAAAAGATGGCGGCTATAAGACTTAAAATGCCGGCTGTAGAATGGTTCCAGCAGCTTGTTTAGCTGTTATATAAAAGATGGCGGCTATAAGACTTAAAATGGCGGCTGTAGAAAGGTTCCTGCAGCTTATATAGCTTTTATAAAAGGATGACGGCTTAAGACTTAAAATGGGGGCTGTAGAATGGTTCCAGCAGCTTGTATAGCTCTTATATAAAAGATGGCGGCTATAAGACTTAAAATGCCGGCTGTAGAAAGGTTCCTGCAGCTTATATAGATTTATATAAAGGATGACGGCTATAAGACTTAAAATGGTGTCTACTACGTAAGACTTAAAATGGCGGCTGTAGAAAGGTTCCTGCAGCTTATATAGCTTTTATATAAGGGATGACGGCTAAGACTCAAAATGGGGGCTGTAGAATGGTTCCAGCAGCCTGTATAGCTGGTATATAAAAGATGGCGGCTATAAGACTAAAAATGCCGGCTGTAGAAAGGTTCCAGCAGCTTGTTCAGCTGTTATACAAAAAATGGCGACTATAAGACTTATAATGGCGGCTGTAGAAAGGTTCCAGCAGCTTATATAGCATTTATATATGGGATGACGGTTAAGACTCAAAATGGGGGCTGTAGAATGGTTCCAGCAGCTTGTTCAGCTGTTATACCAAAGATGACGGCTATAAGACTTAAAATGGTGGCTGTAGAAAGTTTCCTGCAGCTTATATAGATTTATATAAAGGATGACGGCTATAAGACTTAAACTTAAAATGGTGGCTGTAGAGTGGTTCCTAGCAGCCTGTATAGCTGGTACATAAAAGATGGCGGCTATAAGACTAAAAATGCCGGCTGTAGAAAGGTTCCAGCAGCTTGTTCAGCTGTTATACAAAAGATGGCGGCTATAAGACTTAAAATGGCGGCTGTAGAAAGGTTCCAGCAGCTTATATAGCATTTATATATGGGATGACGGCTAAGACTCAAAATGGGGGCTGTAGAATGGTTCCAGCAGCTTGTATAGCTGTTATATAAAAGATGACGGCTATAAGACTTAAAATGGCGGCTGTAGAAAGGTTCCTGCAGCTTATATAGCTTTTATATAAAGGATGACGGCTATAAGACTTAAAATGGTGGCTGTAGAATGGTTCCAGCAGCTTATATAGCTGTTATATAAAAGATGACGGCTATAAAAGTACTTTAAAATGGCGGCTGTAGAAAGGTTCCTGCAGCTTATATAGCATTTATATATGGGATGACGGCTTAAGACTCAAAATGGGGGCTGTAGAATGGTTCCAGCAGCTTGTTTAGCTGTTATATAAAAAGATGACGGGCTATAAGACTTAAAATGGTGGCTGTAGAAAGGTTCCTGCAGCTTATATAGCTTTTTTTATATAAAGGATGACGGCTATAAGACTTAAAATGGTGGCTGTAGAAAGGTTCCTGCAGCTTATATAGATTTATATAAAGGATGACGGCTATAAGACTTTAAGACTATAAAGACTTAAAATGGCGGCTGTAGAAAGGTTCCTGCAGCTTATATAGCTTTTATATAAAGGATGACGGCTAAGACTCAAAATGGGGGCTGTAGAATGGTTCCAGCAGCTTGTTATCAGCTGTTATATAAAAAGATGACGGCTATAAGACTTAAAATGGTGGCTGTAGAAAGGTTCCTGCAGCTTATATAGATTTATATAAAGGATGACGGCTATAAGACTTAAAATGGTGGCTGTAGAAAGGTTCCTGCAGCTTATATAGATTTATATAAAGGATGACGGCTATAAGACTTAAAATGGTGGCTGTAGAAAGGTTCCTGCAGCTTATATATTAGATTTATATAAAAGATGACGGCTATAAGACTCTAAGACTATACTTAAGACTTAAAATGGCGGCTGTAGAAAGGTTCCTGCAGCTTATATAGCTTTTATATATGGGATGACGGCTAAGACTCAAAATGGGGGCTGTAGAATGGTTCCAGCAGCTTGTTCAGCTGTTATACAAAAGATGACGGCTATAAGACTTAAAATGGTGGCTGTAGAAAGTTTCCTGCAGCTTATATAAAGGATGACGGCTATAAGACTTAAAATGGTGGCTGTAGAAAGGTTCCTGCAGCTTATATAGATTTATACTTATAAAGGATGACGGCTATAAGACTCTAAGACTATAAAGATTTAAAATGGCGGCTGTAGAAAGGTTCCTGCAGCTTATATAGCTTTTATATATGGGATGACGGCTAAGACTCAAAATGGGGGCTGTAGAGTGGTTCCAGCAGCCTGTATAGCTAGGTATATAAAAAGATGGCGGCTGTAGAATGGTTCCAGCAGCTTGTTTAGCTGTTATACAAAAAATGGCGGCTATAAGACTTAAAATGGCGGCTGTAGAAAGGTTCTAGCAGCTTATATAGCTTTTATATAAAAGGGATGACGGCTTAAGACTCAAAATGGGGGCTGTAGAGTGGTTCCAGCAGCCTGTATAGCAGGTATATAAAAGATGGCGGCTATAAGACTTAAAATGGCGGCTGTAGAAAGGTTCCAGCAGCTTGTTATAGCTGTTATATAAAGGATGGCGGCTATAAGACTTAAAATGGCGGCTGTAGAAAGGTTCCAGCAGCTTATATAGCTTTTATATAAGGGATGACGGCTATAAGACTCAAAATGGGGGCTGTAGAATGGTTCCAGCAGCTTGTTTAGCTGTTATACAAAAGATGACGGCTATAAGACTTAAAATGGCGGCTGTAGAAAGGTTCCTGCAGCTTATATAGCTTTTATATATGGGATGACGGCTAAGACTCAAAATGGGGGCTGTAGAGTGGTTCCAGCAGCCTGTATAGCATTATATAAAAGATGGCGGCTATAAGACTTAAAATGGCGGCTGTAGAATGGTTCCAGCAGCTTGTTTAGCTGTTATATAAAAGATGGCGGCTATAAGACTTAAAATGGCGGCTGTAGAAAGGTTCCTGCAGCTTATATAGCTTTTATATAAGGGATGACGGCTAAGACTCAAAATGGGGGCTGTAGAATGGTTCCAGCAGCTTGTTTAGCTGTTATACAAAAGATGACGGCTATAAGACTTATAATGGCGGCTGTAGAAAGGTTCCAGCAGCTTATATAGCTTTTATATATGGGATGACGGCTAAGACTCAAAATGGGGGCTGTAGAGTGGTTCCAGCAGCCTGTATAGCTGGTATATAAAAGATGGCGGCTATAAGACTTAAAATGCCGGCTGTAGAATGGTTCCAGCAGCTTGTTTAGCTGTTATACAAAAGATGACGGCTATAAGACTTAAAATGGTGTCTACTACGTAAGACTTAAAATGGCGGCTGTAGAAAGGTTCCTGCAGCTTATATAGCTTTTATATAAGGGATGACGGCTAAGACTCAAAATGGGGGCTGTAGAATGGTTCCAGCAGCTTGTTCAGCTGTTATACAAAAGATGACGGCTATAAGACTTAAAATGGTGGCTGTAGAAAGTTTCCTGCAGCTTTTATTATAGATTTATATAAAGGATGACGGCTATAAGACTCTAAGACTATAAAGACTTAAAATGGCGGCTGTAGAAAGGTTCCTGCAGCTTATATAGCTTTTATATATGGGATGACGGCTAAGACTCAAAATGGGGGCTGTAGAGTGGTTCCAGCAGCCTGTATAGCTGGTATATAAAAGATGGCGGCTATAAGACTTAAAATGCCGGCTGTAGAATGGTTCCAGCAGCTTGTTTAGCTGTTATACAAAAAATGGCGGCTATAAGACTTAAAATGGCGGCTGTAGAAAGGTTCCAGCAGCTTATATAGCTTTTATATAAGGGATGACGGCTAAGACTCAAAATGGGGGCTGTAGAGTGGTTCCAGCAGCCTGTATAGCTGGTATATAAAAGATGGCGGCTATAAGACTTAAAATGGCGGCTGTAGAAAGGTTCCTGCAGCTTATATAGCTTTTATATATAAAGGATGACGGCTATAAGACTTAAAATGGCGGCTGTAGAGTGGTTCCAGCAGCTTGTATAGCTGTTATATAAAAGATGACGGCTATAAGACTTAAAATGGCGGCTGTAGAATGGTTCCAGCAGCTTGTTTAGCTGTTATACAAAAGATGACGGCTATAAGACTTAAAATGGGTGGCTGTAGAATGGTTCCAGCAGCTTGTATAGCTGTTATATAAAGGATGGACGGCTATAAGACTTAAAATGGCGGCTGTAGAAAGGTTCCAGCAGCTTATATAGCTGTTATATAAAGGATGACGGCTATAAGACTTAAAATGGTGGCTGTAGAAAGGTTCCTGCAGCTTATATAGATTTATATAAGAAAGATGACGGCTATAAACTCTAAGACTATAAAGACTTAAAATGGCGGCTGTAGAAAGGTTCCTGCAGCTTATATAGCTTTTATATATGGGATGACGGCTAAGACTCAAAATGGGGGCTTAGTAATGCTTGGCTGTAGAAAGGTTCCAGCAGCTTATATAGCTGTTATATAAAAGATGGCGGCTATAAGACTAAAAATGGCGGCTGTAGAAAGGTTCCAGCAGCTTGTTTAGCTGTTATTTATAAAAGGATGACGGCTATAAGACTTAAAATGGTGGCTGTAGAAAGGTTCCTGCAGCTTATATAGATTTATATAAAGGATGACGGCTATAAGACTCTTAAAATGGGGGCTGTAGAATGGTTCCAGCAGCTTGTATAGCTGTTATATAAAGGATGACGGCTATAAGACTTAAAATGGTGGCTGTAGAAAGGTTCCTGCAGCTTATATAGCTTTTATATAAAGGATGACGGCTATAAGACTTAAAATGGTGGCTGTAGAAAGGTTCCAGCAGCTTGTATAGCTGTTATATAAAGGATGACGGCTATAAGCTAGACTATAAGACTTAAAATGGCGGCTGTAGAAAGGTTCCTGCAGCTTATATAGCTTTTATATAAGGGATGACGGCTAAGACTCAAAATGGGGGCTGTAGAATGGTTCCAGCAGCTTGTTTAGCTGTTATACAAAAGATGACGGCTATAAGACTTAAAATGGTGGCTGTAGAAAGGTTCCTGCAGCTTATATAGCTTTATATAAAAGGATGACGGCTATAAGACTTAAAATGGTGGCTGTAGAAAGGTTCCTGCAGCTTATATAGATTTATATAAAGGATGACGGCTTAAGACTATAAGACTTAAAATGGCGGCTGTAGAAAGGTTCCTGCAGCTTATATAGCTTTTATATAAAGGATGACGGCTATAAGACTCAAAATGGGGGCTGTAGAATGGTTTCCAGCAGCTTGTATAGCTGTTATATAAAGGATGACGGCTATAAGACTTAAAATGGTGGCTGTAGAAAGGTTCCAGCAGCCTTATATAGCTGTTATATAAAAGATGACGGCTATAAGACTTATATAAGACTTAAAATGGCGGCTGTAGAAAGGTTCCTGCAGCTTATATAGCTTTTATATAAGGGATGACGGCTAAGACTCAAAATGGGGGCTGTAGAATGGTTCCAGCAGCTTGTTCAGCTGTTATACAAAAGATGACGGCTATAAGACTTAAAATGGTGGCTGTAGAAAGGTTCCTGCAGCTTATATAGATTTATATAAAGGATGACGGCTATAAGACTTAAAATGGTGGCTGTAGAAAGGTTCCTGCAGCTTATATAGATTTATATAAAGGATGACGGCTATAAGACTCTAAGACTATAAAGACTTAAAATGGCGGCTGTAGAAAGGTTCCTGCAGCTTATATAGCTTTTATATATGGGATGACGGCTAAGACTCAAAATGGGGGCTGTAGAATGGTTCCAGCAGCTTGTATAGCTGTTATATAAAAGATGACGGCTTTGGCTATAAGACTTAAAATGGCGGCTGTAGAAAGGTTCCTGCAGCTTATATAGCTTTATATAAAGGATGACGGCTATAAGACTTAAAATGGTGGCTGTAGAAAGGTTCCTGCAGCTTATATAGATTTATATAAAGGATGACGGCTATAAGACTTAAAATGGTGGCTGTAGAAAGGTTCCTGCAGCTTATATTAGCTTTATATAAAAGATGACGGCTATAAGATCTAAGCTATATAAGACTTAAAATGGCGGCTGTAGAAAGGTTCCTGCAGCTTATATAGCTTTTATATATGGGATGACGGCTAAGACTCAAAATGGGGGCTGTAGAATGGTTCCAGCAGCTTGTTCAGCTGTTATACAAAAGATGACGGCTATAAGACTTAAAATGGTGGCTGTAGAAAGTTTCCTGCAGCTTATATAGTTTATATAAAGGATGACGGCTATAAGACTTAAAATGGTGGCTGTAGAAAGGTTCCTGCAGCTTATATAGATTTATACTTATAAAGGATGACGGCTATAAGACTCTAAGACTATAAAGACTTAAAATGGCGGCTGTAGAAAGGTTCCTGCAGCTTATATAGCTTTTATATATGGGATGACGGCTAAGACTCAAAATGGGGGCTGTAGAGTGGTTCCAGCAGCCTGTATAGCTGGTATATAAAAGATGGCGGCTGTAGAATGGTTCCAGCAGTTTTTTAGCTTTATACAAAAGATGGCGGCTATAAGACTTAAAATGGCGGCTGTAGAAAGGTTCCAGCAGCTTATTTAGCTTTTTATAAAAAGGATGGCGGCTATAAGACTTAAAATGGCGGCTGTAGAAAGGTTCCAGCAGCTTATATAGCTTTTATATATGGGATGACGGCTAAGACTCAAAATGGGGGCTGTAGAGTGGTTCCAGCAGCCTGTATAGCTGGTATATAAAAGATGGCGGCTATAAGACTTAAAATGCCGGCTGTAGAATGGTTCCAGCAGCTTGTTTAGCTGTTATACAAAAAATGACGGAGCTATAAGACTTAAAATGGCGGCTGTAGAAAGGTTCCAGCAGCTTATATAGCTTTTATATAAGGGATGACGGCTATAAGACTCAAAATGGGGGCTGTAGAATGGTTCCAGCAGCTTGTATAGCTGTTATATAAAGGATGACGGCTATAAGACTTAAAATGGCGGCTGTAGAAAGGTTCCAGCAGCTTATATAGCTTTTATATATGGGATGACGGCTAAGACTCAAAATGGGGGCTGTAGAGTGGTTCCAGCAGCCTGTATAGCTGTTATATAAAAGATGGCGGCTATAAGACTTAAAATGGCGGCTGTAGAATGGTTAAAGCAGCTTGTTCCTGCAGCTTATATAGCTTTTATAAAAGGGATGACGGCATAAGACTCAAAATGGGGGCTGTAGAATGGTTCCAGCAGCTTGTATAGCTTTTATAAAAAGATGACGGCTATAAGACTCAAAATGGGGCTGTAGAGTGGTTCCAGCAGTTAGCTGTTATATAAAAGATGGCGGCTATAAGACTTAAAATGGCGGCTGTAGAAAGGTTCCTGCAGCTTATATAGCTTTTATATATGGGATGACGGCTAAGACTCAAAATGGGGGCTGTAGAGTGGTTCCAGCAGCCTGTATAGCTGTTATATAAAAGATGGCGGCTATAAGACTTAAAATGGCCGGCTGTAGAATGGTTCCAGCAGCTTGTTTAGCTGTTATATAAAAAGATGACGGCTATAAGACTTAAAATGGTGGCTGTAGAAAGGTTCCTGCAGCTTATATAGCTTTATATAAAGGATGACGGCTATAAGACTTAAAATGGGGGCTGTAGAATGGTTCCTGCAGCTTATATAGATGTTATATAAAGGATGACGGCTATAAGACTCTAAATTGACTATAAAGACTTAAAATGGCGGCTGTAGAAAGGTTCCTGCAGCTTATATAGCTTTTATATAATGGGATGACGGCTAAGACTCAAAATGGGGGCTGTAGAATGGTTCCAGCAGCTTGTTTAGCTGTTATACAAAAGATGACGGCTATAAGACTTAAATGCTAAAATGGCGGCTGTAGAAAGGTTCCTGCAGCTTATATAGATTTATATAAAGGATGACGGCTATAAGACTTAAAATGGTGGCTGTAGAAAGGTTCCTGCAGCTTATATAGCTTTATATAAAGGATGACGGCTATAAGACTTAAAATGGTGGCTGTAGAAAGGTTCCAGCAGCTTATATAGCTGTTATATAAAGGATGACGGCTATAAGACTCAAAATGGGGGCTGTAGAATGGTTCCAGCAGCTTGTATAGCTGTTATATAAAAGATGGCGGCTATAAGACTTAAAATGGTGGCTGTAGAAAGGTTCCTGCAGCTTATATAGCTTTATATAAAGGATGACGGCTATAAGACTTAAAATGGTGGCTGTAGAATGGTTCCAGCAGCTTGTATAGCTTTATATAAAAGATGGCGGCTATAAGACTTAAAATGGCGGCTGTATGAATGGTTCCAGCAGCTTGTTTAGCTGTTATACAAAAAATGGCGGCTATAAGACTTAAAATGGCGGCTGTAGAATGGTTCCAGCAGCTTGTTTAGCTGTTATACAAAAAATGGCGGCTATAAGACTAAAAATGGGGGCTGTAGAATGGTTCCAGCAGCTTGTTTAGCTGTTATACAAAAAATGGCGGCTATAAGACTTATAATGGCGGCTGTAGAATGGTTCCAGCAGCTTGTTTAGCTGTTATACAAAAGATGACGGCTAAGACTCTAAAATGGGGGCTGTAGAGTGGTTCCAGCAGCCTGTATAGCAGCTATATAAAAGATGGCGGCTATAAGACTTAAAATGCCGGCTGTAGAAAGGTTCCAGCAGCTTGTTTAGCTGTTATACAAAAAATGGCGGCTATAAGACTTATAATGGCGGCTGTAGAAAGGTTCCAGCAGCTTATATAGCTTTTATATATGGGATGACGGCTAAGACTCAAAATGGGGGCTGTAGAGTGGTTCCAGCAGCCTGTATAGCTGGTATAGAAAAGATGGCGGCTATAAGACTTAAAATGCCGGCTGTAGAATGGTTCCTGCAGCTTGTTTAGCTGTTATACAAAAGATGGCGGCTATAAGACTAAAAATGCCGGCTGTAGAATGGTTCCAGCAGCTTGTTCAGCTGTTATACAAAAGATGACGGCTATAAGACTTAAAAATGGTGGCTGTAGAAAGGTTCTGCAGCTTGTATATAGATTTATATAAAGGATGACGGCATAAGACTTAAAATGGTGGCTGTATAAGAAAGGTTCCAGCAGCTTATATAGCTTTTTACAAAAGATGACGGCTATAAGCTCTTAAAATGGTGGCTGTTAAAATGCCTAGAAAGGTTCCAGCAGCTTATATAGCCAACGGCCATACAAAATGGCAAAAACGGTATATGCATAATTCAGCTTATAATGGATTAGGCTGTAGAATGGTTCCAGCAGCTTGTTCAGCTGTTATATAAAAGATGACAGCTATAAGACTTAAAATGGTGGCTGTAGAAAGTTTCCTGCAGCTTATATAGATTTAAATAAAGGATGACGGCTATAAGACTTAAAATGGTGGCTGTAGAAAGGATCCTGCAGCTTATATAGATTTATATAAAGGATGACGGCTATAAGACTCTTAGACTATTGATTTGGTCTAGCAGTGGACTGTACCTTTTGTCAAACTAATAATTAATTTTCCTTTAATTCTTTGCTACTGAATCAGTTGAGTGCCAATTTATTACTGAAGAAAAAGAGAAAAAGCGCCGACGCAGCAGCGCGCAAAATATGTGTGTGTGATGCTAATGTATGTGTGTTAATCGATTCCTATAGCTACATATATTATCGATAAATGCAATCCGTTCATAAACATCCCGGCCCGCCCTGAAACACAGTTTCTGAACGGGGGGCAATACCGCAACCTTGGTGATTGGCCGAGTTATTTCCTCCTGAAGAGGTCTTGAGTCTGACCGCTCGAACCAATTGATCCTTGCCTGGGTAGGCTTCGAGAACCAGCGCAAGATGCCAATGAGCTGGTGGGGTGTTAGATTCCTTTACAAGCACCACATCTCCGACTGATATGTTTGGTGCTGGAGTGGTCCACTTTGGACGCTGTTGCAGTGTGGTAAGATACTCCTGAAGCCTTGCATCATAGCTTGGATACCTTGCCAGTACCCAAGTGGCGGCACGCCGGAATGTGGCCTAGGTCTGCCTCTGGTATGGTTGTGAGAGGCCTGCCGATCAAGAAGTGTGCTGGCGACAAATTATTGACATCTGTGTCCGAGTGGTAGCACAAAGGTCGTGAGTTGACCACTGCGCTGACTTGGGCAAGTAGAGTTCGCATCTGCTCGTAGGTGAGAGTAGATTTCCCAATGACTCGGCGAATATGCAGCTTTACGCATCTGACTGCAGATTCCCATTTTCCTCCCCAATGAGGAGCATGTGGCGAAATGAATACCCATTGTATGCCATCATTCGCCAGAGCGTTCGTAACCTTGTCCATGTGTTGTTGAGATGCCAGCAGCTTCTGCATTTCATCAAGCGAGTGTTTAGCCCCAATGAAGTTCGTTCCGTTGTCGCTATAGATTTTGTCGCACTTGCCACGCAACGAGACAAAACGTCTTGGCGCGGCCAAGAATGAGTCGGTGCTCAAATCCGTTACAAGTTCCAGATGGATTGCCGATGTGAAAAGGCAAACAAATAGGCAAATGTAGCCCTTACCAATGCGCGGTTTGCGCCCCTTTCCATCCTTAAGAAGGATTGGACCAGCATAGCATCACATCCCGTGTTTACAAATGGAAGCGGCCTGAGTGACTCGAATGCTGGGTAGATCAGCCATTCTTTGTTGTGATGTATGTTGCCGTTGTCGAAAACAAGCCAAACAGTCGTCCTCCAACGCTAAGAAGTAGTCCTTGTCCTTGTCGATTATTGGCGAAAGTTTACTAACTGGATCGATCCATGCAATGGTTTATTTGCGAGTAGCAATTGATAGTCATCCTGGAAGCAGGTTTGCGCGTGCCGCAAGCATACAATACGTGCCGCGCTGATTTCCTCAAATGTAAGACAGTTTGAGCCTTTGTCCCCAAATGGACCCTTAGGTGCGCCGTAGAAAGCGTATAACATAGCCAACCGTATGAACGAGCGTCAACCATGACGATACTCGTTGAACAAGTATCAAGATGTGGGTGATCAGGAGCTGCATCTACTAATGCAGTCAGACAATTGATTTTGACTTCCTGTTGTATGCTCTTTTTTGAAATATTTAAACAGACTTGTGAGGTTGTTTAATCTTACCATAAATTGATCCGCGTCACGTAGCCATGACGGCGGCCATTCCACCATAACTGAAAGTCTTTTAGGTCTGCCGCCATGAGACCTAATGTCGCTGGTCGACTTGAATGACGTCAATGATGCAAGCAATCGATGTAGCTGGCCATACTTGTTGAGTTTTCCAAATGACCCACAATCCAACTCGATGTAATACATCATCATTGTTGATTACTTGCTGTACACTACAGCAGCGTATGCCTTTATAGATGCATCGGAGAATCCATGCAATTCAATGTTGTCCGCGTCGTTGACAACTAACCGGGGTATTTGAATGTGTTGTAGAATATCCAAATCTGATCGCCATTTGAGCCAATTCTCCTTTAACAGTTTAGGGAGTTTGTCATCCCATCCCAAATCGAGAAGCCATAATTGTTGAAAGAGTATTTTAAATTGGACCACAATTGGTGCCAATAGCAAGTGGATCAAAGATCCGTGAGACATCCGATAAAACTTGTCGTTTTGTACAATCGACATTGTCTTTTTTAGACCTACATTATAGGACAATGTATCAAGACCAGGTTGCCAGTAAAGCCCAAGAACCTTCACTGGTGATGATTGTGTATAGAATCAGTTCCTTCCGTTGGTATGCGAAGTGTGTTCGATACCCATTTCCCAAGCTCCAAATTAGCACAAGACATAAGTTGAATGAGTTCCTTTCGATTTTGTACCAGTTCCTCCTCACTGTTTGGCCCAGTAAGCACGTCGTTCGACGTGCCTTCTCTCCAGACAATTCTCTGGAAGTCGCGGTGTTTGTTGTTGACCCAAATCTGCCGAAACATCTTAACTATGTCGGCTGAGAATACAAATTTGTGATATGATGTCATAGCGAAAGCGTTGTTAGCTTGTGGCCTCGTGATAGAGCCTGATGACCCATCCGAAAATCGATGAAATTGCAATGAGTTTTTGCCGTATTGTCGTACAATCGTTTACCTGTAATTGTAGACCAAACATGTTCACCATCCAGAAGAACGTCAATTGGAGCGTTTGTGGTGAATTTTGAGTCAGCCAGTTGAAGATCGTTAAAGACCTCCAGTGCCGATGCGTCAATGTTCTGCCTTTCCAGTGTTGAGGTGATTTTGCCAGAGAATGAGCCTGTACCGTTAAGTGATTGTTGGAATACCTTGACTTGATCTGAAGAGAGGCTGCTTCCCCTTGTGGTGTCAGCCTGAACCGAAGAGATTCCTGTGACCAAAATCGATGATGCCGACCGTTGCGATCCAAGTGCTTGTATGCATCGTTCTGATACATATGAAATTTCCGACCCAGTATCTAGTAAGATACGACATGTGATGTAGTCTCCATTTACTTTTGAACATAAACCGTAGCAGTAGGCAATAAGCTTCGATTTAAACCTTTTCTTGTTATCGGTTTTCGCAGAGCTTTGCGAACAAACCGTTGCTGGTGGCTCCGCATTTAATGAGCCACTAGACTTGTTGTAGACAAATCGTGATGAGAAGCGTTTGGACTACGCTGATTCTCCCCTTTACCTTGTTGCAAGTTCCTTAAAGCCATTGAGTTACCTGGATCGTGGACCAGAGAATGGTGCTTACCTTTACAATACTTGCATGCGAATATTTTAGGCACTTATAACATAAAGCCTTTTCCCTGATGAACGTACGACGTTGTGCAATTGTATTAAATCCATAAATTGTTGACAGCCATACAGTTTATGATCTGTCGCCTGACATTGGTTGCAGCCACCTTGAACTGCAACCATTGAATGGTGACCCTTTTTGTTGTGTGATTTGCGCTGGCGTTTTGCCTCCAGTCGCACTCTCCCGTTTGCTGAGCTCTAATTCTTCACAACGATCATCCAAGAATTTGAAGAATTCCTCCAGTGTGGGTGCCTCGTTGGCCATGCTGCGCTCAATCCACCTGCGCCGTGTATCAGCGTCAAGCTTTTCCAATACCAGATATTGTACCCAGCAATCCAGTCCTGTTTGATTGATCGCATCCAGACCGCGAACAATCTCGTTTGTGCCATCTGATACCTTTCGTAAGATGGACACATCAATTTTCTTTGTCGTTGGTAGACCCATGAATTCTTCCAAAATGAGTTTACAATATGGCGTGGCCTATTGTACCTTTCCTTTAAGCGCTCCCAAGCAGTGTTGTAAGCCGTGTCAGTTATGCCAGATGCCGCACCAAGTTGGCAGCATTATCGACGAGCAGTGTTTTCAAATGATGAAGAACTTTTGAGTGTTGGTTAACTCCCTTTTGTTGTGTATCGTGCTCTTACGTAGTATATCTTGAAAAGCTGGCCACTCTGTGTAGAGTCCAGCGAACCGTTTGATTTGAATTTTCGGCAATTCGCCGCCTTGCACGAGTGCTCGTGTTGTTTCCCGAAGTCGAACCCGAAGTAGCCGCCTCTGTGCGAGCGGGCATCGACAAGTTCGAACTGCTCTGGTTTGCAGCTAACTGTTCAAAGAGTTGTTGTTGTTGTTGCAGCAAATGAACGATGTCGTCGTTATATGCCTGCATACCCATGGCTCCATTGCCGTCGTCAGACAATGATGCTTGTTGTTGTACTAACCGTTTTTTTCCTAGAAGTAACGAATATGCTTTCAAGTACTTGTCCTCGTAGGTCACGTGATCGACCTCTGGATCCACATAGCCGTCTACATCTTCCAGTAGGGCTATGGAATCCCGTTTCCATTAAATTCCTTCCACACGGACTGGAGTTGATCCATCCGAGCGGCTACCTCAGTAGTTGATGATGTTTGGGTTCTTTCCGACCAATCCAGAATTCTTGTGATGCTGGCCTTGAGTCGGCCCCGACGACCCACCAATGCCTTCCATTTCTTCCATTGCGAAGAACTTTCCAGAGTAATAACCCACAAAACTTTCCAATAGATCGAAAGAAATTCGAAAAGCACCTTATTCGAACGAAAACCGATTTCCTTATCCGGCTCGAAGGACCAAAATATGATTTGGTCTAGCAGTGGACTGTACCTTTTTGTCAAACTAATAATTAATTTTCCTTTGATTGTTTGCTACTGAATCAGTTGAGTGCCAATTTATTACTGAAGGAAGAGAAAAAGCGCCGACCAGCAGCGCGCAAATATGTGTGTGTAATGCTAATGTATGTGTGTTAATCGATTCCTATAGCTACATATATTATCGATAAATGCAATCCGTTCATAAACAACTATAAAGACTTAAAATGGCGGCTGTAGAAAGGTTTCTGCAGCTTATATAGCTTTTATATAAGGGATGACGGCTAAGACTCAAAATGGGGGCTGTAGAATGGTTCCAGCAGCTTGTTCAGCTGTTATACAAAAGATGACGGCTATAAGACTTAAAATGGTGACTGCAGAAAGTTACTTGCGCTTTATTTTTTATTGAAATCCTGCAGCTTATATAGATTTATATAAAGGATTACGGCTATAAGACTTAAAATGGTGGCTGTAGAAAGGTTCCTGCAGCTTATATGTAGATTTATATAAAGGATGACGGCTATAGTTAGACTTAAAATGGTGGCTGTAGAAAGGTTCCTGCAGCTTATATAGCTTTTATATATGGGATGACGGCTTAGACTCAAAATGGGGGCTGTAGAGTGGTTCCAGCAGCCTGTATAGCTGGTATATAAAAGATGGCGGCTATAAGACTAAAAATGCCGGCTGTAGAATGGTTCCAGCAGCTTGTTCAGCTGTTATACAAAAAATGGCGGCTATAAGACTTAAAATGGTGGCTGTAGAAAGTTTCCTGCAGCTTATATAGATTTATATAAAGGATGATGGCTATAAGACTTAAAATGGTGGCTGTAGAAAGGTTCCTGCAGCTTATATAGATTTATATAAAGGATGACGGCTATAAGACTCTAAAACTATAAAGACTTAAAATGGCGGCTGAAGAAAGGTTCCTGCAGCTTATATAGCTTTTATATAAAAGTCAAAATGGGGGCTGTAGTGGTTCCAGCAGCCTGTATAGGTGGTATATAAAAAGATGGCGGCTATAAGACTCAAAATGGGGGCTGTAGAATGGTTCCAGCAGCCTGTATAGGTGTTATATAAAAGATGGCGGCTATAAGACTTAAAATGGCGGCTGTAGAATGGTTCCAGTAGCTTGTTCACCTGTTATAAAAAAAATGGCGGCTATAAGACTTATAATGGCGGCTGTAGAAAGGTTCCAGCAGCTTATATAGCTTTTATATAAAGGATGACGGCTATAAGACTCAAGATGACGGCTGTAGAGTAGTTACAGCAGGCTGTATAGCTGTTATGTAAATGATGGCAGCTATAAGATTAAAAATGTCGGCTGTAGAATAGTTCCAGCAGCTTGTTCAGCTGTTACACAAAAAATGGCGGCTATAAGATTAAAAGAGGCGGCTATAATATTAAAAATGGCGGCTGTAGAATGGTTCCAGCAGCTTGTTTAATGGCGGTTATAAAACAAAAATAACGGCTGTAGAAAGGTTCCTCCAGCTTATATAAATTTATATAAAGGATGACGGCTATAAGAGTCTTAGACTATTCAGACTTAAAATGGCGGCTGTAGAAAGGATCGTGCAGCTTATATAGCTTTTATATAAGGGATGACGGCTAAGACTCAAAATGGCGGCTGTAGAATGGTTCCAGCAGCTTGTTCAGCTGTTAAAATGACGGTACAAACAAAATGGCGGCTGTAGAAAGGTTCCTCCAGCTTATATAAATTTATATAAAGGATGACGGCTATAAGAATACTTAGACTATAAGACTTAAAATGGTGGCTGTAGAAAGTTTCCTGCAGCTTATATAGATTTATATAAAGGATGCGGCTATAATATTTTATAGGATGACGGCTATAAGACTTAAAATGGTGGCTGTAGAAAGGTTTCTGCAGCTTATATAGATTTATATAAAGGATGACGGTTATAAGACTTAAAATGGTGGCTGTAGAAAGGTTCTTGCAGCTTATATAGATTTATATAAAGGATGACGGCTATAAGACTCTTAGACTATAAAGACTTAAAATGGCGGCTGTAGAAAGGTTCCTGCAGCTTATATAGCTTTTATATACAGGATGGCGGCTATAAGACTCAAAATGGGGGCTGTAGAGTGGTTCCAGCAGCCTGTATAGCTGGTATATAAAAGATGGCGACTATAAGACTTAAAATGGCGGCTGTAGAATGGTTCCAGTAGCTTGTTCAGCTGTTATAAAAAAAATGGCGGCTATAAGACTTATAATGGCTGTAGGAAAGTTCCAGCTGCTTATATAGCTTTTATATAAAGGATGACGGCTATAAGACTCAAGATGACGGCTGTAGAGTGGTTGCAGCAGGCTGTATAGCTGTTATGTAAATGATGGCGGCTAAAAGACTTAAAATGGCGGCTGTAAAAAGGTTCTTGCAGCTTATATAGCTTTTATATAAAGGATGACGGCTAAGACTCAAAATGGGGGCTGTAGAGTGGTTCCAGCAGCCTGTATAGCTGGTATATAAAAGATGGCGGCTATAAGACTTAAAATGCCGGCTGTAGAATGGTTCCAGCAGCTTGTTTAGCTGTTATACAAAAGATGACGGCTATAAGACTTAAAATGGTGTCTACTACGTAAGACTTAAAATGGCGGCTGTAGAAAGGTTCCTGCAGCTTATATAGCTTTTATATAAAGGATGACGGCATAAGACTCAAAATGGGGGCTGTAGAATGGTTCCAGCAGCTTGTTTAGCTGTTATACAAAAAATGGCGGCTATAAGACTTATAATGGCGGCTGTAGAAAGGTTCCAGCAGCTTGTTTAGCTGTTATACAAAAGATGACGGCTAAGACTCAAAATGGGGGCTGTAGAGTGGTTCCAGCAGCCTGTATAGCTGTTATATAAAAGATGGCGGCTATAAGACTTAAAATGTCGGCTGTAGAATGGTTCCAGCAGCTTGTTTAGCTGTTATACAAAAAATGGCGGCTATAAGACTTATAATGGCGGCTGTAGAAAGGTTCCAGCAGCTTATATAGCTTTTATATATGGGATGACGGCTAAGACTCAAAATGGGGGCTGTAGAAGTGGTTCCAGCAGCCTGTATAGCTATGTAAAAGATGGCGGCTATAAGACTTTAAAATGCCGGCTGTAGAATGGTTCCAGCAGCTTGTTTAGCTGTTATACAAAAAATGGCGGCTATAAGACTTATAATGGCGGCTGTAGAAAGGTTCCAGCAGCTTATATAGCTTTTATATATGGGATGACGGCTAAGACTCAAAATGGGGGCTGTAGAGTGGTTCCAGCAGCCTGTATAGCTGGTATATAAAAAGATGGCGGCTATAAGACTTAAAATGGCGGCTGTAGAAAGGTTCCTGCAGCTTATATAGCTTTTATATAAGGGATGACGGCTAAGACTCAAAATGGGGGCTGTAGAGTGGTTCCAGCAGCCTGTATAGCTGGTATATAAAAGATGGCGGCTATAAGACTTAAAATGCCGGCTGTAGAATGGTTCCAGCAGCTTGTTTAGCTGTTATATAAAAGATGACGGCTATAAGACTTAAAATGGTGTCTACTACGTAAGACTTAAAATGGCGGCTGTAGAAAGGTTCCTGCAGCTTATATAGCTTTTATATAAGGGATGACGGCTAAGACTCAAAATGGGGGCTGTAGAATGGTTCCAGCAGCTTGTTCAGCTGTTATACAAAAGATGGCGGCTATAAGACTTAAAATGGCGGCTGTAGAAAGGTTCCAGCAGCTTATATAGCTTTTATATAAAGGATGACGGCTATAAGACTCAAAATGGTGGCTGTAGAGTGGTTCCAGCAGGCTGTATAGCTGTTATATAAAAGATGGCGGCTATAAGACTCAAAATGGCGGCTGTAGAAAGGTTCCTGCAGCTTATATAGCTTTTATATAAAGGATGACGGCTTAAGACTTAAAATGGGGCTGTAGAGTAGCTGTTATATAAAAGATGACGGCTATAAGACTCAAAATGGGGCTGTAGAGTGGTTCCAGCAGCCTGTATAGCTGGTATATAAAAGATGGCGGCTATAAGACTTAAAATGGCGGCTGTAGAATGGTTCCAGCAGCTTGTTTAGCTGTTATACAAAAGATGACGGCTATAAGACTTAAAATGGTGTCTACTCGTAAGACTTACTTAAAATGGCGGCTGTAGAAAGGTTCCTGCAGCTTATATAGCTTTTATATAAAGGATGACGGCTAAGACTCAAAATGGGGGCTGTAGAGTGGTTCCAGCAGCCTGTATAGCTGGTTATACAAAAGATGGCGGCTATAAGACTTAAAATGGCGGCTGTAGAAAGGTTCCTGCAGCTTATTTAGCTTTTATACAAAAGATGACGGCTAAGACTCAAAATGGTGGCTGTAGAAGTGGTTCCAGCAGCCTGTATAGCATGGTATATAAAAGATGGCGGCTATAAGACTTAAAATGGCGGCTGTAGAATGGTTCCAGCAGCTTGTTTAGCTGTTATACAAAAGATGGCGGCTATAAGACTTAAAATGGCGGCTGTAGAAAGGTTCCAGCAGCTTATATAGCTTTTATATATGGGATGACGGCTAAGACTCAAAATGGGGGCTGTAGAATGGTTCCAGCAGCCTGTAGTCTAGCTGTATTTTATATAAAAGATGGCGGCTATAAGACTTAAAATGCCGGCTGTAGAATGGTTCCAGCAGCTTGTTTAGCTGTTATACAAAAAATGGCGGCTATAAGACTTAAAATGGCGGCTGTAGAAAGGTTCCAGCAGCTTATATAGCTTTTATATATGGGATGACGGCTAAGACTCAAAATGGGGGCTGTAGAGTGGTTCCAGCAGCCTGTATAGCTGGTATATAAAAGATGGCGGCTATAAGACTTAAAATGGCGGCTGTAGAAAGGTTCCTGCAGCTTATATAGCTTTTATATAAGGGATGACGGCTAAGACTCAAAATGGGGGCTGTAGAGTGGTTCCAGCAGCCTGTATAGCTGGTATATAAAAGATGGCGGCTATAAGACTTAAAATGCCGGCTGTAGAATGGTTCCAGCAGCTTGTTTAGCTGTTATACAAAAGATGACGGCTATAAGACTTAAAATGGTGTCTACTACGTAAGACTTAAAATGGCGGCTGTAGAAAGGTTCCTGCAGCTTATATAGCTTTTATATAAGGGATGACGGCTAAGACTCAAAATGGGGGCTGTAGAATGGTTCCAGCAGCTTGTTCAGCTGTTATACAAAAGATGACGGCTATAAGACTTAAAATGGTGGCTGTAGAAAGTTTCCTGCAGCTTATATAGATTTATATAAAGGATGACGGCTATAAGACTTAAAATGGTGGCTGTAGAAAGGTTCCAGCAGCTTATATAGCTTTTATAATAAGGATGACGGCTAAGACTTAAAGCAAAATGGGGCTGTAGAATGGTTCCAGCAGCTTATATAAGGAGATGCGGCTATACTTAAAATGCCGGCTGTAGAAAGGTTCCAGCAGCTTGTTCAGCTGTTATACAAAAAATGGCGGCTATAAGACTTAAAATGGCGGCTGTAGAAAGGTTTCCTGCAGCTTATATAGATTTATATAAAGGATGACGGCTATAAGACTTAAAATGGTGGCTGTAGAAAGGTTCCTGCAGCTTATATAGCTGTTATATAAAGGATGACGGCTATAAGACTTAAAATGGCGGCTGTAGAAAGGTTCCCAGCTTATATAGCTTTTATATAAGGATGACGGCTATAAGACTTAAAATGGCGGCTGTAGAAAGGTTCCAGCAGCTTGTATAGCTTTTATATATGGGATGACGGCTATAAGACTTAAAATGGTGGCTGTAGAAAGGTTCCTGCAGCTTATATAGATTTATATAAAGGATGACGGCTATAAGACTTAAAATGGTGGCTGTAGAAAGTTTCCTGCAGCTTATATAGATTTATATAAAGGATGACGGCTATAAGACTCTTAGACTATAAAGACTTAAAATGGCGGCTGTAGAAAGGTTCCTGCAGCTTATATAGCTTTTATATAAGGGATGACGGCTAAGACTCAAAATGGGGGCTGTAGAATGGTTCCAGCAGCTTGTTCAGCTGTTATACAAAAGATGATAAAAGATGACGGCTATAAGACTTAAAATGGTGGCTGTAGAAAGTTTCCTGCAGCTTATATAGATTTATATAAAGGATGACGGCTATAAGACTTAAAATGGTGGCTGTAGAAAGGTTCCTGCAGCTTATATAGATTTATATAAAGGATGACGGCTATAAAACTCTAAGACTATAAAGACTTAAAATGGCGGCTGTAGAAAGGTTCCTGCAGCTTATATAGCTTTTATATAAGGGATGACGGCTAAGACTCAAAATGGGGGCTGTAGAATGGTTCCAGCAGCTTGTTCAGCTGTTATACAAAAGATGACGGCTATAAGACTTAAAATGGCGGCTGTAGAAAGGTTCCTGCAGCTTATATAGCCTTTATATAAAGGATGACGGCTATAAGACTCAAAATGGTGGCTGTAGAAAGGTTCCTGCAGCTTATATAGCTTTATATAAAGGATGACGGCTATAAGACTTAAAATGGTGGCTGTAGAAAGGTTCCTGCAGCTTATATAGCTTTATATAAAGGATGACGGCTATAAGACTCTATTAAAATGGCGGCTGTAGAAAGGTTCCAGCAGCTTATATAGCCTTTATATAAGGGATGACGGCTATAAGACTCAAAATGGGGGCTGTAGAATGGTTCCAGCAGCTTGTTCAGCTGTTATACAAAAAATGACGGCTATAAGACTTAAAATGGTGGCTGTAGAAAGGTTCCTGCAGCTTATATAGATTTATATAAAGGATGACGGCTATAAGACTTAAAATGGTGGCTGTAGAAAGGTTCCTGCAGCTTATATATGTAGATTTATAAGACTATACAGACTTAAAATGGCGGATGTAGAAAGGTTCTTGCAGCTTATATAGCTTTTATATATGGGATGACGGCTAAGACTCAAAATGGGGGCTGTAGAGTGGTTCCAGCAGCCTGTATAGCTGGTATATAAAAGATGGCGGCTATAAGACTAAAAATGCCGGCTGTAGAATGGTTCCAGCAGCTTGTTCAGCTGTTATACAAAAAATGGCGGCAATAAGACTTAAAATGGTGGCTGTAGAAAGTTTCCTGCAGCTTATATAGATTTATATAAAGGATGACGGCTATAAGACTTAAAATGGTGGCTGTAGAAAGGTTCCTGCAGCTTATATAGATTTATATAAAGGATGACGGCTATAAGACTCTAAAACTATAAAGACTTAAAATGGCGGCTGTAGAAAGGTTCCTGCAGCTTATATAGCTTTTATATAAAGGATGGCGGCTATAAGACTCAAAATGGGGGCTGTAGAGTGGTTCCAGCAGCCTGTATAGCTGGTATATAAAAGATGGCGACTATAAGATTTAAAATGGCGGCTGTAGAATGGTTCCAGTAGCTTGTTCAGCTGTTATACAAAAAAATGGCGGCTATAAGACTTATAATGGCGGCTGTAGAAAGGTTCCAGCAGCTTATATAGCTTTTATATAAAGGATGACGGCTATAAGACTCAAGATGACGGCTGTAGAGTGGTTACAGCAGGCTGTATAGCTGTTATGTAAATGATGGCAGCTATAAGATTAAAAATGTCGGCTGTAGAATTGTTCCAGCAGCTTGTTCAGCTGTTATACAAAAAATTGCGGCTATAAGATTAAAAGAGGCGGCTATAAGATTAAAAATGGGGGCTGTAGAATGGTTCCAGCAGCCTGTTCAGCTGTTATAAAAAAAATGGCGGCTATAAGACTTAAAATAGCGGCTGTAGAAAGGTTCCTGCAGCTTATATAGATTTATATAAAGGATGACGGCTATAAGACTCTAAGACTATAAAGACTTGAAATGGCGGCTGTAGAAAGGTTCCAGCAGCTTATATAGCTTTTATATAAAGGATGGCGGCTATAAAACTCAAAATGGCGGCTGTAGAGTGGTTCCAGCAGCCTGTACATCTGTTATGTAAATGATGGCGGCTATAAGATTAAAAATATCAAAGAAGAAACTTCGGCAATGCCGAAGTTTATATACCCTTGCAGTCTTTGGCAAAAATTTTGAAATTTCTTTCCCTGCAACTGAATTCATCAATACACAAACAAAACATTCTAATTATTTCTCTTTTTATAAAAACATTTCTTCTTCTTCCATCATTCCCTAAGCAAAGCACAACACGCATACACATACAGTTCTTGTAGCGCTGCGTCTGTGTGTTGTGTATGCATGTGCTCTGTTTGATTTCATGATGACGTAGGACGCAGTACCGGCTGCCAACAGCGCTGCTTGCTGTCTACTACGTCATCATTTGAACCGATTTGAATAGACTGTAACTTGTGTTCTATTTATCTGATCAGATTCAAATTTGGGATCTGTCAATTTATATCAAATACTATCATATTGGTAATTTTCATGGGGATACTCCAATTTTTCCAAAAATGTTTATTATAGAACTATATGATATAGTGGCCCGATCCTGACAATTTTCATACTTTATCTCACTCGGGTAATAAAAAGCCCCTAAAAATCATCCCAATAGCTCTTAAGATGGCTGAGTAAAACGCGTACGCACAGACAGACGGACAGACGGACATGGCTATATCGACTCAGCCTCTCATGCTGATCAAGAATATATATACTTTATAGGATCGGAGACGTCTGTTTCTGTGCGTTACAAACATCTGCAAGGGTATAAAAATGACGGCTGTAGAATGGTTCCAGCAGCTTGTTCAGCTGTTATACAAAAGATAGCAGCTATAAGACTTAAAATGGCGTCTGTGGAAAGGTTCTTGCAGCTTATATAGCTTTTATATAAAGGATGACGGCAACAGCCTGTAATATCTGTTATGTAAATGATGTTGCGGCTATTAAAGATTAAAAAAGGGCGGCTGTAGAATGGTTCCAGCAGCTTGTTCAGCTGTTATACAAAAGATGGAGGCTATAAGACTTAAAATGGCGGCTGTAGAAAGGTTCCAGCACCTTATATAGCTTTTATATAAAGGAATGGCGGCTATAAAACTTCAAAATGGCGGCTGTAGAGTGGTTCCAGCAGCCTGTATAGCTGTTATGTAAATGATGGCGGCTCTAAGATTAAAAATGGCGGCTGTAGAATGTTTCCAGCAGCCTGCTATAGCTGTTATGTAAGTGATGGCGGCTAAAAGATTAAAAATGACGGCTGTAGAATGGTTCCAGCAGCTTGTATAGCTGTTATATAAAATATAGCGGCTATAAGACTTAAAATGGCGGCTCTAGAAAGGTTCCAGCAGCCTGTATAGCTGTTATGTAAATGATGGCGGCTATAACCATTAAAGAGGGCCGGCTGTTGAATGCTTCGACCTCGTTAGAAGTTTAAAGTATACCCTATGCAAAATTTTTTGGTAATTCTTTCCTTACCCATAGATATCAAAGTGTTAAAACGTTTTATCCAAAAAAGTCTAATGTTTGTGAAAGAACGGCCTTCAATCTTAGCATAGGATATAACGAACTTTTTGATGAAAGCTCACTGTTTTCCACCGATCGTTTCTATGGGAGCTATATGATATAGTCACCCGATCTTGACCAAATTTTGCACAATCGTTTATAGCTACAATAAACTAACTTGTATTCAATTTCACGACAATAGCTATAAAATTAATGAAGTTATTGAGAAAGTCACTGTTCGTGACATGGACGTTTGTAATGGGTGCTATATGATATAGTGGTCCGATCCAGCTGAATCTGAGATATACGCCTTTAGTATATACAAGCCTACGTGCAAAATTTCAGCTCTGTAGCTCTAACGGTCTCGGAGGAGTTCGCGTTGATTCAGACGGACGGACGGACATGGCTATTTGAACTCGTCTCCGTCGTAAGCTGATTTGTAAGGGTGCGCTGTTTCCAACATTAAATTTTATAAATCTGCTAGCTAGACGAACTTATTTGACATACACTATTTCAACGGCGAATTGACCTTGAGTTTTTTTTGGAACCGAGCTTACACGATCCACTTCCATAGAAAAGCTCATAGCAAAAGAATGAGCTTGAAGAGTGTGCGGGGGAGTCTAGAATGGTCTGAGCGAGAGTGCGGTCGTGCGAAAAAGAGGAGGGAGAAAGCGAAAGAAAAATCGCAAGTGCAAGAAATGCACGTGGAGTTACGTAATACTCCGTACCCCTCGTGGACATCGCCTACGTCCACGCCTCTTTCACAAGTTCCCATTATAATAAAGGAACATAATAAAATTTATTCGCCACTGCCAGCGCGGTCTTGCCTTCAATAACTGCAAGCGCGTACTCTTAATGTTAGCCATATAAGGCCAGAGAGACCAGTGCCAGACGACGACCCCATCCATGGTTTTAAGTCGAACTTTTGGGAATGCGACCAAATAAATGTCGACCCGGTTCTTGACTTGACCCGCGGATAAGTTTTGGAGAGCTATTTGGCCATAAGTGCTCACACATATAGTTGTGGGGAGCGTAGCCAACCAGCCTAATTCCTAGGCGAACCCTCGTTGGAGTGGATGATTCACCTTAGGACACGGGATAGCTCCGCCCCACCCTCACTGGAGATTTCTAGTGGAAGACGTTGTCGCAGACTCAAAACCCATCGTTGAGGAACCCTAACCTCGCCCCCAGCCCGTAGTTGGCCTTCAACCAGCAGTTCTTTTTTTTTATTTAAGTATCGTACAAACATGTGTTAAAATTTATAAGCTTCCAATTTATAATTAACTTTCTATATAGCAGGTGTTAAAAGTGATTCTTGTTGGTAATGAGAAGCCAGTTATATTTCGGTGCCACCACTATTAATAATTTTAACAGCATCTAGTGCTCCACCCATCATCAGGCCTGCTGACTGGATTGGACCATGCAATTGTAAGTACGGCATAGCCGCAGAAAATCTTTTGGCAAAATATAACCGCTTGCCGTGACCGCAGAGTTAGTTTGTTTTTTTTGTGATTTTTAAAAAGTGAAATAACTGCTTAACGTAAAATTTAGTTTAAATCAAATTCAGACTTATAAATCTGTCCACACATTTTTGTACGATACTCCCTACCGAATTTATTAGGATTTAAATATGTTTGAAATTATTGTTAATATTATGATTATATAAGTTGGATACGAAATCCGATGTTAACTTCCTATCTTAAAGGCATATGCCATTTTTTCCATTGAATTGAATATACATATGTATTAAATAATGAATTGCTGATTTAGTTTATTTGGGCACCTGATGTAAGAGGTTTAACAGCCATAATATGGGTAATACCGAGATTTCTTAGGTTTTACAAGGTTGGGTGGGTAAAGAGAAGGCCATGACATCTAGGTCCTTCAAATAACATCCGTCACCTCTGCTCACAGATCTCTATTTAGGTGTAGTCCTTCATTCCTTATCTCTGTCTTCGTTTTATTTATGTAGCGCATGTTTTGGGAGAGCACAAGAACCCCCCCATTTTCCCTGAGCTCAGCCGACCCACTTGTTAGAAAGACAGAGAGTGCACTCCGACACCCGCGTGTTCGTTACATAATAAATGGCGCCCATCGTGGGACACGAAGAAGCAAGGATTTTTTTTGCCCTACGTGTCCTTAAACCCCTCCTTTAATTTCCTCAACACCTTATACCTTGTAATAGTATGGTAATATATATCACTTTGGAGAGGCCAGCCTATGAGTATCAGATTATAGCTGGACCAAGTGAAATTATATACCTTTTCAATAATGTTTTCTTAATTTTCAACCAATCATTTTAAATAAATAGAACAAAGTATGGGAAATTATTTAGCTTAGGAATATGTTTCTGGATACAGTTCGGATACCTACCAGGCGCATGCAGTTTCCTAGATATCAAATAAAATTGTGGTAGTAAGTTGAAATTGAGAATTGTTCTTGCTGGAATCACTACTGGCAAGTCCCTCTTTCAACGAGTTACACATTCAAATGCAGCTGATGAAAATAAAGTGAAGAGTGGTGGGTGTATTAATGCTGTTAAACTCTTATTGAAGGAGAAGTCCCAAATTTATAAGGAAATTAATTTTGATATTTAGAAGTTGAATCCAGAGTTCGTGTTTACGGAATAGAATCATCAAATTATTGTCAGTTGTCTTTTATTTTTCGTGGATACGAAATAGATCTATATTTAGCTTTAGTTTTCTTGTTATACAAATATGGCCGTTAGACGAAGCCTTGAAAACTTGGCTTCGGCTATGCCAAGTGAAAATACACTGGTATGCGTAATTTGCAATGATACCAGCGGACAGACAGATATCGTAGAGACCCTATGTCGGCACACATTTCATAAACATTGTCTCAAGATCTGGCTCGAGAGCAATGAATCCTGCCCAAATTGTAGGCAACCTTGTTCGAAAAGTCTAGTAGGCAGCAACGATAGATTGACTACAAATGTTCAACCTCCACGAGCTTCCCTTGGAGCAGAAAATTCTACCGCCTCAGGAGCAATACCAAAAAGACCCAATACAAGAGCAAATACTCGTGCAAACCCAAATCAGAATTCAAGAACTGTGGGACTACCTCGACGTGAACAATCACGGAATCCAATTGCAAACCAGCCCCCAGTAGTGTCAGAAGAACGCATTCAACAACTAATTTCGAACTCATTAGAAACGTATCGAGTTAATATGGCATCGGTAATTACCGATGAAATTCGTAACGCCATGAGGAATTTAAGCATCACGGGAGTTCAGGCGGAATCCAATGATGAACCTCAACTAGAGTGGGACTTTCCAGCACCCTCAGTTGCTCCTCGAAGAAGTCTCGAAAATAGTATTAGAACTCGACCATTTAATATCCGGAGTAATCCAACTGCAACTGACCAAGAGATAGTACCAGAAAGACCCGATCGAGTATCCAGTATAATTTTTAACTGGCATATACGATTCACGGGGTCTTCAAAAGATATAACTGTAGAAGATTTTATATATCGTGTAAATTGTTTAACCAATCAAAGTTTGAATGGAGACTTTAACTTGCTTTATAAATTCGCTAATCTGCTTTTCTCGGGACCAGCCCTAACATTTTTCTGGCGATGTCATCGAACATCGAATGAAATGAACTGGTTCGATCTATGCCATCGTTTAAGAGATAGGTATAAAGACCAAAGATCAGACAGAGACATTATGGATGCCCTTCGCAGACGTAAGCAGGCCTCCAACGAAAATTTTGATGAATTCCTCGACTCGATGTTGGCTATTACAGATGCTTTGCGAGAACCTTTAAACGATTCAGAATTTATAGCCGAAGTGCGAAACAATTTAAGACCCGACTTATTTCATGAAATTTTGCATGTAGAGACCCCAAACCTAGCTGCCTTGCGTAGGGAATGTCATAAGCATGAAGAATTTTTCCGTAGCTTTCGGTCAAGACAGCTAACGCGTCAAATAGGCAGTAAACGTATGGTGAATGCGATATTGCATGAGGAACCAGTAGTTGAACAGCTAGATGACGAATCAGATGATCTTATTGATGTGTGCGCATTGCGTGCACCAGAGAAAATAAAATGCTGGAATTGTGACGAATTAGGACATGGTTATCAGAACTGTTTGCAACAACGCCGCATATTTTGTTATGGGTGTGGGCTACTAGATGTGTATAAACCAAATTGTTTAAAATGTAATCCGCGTACGGGAAACCAGTCTCAGGATATCCGCCGATTAGTGAAGGGGGATGTCCGCCCGTAGTCTTGGATAAACCAATTAATTTAATAATCAACTCAGACGTGACTTTAACTAAAAACTCGGACTTACCTAATACTAAACAGTTCAAACCATATCATGTGCGCTTGCAAGAGTATACAAAGCGAAGATCTGAAATATTTAAGGATACTGTGCGGCACTCGCGATCTAATCAACGATTGCGAACGTTTTGGACAAATAGACACAAGCTAAAGAAAATTACCATATCAGCCCTAATTAACCCGGAGAACGATTTACGACCTTTTATTGATTTATCAATAGGTGGACAAATTTATACTGCTTTACTAGACAGTGGTGCTAACAAAAGTGTATTAGGAGGAGAATTAGCAACAAATATTATGACCAACAAGCAATATTGCCCCAAAACGAGCGGTAACGTTAGGACAGCCGATGGACAATCGCAACAGGTAGTTGGTACAATCATGAGCAATCTCACTTATAACTCGAAAAACGCCAACTTAGAATTTCTCATAGTACCGACTATTACTCAAAATGTAATTTGTGGCATGGACTTCTGGAGAACGTTTGGTCTTTCAATTTCTCATGTCCAATCAGACCCTGAAATCGCTGAAGTTTCTGGTGAAGAGGATCAATTTCCATTGACAGCTAATCAACATAGTCAATTACAAGCTGTAATAAATGGATTTCCAACTTTTGAAAGAGAGGGCTTAGGTTTTACGACCCTGATAGAACATGTTATCGATACCGAAAACGCAAAGCCAATTAAACAAAAATTTTACCCAATATCACCAGCGAAGGAAAACTTATTATGTCTGGAGATAGACAAAATGTTAGAGCTAGGAGTGATAGAAGAAGCGCCCGCGTCCTCCTGGTCCTCCCCTTGCGTCCTGTTAGTCAAACCAGGTAAAGTGAGATTCTGCCTTGATTCTCGTAAATTAAATGATGTTACAGTAAAAGACGCATATCCAATACCTAATTTAGAAGGCTTGTTAAGTAGACTTCCACCTGTACATTGCATTTCCAAGATAGATCTTAAAGATGCCTTTTGGCAAATCGGTCTAGAAAAATCATCGAAAGGAAAGACAGCATTTACAGTTCCCAACCGCCCATTGTACCAATTTAGAAGAATGCCATTCGGACTGTGTAATGCCCCCCAAACGATGTGTCGTCTAATGGACCAAGTTATTCCTTATCAGCTCAAAACTCAAGTATCAGTCTACCGTGATGACTTATTGATATTATCAAATCATTTCGATGAACATCTCGTACATCTCAGTGAAATATCTGCTCGTCTGAAACAGGCGGGGCTAACCATTAATATCCAAAAGAGCCAATTTTGTCTGCGAAAAGTAGAATACCTAGGATATATAGTCGGAGAGGGCACATTGAGAGTTAACCCAGACAAGGTCAAAGCCATATCCGAGTTCCCAGTCCCAAAAACCAAGCGACAGCTTAAGAGATTTTTAGGAATGACAGGATGGTACCAGCGATTTATCTCACAATATGCAACTATCACCTTTGCATTAACAGAATTATTACGTGGCAATTCTTTTCTTGGAACGAAGAAGCACAATGTGCTTTTGAGAACATCAAGTCTAAACTTAGCACTGCTCCGTTTTTAGCACACCCAAATTATAAGAAACCGTTTGTAGTGCAATGTGATGCCTGTATGCTTGGAATAGGTGCGGTTTTAGCCCAAGTTGATGAGTACGGATTCGAACGACCCATCACGTTTATGTCTAAAAAACTTAACAAAGCGCAACGTAACTATTCGGTTACCGAACTCGAATGTCTTGCTGTAGTTTTGGCTATTAAAAGATTTCGGATGTATATCGAAGGCCATGAGTTTAAAGTCGTGACTGATCACGCTAGTTTGCGGTGGCTAATGAACCAACAAGAACTAAGCGGTCGATTAGCCCGCTGGTCAATGAAACTGCAGGGGTATAACTTTCAGATAGAACACCGGAAAGGTAGTGAAAATGTTGTTGCGGACGCTTTGTCGCGATCATTTGAGAATGAAATAGCTTCACTAGAAATTGAATTACTTCCTGAAATCGACTTGTCCTCGTCGGCATTTCAATCCGAAGAATATAGAACTCTGAGAGACAAATATGTTCAGGCAAATCTACCGGATTTTCAAGTTATTGATCAATATATATATCATCGCACTGACTTTATGACTGGGAATTTAGCGGATAACGATCGATTGTGGAAGTTGCTAGTGCCTGAAGAACTCCGTGATAGTGTCATTAGAGCAGCCCACGACCCGCCCAACTCAGCCCATTGCGGTGTAGCAAAATGTTTAGAGCGTATTCGACGTAACTTTTTCTGGCCACGATTAGTTGTAGACGTTAGGAAGTACATTCAACAGTGTGAGATATGCCAAACTTGCAAATACCCAACATGTAAACTAAAACCACCTATGGGGAACCAAACCATAAGCGAACGACCATTCCAAAGACTGTATGTGGATTTTATAGGTCCCTTCCCTCGCACAAAACAGGGAAACATCGGAATTTTCATCATTCTAGATCACTTTAGTAAATTTACCTTCTTAAAACCTGTAAAGAAATTTAACTCGAATGTAATAATATCTATCTTAAGGGATGATATCTTTAGCTGCTTTGGAGTGCCACAGTATATAGTCAGTGATAATGGCACTCAGTTTAAAAGCCATGAATTTACAACATTTCTTAGGGATTATGGAGTGCAGCACGTATTTACCGCTGCTTACTCTCCACAGGCCAATGCGGCTGAACGAGTAAACCGATCAATTAATGCGGCCTTGCGGTCCTATCTCCGTTCAGACCAAAGTCACTGGGATAAGTTTCTCAGCAGTATAAACAGTGCTTTACGTAATCTCATTCATCAATCAGTTGGAATATCACCCTATGTGGCGGTGTTTGGTCAAAACATGATAACCCATGGAAAAGACTACAAATTACTGACCAACCTCAATCTACTGAATGAAGCTACGGTTCGGCTAGATAGACTCGACAATTTCGTACGAATAAGATCTGATATTCAAAAATATTTGGACAAAGCTTATGATGCAAATCAACGGACTTATAACTTGAGAAGTAAAATACGCAACTTCGAAGTGGGCCAAACAGTCACTAAGCGTAACTTCAAACTCAGCAACCTCGCCAATAATTTTAATGCGAAGTTAGCACCAGTCGGAATTAAGGTCAAGATCAAGAAAAAACTCGGAAATCATTTGTATGTAGTTGAAAACCTTGCAGGAAAACAGCTTGGAACTTTCCATGCCAAGGATCTTTGGTAAACAGCTTAGCCCCTTTGATTTTTTTTCAGCCTTGAGCCTCCACTTATTAGGGCGTGTCATTCAAATCTGTGGTGTAAGGGTGCGCTGTTTCCAACATTAAATTTTATAAATCTGCTAGCTAGACGAACTTATTTGACATACACTATTTCTACGGCGAATTGACCTTGAGCTTTTTTTTTTGGAACCGAGCTTACACGATCCACTTCCATAGAAAAGCTCATAGCAAAAGAATAAGCTTGAATAGTGTGCGGGGAGTCTAGAATGGTCTAAGCGAGAGTGCGGTCGTGCGAACAAGAGGAGGGAGAAAGCGAAAGAAAAATCGCAAGTGCAAGAAATGCACGTGGAGTTACGTAATACTCCGTACCCCTCATGGACATCACCTACGTCCACGCCTCTTTCACAAGTTCCCATTATAATAAAGGAACATAATAAAATTTATTCGCCACTGCCAGCGCGGTCTTGCCTTCAATAACTGCAAGCGCGTACTCTCAGTGTTAGCCATATAAGGCCAGAGAGACCAGTGCCAGACGACGACCCCATCCATGGTTTTAAGTCGAACTTTTGGGAATGCGACCAAATAAATGTCGACCCGGTTCTTGACTTGACCAGCGGATAAGTTTTGGAGAGCTATTTGGCCATAAGTGCTCACACATATAGTTGTGGGGAGCGTAGCCAGCCAGCCTAATTCCTAGGCGAACCCTCGTTGGAGTGGATGATTCACCTTAGGACACGGGATAGCTCCGCCCCACCATCACTGGAGATTTCTAGTGGAAGACGTTGTCGCAGACTCCAAACCCATCGTTGAGGAACCCTAACCTCGCCCCCAGCCCGTAGTTGGCCTTCAACCAGCAGTTCTCTTTTTGTTATTTAAGTATCGTACAAACATGTGTTAAAATTTATAAGCTTGCAATTTATGATTAACTTTCTATATAGCAGGTGTTAAAAGTGATTCTTGTTGGTAATGAGAAGCAAGTTATATTTCGGTGCCACCACTCTTCATAATTTTAACAGCATCTAGTGCTCCACCCATCATCAGGCCTGCTGACTGGATTGGACCATGTAATTGTAAGTACGGCATAGCCGCAGAAAATCTTTTGGCAAAATATAACCGCTTGCCGTGACCGCAGAATTAGTTTTTTTTTTGTGATTTTTAAAAAGTGAAATAAATACATAACGTAAAATTTAGTTTAAATCAAATTCAGACTTATAAATCTGCCCACACATTTTTGTACGTTACTCATTACCGAATTAATTAGGATTTAAATATATTTGAAATTATTGTTAATACTATGAATATAAGTTGGATATGAAATCCGATGTTAACTTCCTATCTTAAAGGCATATGCCATTTTTCCATTGAATTGAATATAATATGTATGAAATAATGAATTGCTGATTTAGTTTATTTGGGCACCTGACGTAAGAGATTTAACAGCCATAATATGGGTAATACCGAGATTTCTTAGGTTTTACTAGGTTGGGTGGGTAAAGAGAAGGCCATGACATCTAGGTCCTTCAAATAACATCCGTCACCTCTGCACAAAGAACTCTATTTAGGTGTAGTCCTTCATTCCTTATCTCTGTCTTCGTTTTATTTATGTAGCGCATGTTTTGGGAGAGCACAAGAACCCCCCCCATTTTCCCTGAGCTCAGCCGAGCCACTTGTTAGAAAGACAGAGAGTGCACTCCGACACCCGCGTGTTCGTTACATGATGTAAAAGATGGCGGCTATAAGGTTAAAAATGGCGACTGTAGAATGTTTCACAGAAGCTTGGTCAGCTGTTATGCAAAAAATGGCGGCTATAAGACTTAAAATGGCGGCTGTAGAAACGTTCTTGCAGCTTATATAGCTTTTATAGAAGGGATGACGGCTATAAGACTCAAAATGGGGGCTGTAGAGTGGTTCCAGCAGTCTGTATAGCTGTATAAAAAGATGGCGGCTATAAGACTTAAAATGCCAAGCTGTTGAATGGTTCCAGCAGCTTGTTCAGCTGTTATACAAAAGATGACGGCTATAGAGACTTAAAATGGTGGCTGTAGAAAGGTTCCTGCAGCTTATATAGATTTATATAAAGGATGACGGCTATAAGACTCTAAGACTATAAAAACTTAAAATGACGGCTGTAAAGTTTCATGGCGATATCCAGTTATTTCCAAAAATGCTTATTATAGAACTACATAAAAGTGGCCCGAATCTGCCAGCAGCTTGTTCAGCTGTTATACAAAAAATGGCGGGTAAGACTTAAAATGGCGGCTGTAGAAACGTTCTTGCAGTTAGTTATAGCTTTTATATAAGGGATGACGGCTATAAGACCTCAAAAGACGGCAGAGGACATGGCTTTCGACAGCCTCTCATGCTGATCAAGAATATATATACTTTATAGGGTTAAAAACGTCTGTAGAGTGGTTACAAACATCTTGATAAATTTTATACAAAAAATACGCTCTGAAAGGGTACTAAAAATGATGGCTGTAGAATGGTTCCAGCAGCTTGTTCAGCTGTTATACAAAATATAGCGCCTATAAGACTTAAAATGGCGGCTGTAGAAAGGTTCCTGAAGCTTACATGGCTTTTATATAAAGGATGACGGCTATAAGACTCAAAATGACGGTTGTAGAATGGTTTCAGCAGCCTGTATAGCTGTTATGTAAATGATGGCGGCTATAAGACTTAAAATGGTGGCTTTAGAAAGGTTCCTGCAGCTTATACAGATGTTATATAAAGGATGACGGCTATAAGACTTAAAATGGTGGCTGTAGAAAGGTTCCTGCAGGTTATATAGATTTATATTAAGGATGACGGCTATAAGACTTAAAATGGTGGCTGTAGAAAGGTTCCTGCAGCTTATATAGATTTATATAAAGGATGACGGCTATAAGACTCTAAAATTATAAAGACTTAAAATGGCGGCTGTAGAAAGGTTCCTGCAGCTTATATAGCTTTTATATAAAGGATGGCGGCTATAAGACTCAAAATGGGGGCTGTAGAGTGGTTCCAGCAGCCTGTATAGCTGGTATATAAAAGATGGCGACTATAAGATTTAAAATGGCGGCTGTAGAATGGTTCCAGTAGCTTGTTCAGCTGTTATACAAAAAATGGCGGCTATAAGACTTATAATGGCGGCTGTAGAAATGTTCCAGCATCTTATATAGCTTTAATATAAAGGATGACGGCTATAAGACTCAAGATGACGGCTGTAGAATGGTTACAGCAGGCTGTATAGCTGTTATCTAAATGATGGCAGCTATAAGATTAAAAATGTCGGCTGTAGAATGGTTCCAGCAGCTTGTTCAGCTGATATATAAAAAATTGCGGCTATAAGATTAAAAGAGGCGACTATAAGATTAAAAATGGGGGCTGTAGAATGGTTCCAGCAGCCTGTTCAGCTTTCTATAAAAAAATGGCGGCTATAAGACTTAAAATAGCGGCTGTAGAAAGGTTCCTGCAGCTTATATAGATTTATATAAAGGATGACGGCTATAAGACTCTAAGACTATAAAGACTTGAAATGGCGGCTGTAGAAAGGTTCCTGCAGCTTATATAGCTTTTATATAAAGGATGGCGGCTATAAAACTCAAAATGGCGGCTGTAGAGTGGTTCCAGCAGCCTGTACATCTGTTATGTAAATGATGGCGGCTATAAGATTAAAAATATCAAAGAAGAAACTTCGGCAATGCCATTTATATACCCTTGCAGTCTTTGGCAAAAATTTTGAAATTTCTTTCCCTGCAACTGAATTCATCAATACACAAACAAAACATTTTAATTATTTCTCTTTTTATAAAAACATTTCTTCTTCTTCCATCATTCCCCTAAGCAAAGCACAACACGCATACACATACAGTTCTTGTAGCGCTGCGTCTGTGTGTGTGTATGCATGTGCTCTGTTTGATTTCATGATGACGTAGGACGCAGTACCGGCTGCCAACAGCGCTGCTTGCTGTCTACTACGTCATCATTTGAACCGATTTGAATAGACTGTAACTTGTGTTCTATTTATCTGATCAGATTCAAATTTGGGATCTGTCAATTTATATCAAATACTATCATATTGGTAATTTTCATGGGGATACTCCAATTTTTCCAAAAACGTTTATTATAGAACTATATGATATAGGGGCCCGATCCTGACAATTTTCATACTTTATCTCACTCGGGTAATAAAAAGCCCCTAAAAATCATCCCAATAGCTCTTAAGATGGCTGAGTAAAACGCGTACGCACAGACAGACGGACAGACGGACATGGCTATATCGACTCAGCCTCTCATGCTGATCAAGAATATATATACTTTATAGGATCGGAGACGTCTGTTTCTGTGCGTTACAAACATCTGCAAGGGTATAAAAATGACGGCTGTAGAATGGTTCCAGCAGCTTGTTCAGCTGTTATACAAAAGATAGCAGCTATAAGACTTAAAATGGCGTCTGTGGAAAGGTTCTTGCAGCTTATATAGCTTTTATATAAAGGATGACGGCAACAGCCTGTATATCTGTTATGTAAATGATGGCGGCTATAAGATTAAAAATGGCGGCTGTAGAATGGTTCCAGCAGCTTGTTCAGCTGTTATACAAAAAATGGAGGCTATAAGACTTAAAATGGCGGCTGTAGAAAGGTTCCAGCAGCTTATATAGCTTTTATATAAAGATATGGCGGCTATAAAACTCAAAATGGCGGCTGTAGAGTGGTTCCAGCAGCCTGTATAGCTGTTATGTAAATGATGGCGGCTCTAAGATTAAAAATGGCGGCTGTAGAAAGGTTCCAGCAGCCTGTGTAGCTGTTATGTAGAAGTGATGGCGGCTAAAAGACTTAAAAATGGCGGCTGTTAGAATGGTTCCAGCAGCCTGTATAGCTGTTATATATAATGATAGCGGCTATAAGACTTAAAATGGCGGCTCTAGAAAGGTTCCAGCAGCCTATATAGCTGTTATGTAAATGATGGCGGCTATAAGTAACCAGAGGGCCGGGGTTGACTTCGACCTCGTCGAAGTTTGTATACCCTTGCAAATTTTTTGGTAATTCTTTCCTTACCCATAGATATCAAAGTGTTAAAACGTTTTATCCAAAAAGTCTAATGTTTGCGAAAGAACGGCCTTCAATCTTAGCATAGGATATAACGAACTTTTTGATGAAAGTCACTGTTTTCCACCGATCGTTTCTATGGGAGCTATATGATATAGTCACCCGATCTTGACCAAATTTTGCACAGTCGTTTATAGCTACAATAAACTAACTTGTATTCAATTTCACGACAATAGCTATAAAATTAATGAAGTTATTGAGAAAGTCACTGTTCGTGACATTGACGTTTGTATGGGAGCTATATGATATAGTGGTCCGATCCAGCTGAATCTGAGATATACGCCTGCAGTATATACAAGCCTACGTGCAAAATTTCAGCTCTGTAGCTCTAACGGTCTCGGAGGAGTTCGCGTTGATCCAGACGGACGGACGGACGGACGGACATGGCTATTTGAAATCGTCTCGTCGTGCTGATCAAGAATATATATACTTTATATGGTTTGAGATGCTTCGTTCTATGCGTTGCACACTTCTGACCAAAATTAATATACCCTTTTGCAAGGGTATAAAAATATCAAAGAAGCTAATTTCGGCAATGCCGAAGTTTATGTACCCTTGCAGTCTTTGGCAAAAATTTTGAAATTTCTTTCCCTGCAACTGAATTCATCAATACACAAACAAAACATTTTAATTATTTCTATTTTTATAAAAACATTTCTTCTTCTTCCATCATTCCCCAAGCAAAGCACAACACGCATACACATACAGTTCTTGTAGCGCTGCGTCTGTGTGTGTGTATGCATGTGCTCTGTTTGATTTCATGATGACGTAGGACGTAGTAGTTGCTGTCTACTACGTCATCATTTGAACCGATTTGTATTGGGATCTGTCAATTTATATAAAATACTATCATATTGGTAAATTTCATGGCGATACTCCAATTTTTCCAAAAATGTTTATTATAGAACTATATGATATAGTGGCCCGATCCTGACAATTTTCATACTTTATCTCACTCGGGTAACAAAAAAGCCCAATAGCTCTTAAGATAGCTGAGTAAAACGCTAACGCACAGACAGACGGACAGACGGACATGGCTATATCGACTCAGCCTCTCATGCTGATCAAGAATATATATACTTTATAGGGTCGGAAACGTCTGTTTCTGTGCGTTACAAACATCTGACCAATTTTATAATACCCTCTGAAAGGGTATAAAAATGATGGCTGTAGAATGGTTCAAGCAGCTTGTTCAGCTGTTATACAAAATATAGCGCCTATAAGACTTAAAATGGCGGCTGTAGAAAGGTTCCTGAAGCTTACATGGCTTTTATATAAAGGATGCCGGCTATAAAACTCAAAATGACGGTTGTAGAATGGTTTCAGCAGCCTGTATAGCTGTTATGTAAATTATGGCGGCTATAAGACTTAAAATGGTGGCTTTAGAAAGTTTCCTGCAGCTTATAAAGATTTATATAAAGGATGACGGCTATAAGACTTAAAATGGTGGCTGTAGAAAGGTTCCTGCAGCTTATATAGATTTATACTATATAAAGGATGACGGCTATAAGACTCTAAGACTATAAAGACTTAACATGGCGGCTGTAGAAAGGTTCCTGCAGCTTATATAGCTTTTATATATGGGATGACGGCTAAGACTCAAAATGGGGGCTGTAGAGTGGTTCCAGCAGCCTGTATAGTAGGTATATAAAAGATGGCGGCTCTAGAATGGTTCCAGCAGCTTGTTTAGCTGTTATACAAAAAATGGCGGCTATAAGACTTATAATGGCGGCTGTAGAAAGGTTCCTAGCAGCTTATATAGCTTTTATATAAGGGATGACGGCTAAGACTCAAAATGGGGGCTGTAGAGTGGTTCCAGCAGCCTGTATAGCAGGTATATAAAAGATGGCGGCTGTAGAAAGGTTCCAGCAGCTTGTTCAACTGTTATACAAAAAATGGCGGCTATAAGACTTATAATGGCGGCTGTAGAAAGGTTCCAGCAGCTTATATAGCATTTATATATGGGATGACGGCTAAGACTCAAAATGGGGGCTGTAGAATGGTTCCAGCAGCTTGTTCAGCTGTTTTACAAATGATGACGGCTTAAAAGACTTATAATGGCGGCTGTAAAAAGGTTCCAGCAGCTTATATAGCTTTTATATATGGGATGACGGCTAAGACTCAAAATGGGGACTGTAGAGTGGTTCCAGCAGCCTGTATAGCAGGTATATAAAAGATGGCGGCTATAAGACTTAAAATGGCGGCTGTAGAAAGGTTCCTGCAGCTTATATAGCTTTTATATAAGGGATGACGGCTAAGACTCAAAATGGGGGCTGTAGAATGGTTCCAGCAGCTTGTTCAGCTGTTTTACAAATGATGACGGCTTAAAAGACTTACAATGGCGGCTGTAAAAAGGTTCCAGCAGCTTATATAGCTTTATATAAAATGGGATGACGGCATAAGACTCAAAATGGGGGCTGTAGAGTGGTTCCAGCAGCCTGTATAGCTGGTATATAAAAGATGGCGGCTATAAGACTTAAAATGGCGGCTGTAGAATGGTTCCTGCATCTTATATAGCTTTTATATAATAAGGATGACGGCTAAGACTCAAAATGGGGGCTGTAGAATGGTTCCAGCAGCTTGTTCAGCTGTTATACAAAAGATGACGGCTATAAGACTAAAAATGGTGGCTGTAGAAAGTTTCCTGCAGCTTATATAGATTTATATAAAGGATGACGGCTATAAGACTCTAAGACAATAAAGACTTAAAATGGCGGCTGTAGAAAGGTTCCTGCAGCTTATATAGCTTTTATATATGGGATGACGGCTAAGACTCAAAATGGGGGCTGTAGAGTGGTTCCAGCAGCCTGTATAGCAGGTATATAAAAGTGGAATGGCGGCTATAAGACTTAAAATGCCGGCTGTAGAATGGTTCCAGCAGCTTGTTTAGCTGTTATACAAAAAATGGCGGCTATAAGACTTATAATGGCGGCTGTAGAAAGGTTCCAGCAGCTTATATAGCTTTTATATATGGGATGACGGCTAAGACTCAAAATGGGGGCTGTAGAGTGGTTCCAGCAGCCTGTATAGCAGTTATATAAAAGATGGCGGCTATAAGACTTAAAATGGCGGCTGTAGAAAGGTTCCTGCAGCTTATATAGCTTTTATATAAGGGATGACGGCTAAGACTCAAAATGGGGGCTGTAGAGTGGTTCCAGCAGCCTGTATAGCTGGTATATAAAAGATGGCGGCTATAAGACTTAAAATGCCGGCTGTAGAATGGTTCCAGCAGCTTGTTTAGCTGTTATACAAAAGATGACGGCTATAAGACTTAAAATGGCGGCTGTAGAAGTTCCACAGCTTTTTTGTAAGACTTAAAATGGCGGCTGTAGAAAGGTTCCAGCAGCTTGTTCAGCTGTTATACAAAAGATGACGGCTATAAGACTTAAAATGGTGGCTGTAGAAAGTTTCCTGCAGCTTATATAGATTTATATAAAGGATGACGGCTATAAGACTCTAAGACTATAAAGACTTAAAATGGCGGCTGTAGAAAGGTTCCTGCAGCTTATATAGCTTTTATATATGGGATGACGGCTAAGACTCAAAATGGGGGCTGTAGAGTGGTTCCAGCAGCCTGTATAGCTGGTATATAAAAGATGGCGGCTATAAGACTAAAAATGCCGGCTGTAGAATGGTTCCAGCAGCTTGTTTAGCTGTTATACAAAAAATGGCGGCTATAAGACTTAAAATGGTGGCTGTAGAAAGTTTCCTGCAGCTTATATAGATTTATATAAAGGATGACGGCTATAAGACTTAAAATGGTGGCTGTAGAAAGGTTCCTGCAGCTTATATAGATTTATATAAAAAGGATGACTAAGACTATAAGACTTAAAATGGCGGCTGTAGAAAGGTTCCTGCAGCTTATATAGCTTTTATATAAAGGATGACGGCTATAAGACTTAAAATGGGGGCTGTAGAAAGGTTCCAGCAGCTATATAGCTTTTATATAAAGGATGACGGCTATAAGACTCAAAATGGGGGCTGTAGAGTGGTTCCAGCAGCTTGTTCAGCTGTTATACAAAAGATGACGGCTATAAGACTTAAAATGGTGGCTGTAGAAAGGTTCCTGCAGCTTATATAGATTTATATAAAGGATGACGGCTATAAGACTTAAAATGGTGGCTGTAGAAAGGTTCCTGCAGCTTATATAGCTTTATATAAAGGATGACGGCTATAAGACTTAAAATGGTGGCTGTAGAAAGGTTCCTGCAGCTTATATAGATTTATATAAAGGATGACGGCTATAAGACTTAAAATGGTGGCTGTAGAAAGGTTCCTGCAGCTTATATAGATTTATATAAAGGATGACGGCTATAAGACTTGACTATAAAGACTTAAAATGGCGGCTGTAGAAAGGTTCCTGCAGCTTATATAGCTTTTATTAAGGGATGACGGCTAAGACTCAAAATGGGGGCTGTAGAATGGTTCCAGCAGCTTGTTCAGCTGTTATACAAAAGATGACGGCTATAAGACTTAAAATGGTGGCTGTAGAAAGTTTCTTGCAGCTTAAATAGATTTATATAAAGGATGACGGCTATAAGACTTAAAATGGTGGCTGTAGAAAGGTTCCTGCAGCTTATATAGATTTATACTTATAAAGGATGACGGCTATAAGACTCTAAGACTATAAAGACTTAAAATGGCGGCTGTAGAAAGGTTCCTGCAGCTTATATAGCTTTTATATATGGGATGACGGCTAAGACTCAAAATGGGGGCTGTAGAGTGGTTCCAGCAGCCTGTATAGTGGGTATATAAAAGATGGCGGCTCTAGAATGGTTCCAGCAGCTTGTTTAGCTGTTATACAAAAAATGGCGGCTATAAGACTTATAATGGCGGCTGTAGAAACGTTCTAGCAGCTTATATAGCTTTTATATAAGGGATGACGGCTAAGACTCAAAATGGGGGCTGTAGAGTGGTTCCAGCAGCCTGTATAGCAGGTATATAAAAGATGGCGGCTGTAGAAAGGTTCCAGCAGCTTGTTCAACTGTTATACAAAAAATGGCGGCTATAAGACTTATATA
>JAECWI010000232.1:0-120385 GCA_018150345.1 Drosophila equinoxialis
TTTATTCAATATCGCCCATTTATCATATGGGAACATCCATATCATATGGAAAATCTCATATCATATGAAACGAAATTTATTTGATATCGCCCATTTATCATGTGGGAACATCCATATCATATGGAATATCTCATATCATATGAAACGAAATTTATTCAATATCGCCCATTTATCATATGGGAAGATCCATATCATATGGAATATCTCATATCATATGAAACGAAATTTATATAATATCGCCCATTTATCATATGGGAACATCCATATCATATGGAATATCTCATTTCAGGTGAAACGAAATTTATTCAATATCTCCCATTTATCATATGGGAACATCCATATCATATGGAATATCTCATATCATATGAAACGAAATTTATTTAATATTGTCCATTTATCATATGGGAACATTCATATCATATGGAATATCTCATATCATATGAAACGAAATTTATTTGCTATCGCCCATTTATCATATGGGAAGATCCATATCATATGGAAAATCTCATATCATATGGAAAATCTCATATCATATGAAACGAAATTTATATAATATCGCCCATTTATCATATGAAAATGAATTTATTGGGTAAGTGGTACATTCAAACATTAAATGGGCGATTTTAAGAAAGTGTGGCACAAAACCTACTTAGGTGGTGTGATCAAAGTATCACGAGTTTGTTATATAATCGCAAACAAATTCTTTAATGAGAGATTGCATTTATGTATTTTTAATTTGAAATATTTGGTATAAACTCCAATTACTTTCCATGTATGATGCAATTCAAGGACATTGCCAGGTAGGGAGTTTGACGGGGGCGGTACATCTCTTAAATAATAACGCAGGGGGGTGTCCCAAGGCCAGCTCAGTGCGGACAGAAAACCACACCATAAAGCAAAAGGGCAAATGCTGACTTGATCTCGGTGTTCAGTACACACAGGGACAGCAAAAGCTCGGCCTATCGATCCTTTTGGTTTAAAGAGTTTTTAACAAGAGGTGTCAGAAAAGTTACCATAGGGATAACTGGCTTGTGGCGGCCAAGCGTTCATAGCGACGTCGCTTTTTGATCCTTGATGTCGGCTCTTCCTATCATTGTGAAGCAAAATTCACCAAGCGTTGGATTGTTCACCTATGCAACGGAACGTGAGCTGGGTTTAGACCGTCGTGAGACAGGTTAGTTTTATTCTACTAATGACAAAACGTTGTTGCGACAGCATTCCTGCGTAGTACGAGAGGAACCGCAGGTACGGACCAATGGCACAATACTTGTTTGAGCGAACAGTGGTATGACGCTACGTCCGTTGGATTATGCCTGAACGCCTCTAAGGTCGTATCCGTGCTGGACTGCAATGATAAATAAGGGGCAAGAGGCAAGGTGTTGTAATGGCTTGAGCAGCTGCCATACTGCGATCCACTAAAGCTTATCCTTTGCTTGATGATTCGATTTTATTTAAATAGCTGATGTACTTTTATTATATGGGGAGAGTATTTCTTTCATATGATATGTAGTCAAACTCCTTTTTTTTTTTTTTAGGTAGCTAAACGTATTGTCATTTATTTAGAGACTCAATATAAATATTTAAAGAGATTCTTACTGTCTCTATTTAGGGAGAAAAAAAAAATTATATATTTATATAAATTAAAAGAACCAAAAAGGAGGATTCAACTGTGATCGTCATAATGTAGCCAATTTGATTGTCATTTATTTAGTGACTCAATATACATATATGTTTAAAGAGATTCCTACTGTCCCTATTAAAGAAGGGAGAAAAAAAATGATATATGTGTATTACTAAAAGAACCAAAACGGCGGATTCAACTGTGATCATCATAATGTAGCCAATTTAATTGTCATTTATTTAGTGACTCAATATTATATATGTTTAAAGAGATTCCTACTGAACCTTTTAAAGGGAGAAAAAAAAATTATATATAAACATATGATCGTCATAATGCAGACATCATATCATATGAAATTAAATTTATAATATATCGCCCATTTATCATATGCATGAATGGGCACACCCATATCATATGGAATATATCATATTATCTGAAACGAAATTTATTTAATATCGCCTATTTATCATATGGGAACATCCATATCATATTGAATATCTCATATCATATGAAACGAAATTTATTTAATATCGTCCATTTATCATATGGGAACATCCATATCATATGGAATATCTCATATCATATGAAACGAAATTTATTCAATATCGCCCATTTATCATATGGGAACATCCATATCATATGGAAAATCTCATATCATATGAAACGAAATTTATTTGATATCGCCCATTTATCATGTGGGAACATCCATATCATATGGAATATCTCATATCATATGAAACGAAATTTATTCAATATCGCCCATTTATCATATGGGAAGATCCATATCATATGGAATATCTCATATCATATGAAACGAAATTTATATAATATCGCCCATTTATCATATGGGAACATCCATATCATATGGAATATCTCATTTCAGGTGAAACGAAATTTATTCAATATCTCCCATTTATCATATGGGAACATCCATATCATATGGAATATCTCATATCATATGAAACGAAATTTATTTAATATTGTCCATTTATCATATGGGAACATTCATATCATATGGAATATCTCATATCATATGAAACGAAATTTATTTAATATCGTCCATTTATCATATGGGAACATCCATATCATATGGAATATCTCATATCATATGAAACGAAATTTATTTAATATCGTCCATTTATCATATGGGAACATCCATATCATATGGAATATCTCATATCATATGAAACGAAATTTATTCAATATCGCCCATTTATCATATGGGAACATCCATATCATATGGAAAATCTCATATCATATGGAAAATCTCATATCATATGAAACGAAATTTATTCAATATCGCCCATTTATCATATGGGAAGATCCATATCATATGGAATATCTTATATCATATGAAACGAAATTTACCTAATATCGTCCATTTATCATATGGGAACATCCATATCATATGGAGCATCTTATATATTACTTTTTTTTTATTTTTTGGTTCTTGGTGTTTGACTTTAGTGTAAGATCTATTCTATCAGTACAACTCTCAAATACATATGGCTTATGCATTTATATTCGGCAATGTCTATTTATTTATTTATTATTATGAAGTTTAATGGTATTTATAAAAATACATATGAAAATTTATTGTTGAGTGGTACCTTCAAACATAAATGGGCGATTTTAAGAAAGTGTGGCACAAAACCTACTTAGGTGGTGTGATGTCGAGCATAGTCAGTCATATGTTATATCGGTACAAGTCTCTAATATAAATGGCTTATGCATTTATATTCGGCAATGTCTATTTATTTATTTATTATTATGAAGTTTAATGGTAATTATAAAAAATACATATGAAAATTTATTGTTGAGTGGTACCTTCAAACATACATGGGCGATTTTAAGAAAGTGTGGCACAAAACCTACTTAGGTGGTGTGATGTCGAGCATAGTCAGTCATATGTTATATCAGTACAACTCTCAAATACATATGGCTTATGCATTTATATTCGGCAATGTCTATTTATTTATTTATTATTATGAAGTTTAATGGTATTTATAAAAATACATATGAAAATTTATTGTTGAGTGGTACCTTCAAACATAAATGGGCGATTTTAAGAAAGTGTGGCACAAAACCTACTCATGATGAAGAGTGGTTGTTCAGTCATGTTGAAGTTTGCTCTAATTTAACCTTAATATGTCAATATAAGATAATGAAGAAGCCCACCATAGTATTCTAAGGTGTATGATGAAACGATTTTAGTATCGTTCTCTCTGCTGAAGTTTATTCACTGGTTATATTTGGATTTATCGTTAATACTTGGAATAAAATTATGGGCATTAAATTAGTTCTTAGTTTAATTGTTCATAATCTTTATTCGCATTTTGTAAGAGAAGGATTGAACAAGTATTGCATCATTAATTGTGTCATGTTTGCAACTTAAATAATTTGTTGTCACTTATATAGAGCAAAATTTTATTTTTTAATATCAATTTATTATTATTATTGAATTAATGTCATATATATGGTAATAAACTCATCACACTTAATGTGCACGATGGTTTCACTTGATATATAATTTTCACTCATTAAATGTCAAATTAAAATTAAATTTTAAATTTAATATCAAAATACAAATGTTTAGTTTCTTTGGAAATAAACAAAAATTAAAATAAATGTGATTATATATTTTGTAAGTGTAAAAATAAAGGTATTTTTGAACAAAATTATTAAATATATATATTCAATTAATGAAAAACGAAAATGAACGCTATTAAATTTTGGCCGTATTCGTAAAATGTTACCAAAAACAATATATTTATTTTATTCAAAAGTATATCATATTGTGTCAAGTATCTTTAAATATATTAACGTATGTGTTTGGTAAAAATCATATAATTATGTTTTTAATAACACATTAAATAATAACATTATTCTGGTTGATCCTGCCAGTAGTTATATGCTTGTCTCAAAGATTAAGCCATGCATGTCTAAGTACACACGAATTAAAAGTGAAACCGCAAAAGGCTCATTATATCAGTTATGGTTCCTTAGATCGTTAACAGTTACTTGGATAACTGTGGTAATTCTAGAGCTAATACATGCAATTTAAACACGGACCTTCTGGGACGTGTGCTTTTATTAGACTAAAACCAAGCGATCATTTGATCGTTATATTGGTTGAACTCTAGATAACATGCAGATCGTATGGTCTTGTACCGACGACAGATCTTTCAAATGTCTGCCCTATCAACTTTTGATGGTAGTATCTAGGACTACCATGGTTGCAACGGGTAACGGGGAATCAGGGTTCGATTCCGGAGGGAGCCTGAGAAACGGCTACCACATCTAAGGAAGGCAGCAGGCGCGTAAATTACCCACTCCCAGCTCGGGGAGGTAGTGACGAAAAATAACAATACAGGACTCATATCCGAGGCCCTGTAATTGGAATGAGTACACTTTAAATCCTTTAACAAGGACCAATTGGAGGGCAAGTCTGGTGCCAGCAGCCGCGGTAATTCCAGCTCCAATAGCGTATATTAAAGTTGTTGCGGTTAAAACGTTCGTAGTTGAACTTGTGCTTCATACGGGTAGTACAACATACATTTGTAGTTAGTACTATACGCTTTATGTATGTAAGCGTATTATCGGTGGAGTTCTTATATGTAATTAAGTACTTGTACTTTTTTATATATTCCTCCTATTTAAAAACCTACATTAGTGCTCTTAATCGAGTGTTTTTGTGGGCCGGTACAATTACTTTGAACAAATTAGAGTGCTTTCACTGGTTTTCAGATCAAGAGGTAATGATTAATAGAAGCAGTTTGGGGGCATTAGTATTACGACGCGAGAGGTGAAATTCTTGGACCGTCGTAAGACTAACTTAAGCGAAAGCATTTGCCAAAGATGTTTTCATTAATCAAGAACAAAAGTTAGAGGTTCGAAGGCGATCAGATACCGCCCTAGTTCTAGCCATAAACGATGCCAGCTAGCAGAAATTTATTTAATATCGTCCATTTATCATATGGGAACATCCATATCATATGGAATATCTCATATCATACGAAACGAAATTTATTTAATATCGTCCATTTATCATATGGGAACATCCATATCATATGGAATATCTCATATCATATGAAACGAAATTTATTCAATATCGCCCATTTATCATATGGGAAGATCCATATCATATGGAATATCTTATATCATATGAAACGAAATTTACCTTAATATCGTCCATTTATCATTGGGAACATCCATATCATATGGAGCATCTTATATTTTTTTTTTTTTTTTTTTTTTTTTTGGTTCTGTTTACTTTATTTAAGATCTATCTATCAGTACAACTCTCAAATACATATGGCTTATGCATTTATATTCGGCAATGTCTATTTATTTATTTATTATTATGAAGTTTAATGGTATTTATAAAAATACATATGAAAATTTATTGTTGAGTGGTACCTTCAAACATAAATGGGCGATTTTAAGAAAGTGTGCGACAAAACCTACTTAGGTGGTGTGATGTCGAGCATAGTCAGTCATATGTTATATCGGTACAAGTCTCTAATATAAATGGGTTGTGCATTTATATTCGGCAATGTCTATTTATTTTTATTTATTTATTATTATGAAGTTTATTAATGGTAATTATAAAAATACATATGAAAATTTATTGTTGAGTGGTACCTTCAAACATACATGGGCGATTTTAAGAAAGTGTGGCACAAAACCTACTTAGGGGGTGTGATGTCGAGCATAGTCAGTTATTTTTTTTATTAAAAAAACTCTCAAATACATATGGCTTATGCATTTATATTCGGCAATGTCTATTTATTTATTTATTATTATGAAGTTTAATGGTATTTATAAAAATACATATGAAAATTTATTGTTGAGTGGTACCTTCAAACATAAATGGGCGATTTTAAGAAAGTGTGGCACAAAACATACTCATGATGAAGAGTGGTTGTTGAGTCATGTTGAAGTTTGCTCTAATTTAACCTTAATATGTCAATATAAGATAATGAAGAAGCCTACCATAGTATTCTAAGGTGTATGATGAAACGATTTTAGTATCGTTCTTTCTGCTGAAGTTTATTCACTGGTTATATTTGGATTTATCGTTAATACTTGGAATAAAATTATGGGCATTAAATTAGTTCTTAGTTTAATTGTTCATAATCTTTATTCGCATTTTGTAAGAGAAGGATTGAACAAGTATTGCATCATTAATTGTGTCATGTTTGCAACTTAAATAATTTGTTGTCACTTATATAGAGCAAAATTTTATTTTTTTAATATCAATTTATTATTATTATTGAATTAATGTCATATATATGTAATAAACTCATCACACTTAATGTGCACGATGGTTTCACTTGATATATAATTTTCACTCATTAAATGTCAAATTAAAATTAAATTTTAAATTTAATATCAAAATGCAAATATTTAGTTTCTTTGGAAATAAACAAAATTAAAATAAATGTGATTATATATTTTGTAAGTGTAAAAATAAAGGTATTTTTGAACAAAATTATTAAATTTATATATTCAATTAATGAAAAACGAAAATGAACGCTATTAAATTTTGGCCGTATTCGTAAAATGTTACCAAAAACAATATATTTATTTTATTCAAAAGTATATCATATTGTGTCAAGTATCTTTAAATATATTAACGTATGTGTTTGGTAAAAATCATATAATTATGTTTTTAATAACACATTAAATAATAACATTATTCTGGTTGATCCTGCCGTAGTTATATGCTTGTCTCAAAGTATGTTAAGTAAAGGCAAAAGGCTCATTATATCAGTTATGGTTCCTTAGATCGTTAACAGTTACTTGGATAACTGTGGTAATTCTAGAGCTAATACATGCAATTTAAACACGGACCTTCTGGGACGTGTGCTTTTATTAGACTAAAACCAAGCGATCATTTGATCGTTATATTGGTTGAACTCTAGATAACATGCAGATCGTATGGTCTTGTACCGACGACAGATCTTTCAAATGTCTGCCCTGTCAACTTTTGATGGTAGTATCTAGGACTACCATGGTTGCAACGGGTAACGGGGAATCAGGGTTCGATTCCGGAGTGGGAGCCTGAGAAACGGCTACCACATCTAAGGAAGGCAGCAGGCTCGTAAATTACCCACTCCCAGCTCGGGGAGGTAGTGACGAAAAATAACAATACAGGACTCATATCCGAGGCCCTGTAATTGGAATGAGTACACTTTAAATCCTTTAACAAGGACCAATTGGAGGGCAAGTCTGGTGCCAGCAGCCGCGGTAATTCCAGCTCCAATAGCGTATATTAAAGTTGTTGCGGTTAAAACGTTCGTAGTTGAACTTGTGCTTCATACGGGTAGTACAACATACATTTGTAGTTAGTACTATACGCTTTATGTATGTAAGCGTATTATCGGTGGAGTTCTTATATGTAATTAAGTACTTGTACTTTTTTATATATTCCCTCCTATTTAAAAACCTACATTAGTGCTCTTAATCGAGTGTTTTTGTGGGCCGGTACAATTACTTTGAACAAATTAGAGTGCTTTCACTGGTTTTCAGATCAAGAGGTAATGATTAATAGAAGCAGTTTGGGGGCATTAGTATTATAGGACGCGAGAGGTGAAATTCTTGGACCGTCGTAAGACTAACTTAAGCGAAAGCATTTGCCAAAGATGTTTTCATTAATCAAGAACAAAAGTTAGAGGTTCGAAGGCGATCAGATACCGCCCTAGTTCATAGCCATGAAACGATGCCAGCTAGCAGAAATTTATTTAATATCAGTCCATTTATCATATGGGAACATCCATATCATATGGAATATCTCATATGATACGAAACGAAATTTATTTAATATCGTCCATTTATCATATGGGAACATCCATATCATATGGAATATCTCATATCATATGAAACGAAATTTATTCAATATCGCCCATTTATCATATGGGAAGATCCATATCATATGGAATATCTTATATCATATGAAACGAAATTTACCTAATATCGTCCATTTATCATATGGGAACATCCATATCATATGGAGCATCTTCATTATTTTTTTTTTTTTTTTTGGTTCTGTTTACTTTATTTAAGATCTATCTATCAGTACAACTCTCAAATACATATGGCTTATGCATTTATATTCGGCAATGTCTATTTATTTATTTATTATTATGAAGTTTAATGGTATTTATAAAAATACATATGAAAATTTATTGTTGAGTGGTACCTTCAAACATAAATGGGCGATTTTAAGAAAGTGTGGCACAAAACCTACTTAGGTGGTGTGATGTCGAGCATAGTCAGTCATATGTTATATCGGTACAAGTCTCTAATATAAATGGCTTATGCATTTATATTCGGCAATGTCTATTTATTTATTTATTATTATGAAGTTTAATGGTAATTATAAAAATACATATGAAAATTTATTGTTGAGTGGTACCTTCAAACATAAATGGGCGATTTTAAGAAAGTGTGGCACAAAACCTACTTAGGTGGTGTGATGTCGAGCATAGTCAGTCATATGTTATATCAGTACAACTCTCAAATACATATGGCTTATGCATTTATATTCGGCAATGTCTATTTATTTATTTATTATTATGAAGTTTAATGGTATTTATAAAAATACATATGAAAATTTATTGTTGAGTGGTACCTTCAAACATAAATGGGCGATTTTAAGAAAGTGTGGCACAAAACATACTCATGATGAACAGTGGTTGTTGAGTCATGTTGAAGTTTGCTCTAATTTAACCTTAATATGTCAATATAAGATAATGAAAAAGCCTACCATAGTATTCTAAGGTGTATGATGAAACGATTTTAGTATCGTTCTTTCTGCTGAAGTTTATTCACTGGTTATATTTGGATTTATCGTTAATACTTGGAATAAAATTATGGGCATTAAATTAGTTCTTAGTTTAATTGTTCATAATCTTTATTCGCATTTTGTAAGAGAAGGATTGAATAAGTATTGCATCATTAATTGTGTCATGTTTGCAACTTAAATAATTTGTTGTCACTTATATAGAGCAAAATTTTATTTTTTAATATCAATTTATTATTATTATTGAATTAATGTCATATAATTGTAATAAACTCATCACACTTAATGTGCACGATGGTTTCACTTGATATATAATTTTCACTCATTAAATGTCAAATTAAAATTAAATTTTAAATTTAATATCAAAATACAAATGTTTAGTTTCTTTGGAAATAAACAAAATTAAAATAAATGTGATTATATATTTTGTAAGTGTAAAAATAAAGGTATTTTTGAACAAAATTATTAAATATATATATTCAATTAATGAAAAACGAAAATGAACGCTATTAAATTTTGGCCGTATTCGTAAAATGTTACCAAAAACAATATATTTATTTTATTCAAAAGTATATCATATTGTGTCAAGTATCTTTAAATATATTAACGTATGTGTTTGGTAAAAATCATATAATTATGTTTTTAATAACACATTAAATAATAACATTATTCTGGTTGATCCTGCCAGTAGTTATATGCTTGTCTCAAGATTAAGATGCATGTCTAAGTACACACGAATTAAAAGTGAAACGCAAAAGGCTCATTATATCAGTTATGGTTCCTTAGATCGTTAACAGTTACTTGGATAACTGTGGTAATTCTAGAGCTAATACATGCAATTTAAACACGGACCTTCTGGGACGTGTGCTTTTATTAGACTAAAACCAAGCGATCATTTGATCGTTATATTGGTTGAACTCTAGATAACATGCAGATCGTATGGTCTTGTACCGACGACAGATCTTTCAAATGTCTGCCCTATCAACTTTTGATGGTAGTATCTAGGACTACCATGGTTGCAACGGGTAACGGGGAATCAGGGTTCGATTCCGGAGAGGGAGCCTGAGAAACGGCTACCACATCTAAGGAAGGCAGCAGGCGCGTAAATTACCCACTCCCAGCTCGGGGAGGTAGTGACGAAAAATAATAATACAGGACTCATATCCGAGGCCCTGTAATTGGAATGAGTACACTTTAAATCCTTTAACAAGGACCAATTGGAGGGCAAGTCTGGTGCCAGCAGCCGCGGTAATTCCAGCTCCAATAGCGTATATTAAAGTTGTTGCGGTTAAAACGTTCGTAGTTGAACTTGTGCTTCATACGGGTAGTACAACATACATTTGTAGTTAGTACTATACGCTTTATGTATGTAAGCGTATTATCGGTGGAGTTCTTATATGTAATTAAGTACTTGTACTTTTTATATATTCCTCCTATTTAAAAACCTACATTAGTGCTCTTAATCGAGTGTTTTTGTGGGCCGGTACAATTACTTTGAACAAATTAGAGTGCTTAAAGCAGGCTTCAAATGCCTGAATATTCTGTGCATGGGATAATGAAATAAGACCTCTGTTCTGCTTTCATTGGTTTTCAGATCAAGAGGTAATGATTAATAGAAGCAGTTTGGGGGCATTAGTATTACGACGCGAGAGGTGAAATTCTTGGACCGTCGTAAGACTAACTTAAGCGAAAGCATTTGCCAAAGATGTTTTCATTAATCAAGAACAAAAGTTAGAGGTTCGAAGGCGATCAGATACCGCCCTAGTTCTAGCCATAAACGATGCCAGCTAGCAATTGGGTGTAGCTACTTTTATGGCTCTCTCAGTCGCTTCCCGGGAAACCAAAGCTTTTGGGCTCCGGGGAAGTATGGTTGCAAAGCTGAAACTTAAAGGAATTGACGGAAGGGCACCACCAGGAGTGGAGCCTGCGGCTTAATTTGACTCAACACGGGAAAACTTACCAGGTCCGAACATAAGTGTGTAAGACAGATTGATAGCTCTTTCTCGAATCTATGGGTGGTGGTGCATGGCCGTTCTTAGTTCGTGGAGTGATTTGTCTGGTTAATTCCGATAACGAACGAGACTCAAATATATTAAATAGATATCTTCAGGATTATGGTGTTGAAGCTTATATTGCCTTCATTCATGGTAGCAGTAAAATGTTTATTGTGTTTGAATGTGTTTATATAAGTGAAGCCGTACCTGTTGGTTTGTCCCATTATAAGGACACTAGCTTCTTAAATGGACAAATTGCGTCTAGCAATAATGAGATTGAGCAATAACAGGTCTGTGATGCCCTTAGATGTCCTGGGCTGCACGCGCGCTACAATAAAAGTATCAACGTGTATTTCCTAGACCGAGAGGTCCGGGTAAACCGCTGAACCACTTTCATGCTTGGGATTGTGAACTGAAACTGTTCACATGAACTTGGAATTCCTAGTAAGTGTGAGTCATCAACTCGCATTGATTACGTCCCTGCCCTTTGTGCACACCGCCCGTCGCTACTACCGATTGAATTATTTAGTGAGGTCTCCGGACGTGAACAGTGTGACGCCTTGTGTGTTACGGTTGTTTCGCAAAAGTTGACCGAACTTGATTATTTAGAGGAAGTAAAAGTCGTAACAAGGTTTCCGTAGGTGAACCTGCGGAAGGATCATTATTGTATTTTCCAACCGTTATTAAAGTAAAGTGTAATACCAAATTAAAGTAAAGATGTATATTAAATGAAAATGAAATTAAAGATGAGAAGCATAAAAGTCAAATTAATAAAATTTTAGTTTGATTTGAATTTGTTTGATGAAGAAGAAAAAGAGTATAAATTTCATATAACAATTTGACGGTAGAAATATTTAGCTCTTTATATGGATTTGGCAACCCATAAATAAAAATTATGTATTCCGATCCGAGATTGAAAATGATTTTTGTATATCTTTATTTATATTGCGTGTATATGTACCATAATATTCAGGCGTTGCGTATTGTATTGGCCATTATTGGTTTTGGGCATACAATGGTTAAAGTAACAACTCAAATGATTTTTAAGGTTAAAGTTTAACGTAAATTTAGATCGCTTACAAAATTAATTTTGTCAAGTTTTTAAATTATCAAGTCCAGTATTCAATCAATTATGTTAACTAAGACATTTCGCAGTATTCGTTTGGGTTAAGGTTTTATTGAAGGAATTGATATATGCCAGTAAAATGGTGTATTTTTAATTTCTTTCAATAAAAATATTATTGACGTAATGAAATAAACAAACAATTTATTAATCACTCTAAGCGGTGGATCACTCGGCTCATGGGTCGATGAAGAACGCAGCAAACTGTGCGTCTTCGTGTGAACTGCAGGACACATGAACATCGACATTTTGAACGCATATCGCAGTCCATGCTGTTATGGTACTTTAATTAATTTTAGAGTGCTGCTTGGACTACATATGGTTGAGGTTTGTAAGACTATGCTAAGTAAGCTAAGTAATATTAAAACATATGGTATATTATTGGATTTATTTATGTTTGAGCATTGTTTTCGCGATGGAAATCGAATCGCTCCTGTTCGAGCATCTCGTGTTCTTCTGCCAACTGCATCAGCTCATCTAGGTTTCTGACCCTGTGCGGCCGAACGAATATTTTTGAATCTGGAGTGCAATTTTCCAATATGACCTCCAATTGTTCGTACTCTGGTTTTTTAAGGGGTCTCATCAATGTTTGCATGTCCACCATATAGTCCTTGAAGTACTCATTTCTGTTTTGTTTGCGATTTTTCACTTGATCAGCCAATTTGTTGAAGAATCCCCTCGGCATGAAATATTTCTTGAAGCCCTCAACAAATTCCTTCCATGTTCGCCACTGCTTATTGTTTGCGACGTACCATTTGAGTGCTCTGTCTTTCAGTAGTTCTGGCATTGCTCTCGGGATCATGTCCATCTCGATGCCATACATGTCTGCTGACCACTCGATCTGTTCTATGAACTCTAGTGGTCTGGAATTGCCATCGAATCTGAATGTCCACTCCCTCACTTGTTTTGCCACCTTGGCGTATTCGGTGGTCCTGTTTGTTGTATGTGGTGCCGTTTTCTTGGGGTCTATCGTTTGTCTCCTTATGTCCCTCTTTGTCTCTGCGCTATCTAGGGCTCCTTCGCCTCCCCATCTTGGTGGTAAATATGGAGGAATTGCTAGTGTGGCGATGTTTATTTTCTGGAATTCCTCATCCTCCTTGTCTATGCCATTTTCACATGTTTTTGATGTGCTTGCTATTGTTTTCATTTTTAGATTTTTCGAGTACTTTGTTTCCAATCTATTTATTTCCTCCTTCCAGTCTGGGTCCGTTTCATTCCTTTCTACCCACTCGCTTAGCTGTTTCCCCATTTCCTCCACTGTGCCGGTTATCTCGATCCCGATCCTTTGGCCTGTCTGTACCAAATCCTCCTTCTTCATGTGGTAAATCCATCCTTTTCCCATTTTTATCTTTTTTATGATTTATAAACTGTAGTTTTTATTTCTAAATTTCACCAGTATAGCACGTTGGTCGTTAGTTGTAACGATCCTTTCTCGTCCCTTGGGATATCTATGCCATCTCTTGTAGGTTCGGCACACCAAAATTTATTTTGTGCCCCGGTGAAATTAGAACAGGTTTGTTTATTGATTTGTTTTGGTGGTATGTTTATTTACGATTGTTGATGGGCTTGGTTGGATATGACAAGTTTCTCTACGGTAGTTCTGGACCTGGACAGCGTTGGTGAGTCACTTCGAATCCTCCGTCGTCCCTTCTTGCCTTCCCTTTGCTCCTGTAGCCGTTGCTGGTTGTTGTCTCAGCCACTGACTTTGGATACTCCTGGAAATGCTTGGCTTCTCTCCAATTTACTCTAGCTTGGGTACGGTGTTTGTTATCCTTATTTAAGGACTTGTTGCTATCGGATGAACTGTACAGGTTCGTAAGGCCTGTATAGTTCCTAGTTTTTCTGCTGTTCCTTGTGTTTCCTTGATAAGTTCTTAAGGTAAGTCTTACTTGTTACTTGATCACGACTTGATGACTTGATGATTTTTGCTTGATGGGCGTTGCCTTTATATAGGCAGCTCCCACGGCCTCAGGAATGGATTGTTGTAGTACCGCTATACAGCTGGTACATTTCCATCGGCCCTCTGCTTTCACCCACGCATCCACTTGTTGCTATGCGTGGTAAAAGTCCCGTAAATCCTTGGCGCATATGTCCACTTTCTCTGTGGCTGCGCGCCCATTTATTCCTTGTCCTTGTCTTTCTTGCTTGTACATATTGACTTGCATCACTCTCTCATGTTGGCGTCGCCTTCCTATTGGCCGCCCATCGTATCCCGTTGACTTTCTCTGCTTTCTTTCTCTGTCAGCGCTGCCGTCGCCCGTCGCTCCCTTTGATCCACTCGTCATACCCAATTTCGCCCATATTCTCTTCATATTATATTTATATACATATATACTAATTGTATTAATTTAAACTATTGTTTAATAATAATCAGCCTGATTAATTTAATATAAAACATCGTTTAATTTCCCATGCAATGCACTTTCACACGCATATCGTATCTATTAGATAGAGGGCTTCCCCATTGTTCATCCCTCCCCCCTTCGGTTCGTATATTCCCCTATCCAATCCACAAACCAATATCGTTTCGTATAATGCATGCAAGCCCCCGCACCTGTCTCACGGGCTTGCCCTATTGGCCACCGGTTCTTCTCCCTTGCTGTCACTCACGCATAGTGTACGTGTGTCGTGCGTGTATGCTTATTCAGCGTATACACATAAGCCCAGTATGCTAATGCATACATCCATATTTACCTCTCTGTGCTCTTGATTTACCTAATGAGGCCATTGGTGGTGTGGTTCGACTGGCCAAGTTTGATCGTAGATCACTTTTATTGAATCGGTTCGATCCATCAGCAGCAAGTTCGGTCGCATATCGTACGTTTGGTTTGTGTCTCGGCCGTATCTTGTATCTGGTGCATCCTTTGCACCGTTTTATTGTGTTGCTGCTGGCTTGTTTTGTGGGATATTATAGTTAACTATAATGTTCCTCACATCATATGAAACGAAATTTATTCAATATCGCCCATTTATCATATGGGAACATCCATATCATATGGGGCATCTTTTATATGATATGTAAATTAATTTATTGGTTAAGTGGTACATTCAAACATAAATGGGCGATTTTAAGAAAGTGTGGCACAAAACCTACTTAGGTGGTGTGATGTCGAGCATAGTCAGTCATATGTTATATCGGTACAAATCTCTAATATATATGGCTTATGCATTTATATTCGGCAATGTCTATTTATTTATTTATTATTATGAAGTTTAATGGTATTTATAAAAATACATATGAAAATTTATTGTTGAGTGGTACCTTCAAACATATATGGGCGATTTTAAGAAAGTGTGGCACAAAACCTACTTAGGTGGTGTGATGTCGATCATAGTCAGTCATATGTTATATCAGTACAACTCTCAAATACATATGGCTTATGCATTTATATTCGGCAATGTCTATTTATTTATTTATTATTATGAAGTTTAATGGTATTTATAAAAATACATATGAAAATTTATTGTTGAGTGGTACCTTCAAACATAAATGGGCGATTTTAAGAAAGTGTGGCACAAAACCTACTTAGGTGGTGTGATGTCGAGCATAGTCAGTCATATGTTATATCGGTACAACTCTCTAATATATATGGCTTATGCATTTATATTCGGCAATGTCTATTTATTTATTTATTATTATGAAGTTTAATGGTATTTATAAAAATACATATGAAAATTTATTGTTGAGTGGTACCTTCAAACATAAATGGGCGATTTTAAGAAAGTGTGGCACAAAACCTACTCATGATGAACAGTGGTTGTTCAGTCATGTTGAAGTTTGCTCTAATTTAACCTTAATATGTCAATATAAGATAATGAAAAAGCCTACCATAGTATTCTAAGGTGTATGATGAAACGATTTTAGTATCGTTCTCTCTGCTGAAGTTTATTCACTGGTTATATTTGGATTTATCGTTAATACTTGGAATAAAATTATGGGCATTAAATTAGTTCTTAGTTTAATTGTTCATAATCTTTATTCGCATTTTGTAAGAGAAGGATTGAATAAGTATTGCATCATTAATTGTGTCATGTTTGCAACTTAAATAATTTGTTGTCACTTATATAGAGCAAAATTTTATTTTTTAATATCAATTTATTATTATTATTGAATTAATATCATATAATTGTAATAAACTCATCACACTTATTGTGCACGATGGTTTCACTTGTTATATAATTTTCACTCATTAAATGTCAAATTAAAATTAAATTTTAAATTTAATATCAAAATACAAATGTTTAGTTTCTTTGGAAATAAACAAAATTAAAATAAATGTGATTATATATTTTGTAAGTGTAAAAATAAAAATATTTTTGAACAAAATTATTAAATATATATATTCAATTAATGAAAAACGAAAATGAACGCTATTAAATTTTGGCCGTATTCGTAAAATGTCACCAAAAACAACATATTTATTTTATTCAAAAGTATATCATATTGTGTCAAGTATCTTTAAATATATTAACGTGTGTGTTTGGTAAAAATCATATAATTATGTTTTTAATAACACATTAAATAATAACATTATTCTGGTTGATCCTGCCAGTAGTTATATGCTTGTCTCAAAGATTAAGCCGTGCATGTCCAAGTACACACGAATTAAAAGTGAAACCGCAAAAGGCTCATTATGTGAGTTATGGTTCCTTAGATCGTTAACAGTTACTTGGATAACTGTGGTAATTCTAGAGCTAATACATGCAATTTAAACACGGACCTTCTGGGACGTGTGCTTTTATTAGACTAAAACCAAGCGATCATTTGATCGTTATATTGGTTGAACTCTAGATAACATGCAGATCGTATGGTCTTGTACCGACGACAGATCTTTCAAATGTCTGCCCTATCAACTTTTGATGGTAGTATCTAGGACTACCATGGTTGCAACGGGTAACGGGGAATCAGGGTTTGATTCCGGAGAGGGAGCCTGAGAAACGGCTACCACATCTAAGGAAGGCAGCAGGCGCGTAAATTACCCATTCCCAGCTCGGGGAGGTAGTGACGAAAATAACAATACAGGACTCATATCCGAGGCCCTGTAATTGGAATGAGTACACTTTAAATCCTTTAACAAGGACCAATTGGAGGGCAAGTCTGGTGCCAGCAGCCGCGGTAATTCCAGCTCCAATAGCGTATATTAAAGTTGTTGCGGTTAAAACGTTCGTAGTTGAACTTGTGCTTCATACGGGTAGTACAACATACATTTGTAGTTAGTACTATACCTTTATGTATGTAAGCGTATTATCGGTGGAGTTCTTATATGTAATTAAGTACTTGTACTTTTTTATATATTCCTCCTATTTAAAAACCTACATTAGTGCTCTTAATCGAGTGTTTTTGTGGGCCGGTACAGTTACTTTGAACAAATTAGAGTGCTTAAAGCAGGCTTCAAATGCCTGAATATTCTGTGCATGGGATAATGAAATAAGACCTCTGTTCTGCTTTCATTGGTTTTCAGATCAAGAGGTAATGATTAATAGAAGCAGTTTGGGGGCATTAGTATTACGACGCGAGAGGTGAAATTCTTGGACCGTCGTAAGACTTAAGCGAAAGCATTTGCCAAAGATGTTTTCATTAATCAAGAACGAAAGTTAGAGGTTCGAAGGCGATCAGATACCGCCCTAGTTCTAACCATAAACGATGCCAGCTAGCAATTGGGTGTAGCTACTTTTTATGGCTCTCTCAGTTTTTGTTATTGTGTTTGAAGTGTTTTATATAAGTGGAGCCGTACTTGTTGGAAAATTTGTCTGCATTCATAAGGACATGAGTTCTTAAATAATTAGCAATAATGATATCTATCAATTCTGTGATGCCCTTAGATGTCCTGGGCTGCACGCGCGCTACAATAAAAGTATCAACGTGTATTTCCTAGACCGAGAGGTCCGGGTAAACCGCTGAACCACTTTCATGCTTGGGATTGTGAACTGAAACTGTTCACATGAACTTGGAATTCCTAGTAAGTGTGAGTCATTAACTCGCATTGATTACGTCCCTACCCTTTGTGCACACAGCCCGTCGCTACTACCGATTGAATTATTTAGTGAGGTCTCCGGACGTGATCACTGTGACGCCTTGTGTGTTACGGTTGTTTCGTATAAGTTGACCGAACTTGATTATTTAGAGGAAGTAAAAGTCGTAACAAGGTTTCCGTAGGTGAACCTGCGGAAGGATCATTATTGTATTTTCCAACCGTTATTAAAGTACAGTGTAATACCAAATTAAAGTAAAGATATATATTAAATGAAAATGAAATTAAAGATGAGAAGCATAAAAGTCAAATTAATAAAATTTTTTGTTTGATATTTATGAAGAAGAAAAAGAGTATAAATTTTATATAACAATTTGACGGTAGAAATATTTAGCTCTTTATATGGATTTGGCAACCCATAAATAAAAATTATGTATTCCGATCCGAGATTGAATATGATTTTTTGTATATCTTTATTTATATTGCGTGTATATGTACCATAATATACAGGCGTTGCGTATTGTATTGGATGGTTTAAAGTAAGAACTCAAATGTACAATGTTGTACCTGCTTTTTAAGGTTAAAGTTTAACGTAAATTTAGATCGCTTACAAAATTAATTTTGTCAAGTTTTTAAATTATCAAGTCCAGTATTCAAAAAATTATGCTAACTACGCATATCGCAGTCCAAGCTGTTATGGTACTTTAATTCATTTTAGAGTGCTGCTTGGACTACATATGGTTGAGGGTTGTAAGACTATGCTAAGTAAGTTGTTTTAGTATTTTACGAAATATTAAAACATATGGTATATTATTGGATTTATTTATGTATATTCATAATATTAATAATAATTGGAAACACATTGGCTCTCTCATATGTATGAGAAAAACGAAGATGTATAATTTTCTTTTTCACATCAAATGATACTGAGGAATGTCTAGCATAAAAAATATAAAAAAAAATTTCATCTAGAATTGCCTCTTATTAATGATATGAAATGTAAAAAAATAATTATGTCATAATATTATTCTTCAAATAAGGTTAAAATTTACAATGGTTTTTAATATATTAATTAATATATATATGTGTATATACAACCTCAACTCATATGGGACTACCCCCTGAATTTAAGCATATTAATTAGGGGAGGAAAAGACAAGGGAAAAAGTTCAGCACTAAGTCACTTTGTCTTTATGGCAAATGTGAGATGCAGTGTATGGAGCATCAATATTCTAGTATGAGAAATTAACGATTTAAGTCCTTCTTAAATGAGGCCATTTACCCAGAGGCTGCCAGGCCCGTATAACGTTAATGATTACTAGATGGTGTTTCCAAAGAGTCGTGTTGCTTGATAGTGCAGCACTAAGTGGGTGGTAAACTCCATCTAAAACTAAATATAACCATGAGACCGATAGTAAACAAGTACTGTGAGGGATAGTTGAAAAGAACTCTGAATAGAGAGTTAAATAGTACGTGAAACTGCTTAGAGGTTAAGCCCGATGAACCTGAATATCCATTATGGAAAATTCATAATTAGAGTTGTAATATTTCAATAATATTATAATAATAGTGTGCATTTTTTCCATATAAGGACATTGTAATCTATTAACATGAACCAAATTTATCATAAAACATGACTTATAGTTTATTTAAATTAATTTGCTTGCATTTTATCATAGAATAAATTTCATTAATTTGATAAAGTGTTGATAGATTTATATGAATACAGTGCGTTAATTTTTCGGAATTATATAATAGCATGATTATCATTGATTATCTGTATTTATTATATGCACTTGTATGATTAACAATGCGAAAGATTCAGGATACTTTCGGGACCCGTCTTGAAACACGGACCAAGGAGTCTAACATATGTGCAAGTTATTGGGATATAAACCTAATAGCATAATTAACTTGACTAATAATGGGATTAGTTTTTTAACTATTTATAGTTAATTAACACAATCCCGGGTCGTTCTATATAGTTATGTATAATGATATTTATATTATTTATACCTCTAACTGGAACGTACCTTGAGCATATATGTTGTGACCCGAAAGATGGTGAACTATACTTGATCAGGTTGAAGTCATGGAAGACCGAAACAGTTCTGACGTGCAAATCGATTGTCAGAATTGAGTGTAGGGGCGAAAGACCAATCGAACCATCTAGTAGCTGGTTCCTTCCAAAGTTTCCCTCAGGATACTTGGTGCATTGAAATGTTATATAAAATAATTCTATCTGGTAAAGCGAATGATTAGAGGCCTTAGGGTCCAAAACGATCTTAACCTATTCTCAAACTTTAAATGGGTAAGAACCTTAACTTTCTTGATATGAAGTTTAAGGTTATGATATATTGTGCCCAGTGGGCCACTTTTGGTAAGCAGAACTGGCGCTGTGGGATGAACCAAACGTAATGTTACGGTGCCCAAATTAACAACTCATACAGAAACCATGAAAGGCGTTGGTTGCTTAAAACAGCAGGACGGTGATCATGGAAGTCGAAATCCGCTAAGGAGTGTATAACAACTCAGCTGCCGAAGAAACTAGCCCTTAAAATGGATGGCGCTTAAGTTGTATACCTATACATTACCGCTAAAGTAGATGATTTATGTTATTTATAATATAAATTTTGAAACTTTAGTGAGTAGGAAGGTAAAATGGTGTGAACAGTGGTTGATCACGAGTTAGTCGGTCCTAAGTTCAAGGCGAAAGCCGAAAATTTTCAAGTTTTAAAAATGTCAAATGATATAATCATATAAAAAATAAAACACTTGAATAATTTTGAACGAAAGGGAATACGGTTCCAATTCCGTAACCTGTTGAGTATCCGTTTGTTATTAAATATGGGCCTCGTGCTCATCCTGGCAACAGGAACGACCATAAAGAAGCCGTCGAGAGGTATCGGAAGAGTTTTCTTTTCTGTTTTATAGCCGTCTTTCGCAGAGAGATATGGTAGATGGGCTAGAAGAGCATGACATATACTGTTGTGTCGATATTTTCTCCTCGACCTTGAAAATTTATGGTGGGGATACGCAAACTTCTCAACAGGCCGTACCAATATCCGCAGCTGGTCTCCAAGGTGAAGAGTCTCTAGTCGATAGAATAATGTAGGTAAGGGAAGTCGGCAAATTAGATCCGTAACTTCGGGATAAGGATTGGCTCTGAAGATTGAGATAGTCGGGCTTGATTGGGAAACAATAACATGGTTTATGTGCTCGTTCTGGGTAAATAGAGTTTCTATCATTTATGATAGGTATTTGTTCCCCGGATAGTAACAGGTGTAGAATAAGTGGGAGATATTATTCCTTGTGTTTGATATCTCCAATGAAATACCACTTCTCTTATTGTTTCCTTACTTACTTGATTAAATGGAACGTGTATCATTTCCTAGCCATTATACGGATATATTTTTAATACATCTTATGTTATTGGGTTTTGATGCAAGCTTCTTGATCAAAGTATCACGAGTTTGTTATATAATCGCAAACAAATTCTTTAATGAGAGAGTGCAATTCTTTTTTGAGTCTTGTGGCGGCCAAGCGTTCTTAGCGACGTCGCTTTTTGATCCTCCTCGTTGGCCCCTCCCCCCCTTTTTTGGAAGCGAAATTCACCAAGCGTTGGATTGTTCACCCATGCAAGGGAACGTGAGCAGGGTTTAGACCGTCGTGAGACAGGTTAGTTTTACCCTACTAATGACAAAACGTTGTTGCGACAGCATTCCTGCGTAGTACGAGAGGAACCGCAGGTACGGACCAATGGCACAATACTTGTTCGAGCGAACAGTGGTATGACGCTACGTCCGTTGGATTATGCCTGAACGCCTCTAAGGTCGTATCCGTGCTGGACTGCAATAATAAATAAGGGGCAATTTGCATTTTATGGCTTCTAAACCATTAAAAGTTTATTTTATAAACGACAATGGATGTGATGCCAATGTTATTTGTAACATAGTAAATTGGGAGGATCTTCGATCACCTGATGCCGCGCTAGTTACTTATTAAAACATTATTTAATACAATGACAAAGCCTAGAATCAATTGTAAACGACTTTTGTAACAGGCAAGGTGTTGTAAGTAGTTGAGCAGCTGCCATACTGCGATCCACGGAAGCTTATCCTCTGCTTGATGATTCGATTTTATTTAAATTGCTGATGTACTTTTATTATATGGGAGAGTATTTCTTTCATATGATATGTAGTCAATCTTTTTTTTTTTTTTTTTAGGAAGCTAAACGTATCGTCATTTATTTAGTGACGCAATTAATATACTTAAAGAGATTCCTACTCCCCTCTCCCTATTAAAGAAGGGAGAAAAAAAATTATATATGTATACAACTTAAAACAACTAAAACGGCGGATTCAACTGTGTTCTTCGTCATAATGTAGTCAATTTAAATGTCATTTATATAGTGACTCAATATATATGTTTAAAGAGATTCCTACTGTCCCTATTGAGGAAGAGAGGAAAAAAAAAAGTTATATATGTATATATATATTCATATTCATTTCAACCGCCGCCGCGTGCAGACGTGTTTTTAATGCACTCCGCAAAATTTAGTGTAAAAAAAAAAAAAAAAAGACCGCGTTTGCAAAAATTGTGTAGGGCTCTCAGTCACCGCAGAGACGCCTATTTACAATCATATTGCTATTAGTGCTAATAGCAATAAATACTAAGTTGCAACAGGAAAGCCTGGAAAAGCCATGTCCACCAATTCGGGCCCAAGCTCTCTCGATCCCCACCAGCAACAGCTACAAGAACTACTTGTACAACAACAACGTGAGCGTCGTCTCTCGGTCCAACGCAACAACGCGTACTTTTCGGTGGTGTCGCCGACCCCACTAAATGCTACCGTAAGCAATAACACCGAAAGTGCAAGCCACTCAGCAATCAACAGCAATTTACCGTGGAGAGAGCAGTGTGCTTCTCCATCAATATCGATAACTGGGTCACCGATTGCACCGACCAGCACCGTCAGCTCGTTGACAGCAACTACTGCAACGTCTACCGAAGTATTGACCTGCCTCAAGCCGTCAACGACAAGTCGCCCAGAGTCAGCCACGCCCAACCCAACGCCTTCTGTCCAAACTGGAATGGATAGATATATTAAAATAACTAAGCGGAAGCTAAGCCCGCAAAAGAAAAAAAGTGGCAATACGCCAAAAATAACCAAACCTAATGAACGAGTAGCACTTTTTAGCGGGAATCGTTTTAAAATTCTTGCCGATCAGCAAGACGATCAAGCCGGCGCTGTAGATAAAGTCAAATCGGCTAGACCACCCCCCTTATACATCCGTGGAGCCAACTGCAGCGTCCTGATTTCGAAGCTAGTAGAAACAGTAGGGGCAAATAACTTTGTTGTAACCCCTCTCAACAGGGGTAACATAAAAAGAAATTAAATGTCAAACCCAAACTGAGGACAACTTCCGCATCATCGAAAAGTACCTCCGTAATGCTAACATCAACTTCTATACCTACCAACTAAAAAGCAGTAAAGGGCTCCAGGTTGTGTTAAAGGGGATCGAGCCATCGGTCCCACCCCAAGAAATAGCAGACGCATTGGCCGAAAAAGGGTTTGCGGTTAAGTCCGTTGTCAACATCATCAACAGGAATAAAGTCGCACAGCCGCTCTTTAAAATCGAGCTCCAACCAGATGCAAAGCGGACGAAGCCAAATGAAGTGCATCCAATCTACAACCTTCAGCTCCTATTGCACAGAAGAATCACCGTAGAGGAGCCCCATAAGAGATACCAACCACCTCAGTGGTAAAAACTGCCAGGAATACAACCACACCGCTAACAATTGCAATCTTAGGTCAGTGTGTGTTGGCTGCGGCGAACATCATAAAGATGGCATTTGCCCCAAGGACAGAAACAACGTCGCACTAAGACTATGCAGTAACTGTGGAGGGAACCACACAGCCAACTACAGGGGATGTCCTGTCTTCAAGGATCTTAAATCGCACCTAAACGGGCGTAAACCCCCAGCTGGACCAAAAATCACCTTCAACGCCTCCAAAACTACACCGGAGGTATTCTTCGCCAAGGCTGTTAGATCATCTAAAATGCCTGCTACAACCAATCCTAGTGTATCCTTCGCTAGTGTACTCCGAACTGGACAGACGGAGCCCGCGAAAGAGACCCCGTCACTCCACCATCTACAGAATCCGCAACCTAGCGCACCAGAACTTGGCCAGCAAACTCCAAGTGGTATAGAGGCCCTATTGATCTCACTTAATCAAAACATGACTGCTTTTATGACGTTCATGCAAAACTGTATGCAGGAACTGATGCGGAATCAAAACCTGCTTATCCAGAAGCTTATCGAGAATAAATAATGGCTTCCCTAAGTCTATGTCTTTGGAATGCTAACGGCGTCTCCAAGCACAAAAATGAACTGCAACTATTCCTAGACTCAAGTGAAATCGACGTCATGCTGATATCTGAAACACATTTAACATCAAAAAATAATTTTCAAATACCAAAATATGCCTTCTACGCAACAAACCATCCAGACGGAAAAGCTCATGGCGGGACTGGTATCCTAATCAAAAACCGTATAAAACACTCGTTTCTCAACAGATTCGAAACACAGCACCTTCAAGCAACTGCTATAACCGTCCAAACCAGCTGCGGCAACACTACGTTGGCTGCCCTGTACTGCCCACCACGCTTCTCAATCTCTGAAAAGGAATTCACCGGTTTCTTTAACACACTCGGAGAACGCTTCATTGCAGCAGGGGACTATAACGCCAAACATACGCACTGGGGATCTCGCCTGGTAAATCCTAAAGGCAAGCAGTTGTACAACACAATAGTCAACCCCCTCAATAAGATGGATTGCGTCTCACCGGGTAGGCCTACTTATTGGCCCACAGATCCACAAAAAGTGCCTGACTTGATTGATTTCGCAGTAACCAAGAGGATTCCGCGTAATCGGATCACTGCGGAAACACTGCTAGATTTAACCTCCGATCACTCTCCAGTGCTATTCACACTGTTAACAAGACCTCAAGTACTTGATCGCCCATATATACTTACAAACAACAAAACAAATTGGCTTAAATTTAAAATGTACATGAGTGCCCACATTGACTGTTCGCCGAAACTGGATGCTGCAGAGGACATTGACATGTGCGTCTCTACACTTGAGTCGATGATGGGAGCTGCAGCAAGAGTATCTACTCCACATGCCTCTACTTACGCTAAACCTGCTGCCAGGCCTACGAACCGGCGGATAGAACAATTAGTAACGGAAAAACGACGTCTAAGAAGAGAATGGCAGGTTACTCGATCACCAGCAGCAAAACTTCGCCTAAGGCATGCCAGCCGCAACCTCTCCAAGGAGTTAAGACAAGAGGAAATCTGGGCTCAAAGGAAATACATAGAAAAGCTCAGTCCATCCAGCACTAAACATCCTCTGTGGAAAGCCCACCCAACTTTAAGCGCTCCTACAGAGACAGTTTCACCAATAAGGGGTCCTACCGGTGGATGGGCCCGCAGTGACGAAGAGAGGGCATCCGTATTTGCCACACACCTTAAAATGGTTTTCCAGCCAAATCCAACATCAAACTCATTTGTACTTCCCCCTTCAAGCACATTAACGGATAGTGAGTACTCGGAACTCCAATCGGATGAGATCACTGCAGTTATTAAAAACCACATAAAGCCGAACAAAGCCCCTGGCCATGACCTAATCACACCAAAAATGATCCTAGAACTCCCTACCATCGCCATACAATACATCTGCAAAATGTTCAACGCTATAATAAGAATTGGCTACTTCCCAAGAGCATGGAAAAGGTCCATTATCATCATGATTCCTAAAGTGGGAAAGGACAAAACCCAACCATCATCCTATAGGCCAATTAGTTTGCTGCCATGTCTTTCGAAGCTTTTTGAAAAGGTCCTGCAGATTCGTCTAAACTCATTTCTGGCATCGGAGAACACAATCCCTTCACATCAGTTCGGCTTCCGCGAAAAACATGGGACAATTGAACAAGTCAATCGTATAACATCCGAAATACGAACAGCATTCGAACTAAAAGAATACTGTACGGCTGTCTTTCTCGACGTTGCCCAGGCTTTCGACAGAGTTTGGCTGGAGGGTCTAATGTTCAAAATCCGGCAGAAACTCCCACAGTACACCCACAAACTCATGGAATCTTACCTTTACAATAGAAAATTCGCTGTAAGATGTAATGGCTCCGTCTCGGCTGACTTTGAAATCAAAGCTGGTGTACCGCAAGGCAGTGTACTCGGCCCATTGCTCTACCTGCTGTACACTGCAGACTTACCAACGAGTTTAGGACTTACAACGTCCACTTTTGCCGATGACACGGCAATCCTCAGCAGATCCAAATGCCCAATACAAGCCTCTGCAAAATTAGAGGAACACCTCAAGGTGGTAGAGGAATGGCTAGCAACCTGGCGTATCCGGGTCAACGAGCAAAAATGCAAACATGTTACATTTACGCTTAACAAAAGAAACTGTCCAGCTATAATGCTAAACAACGTACCAATTCCTCAAGCCGCGGATGTCACTTACCTTGGTATCCACCTAGACAGAAGACTAACTTGGCGCAAGCACATCGAGGCAAAAAAGTTACAGCTTAAACTGAAAGCGAGTAGCTTACATTGGATCATCAATGCTCGGTCCCCTCTACGTCTGGAGTATAAAGTCCTCCTATACAACTCCGTACTGAAACCCATCTGGACTTACGGCGCCGTACTATGGGGAAATGCAAGTACCAGCAATATCGACATTATACAAAGGGCGCAGTCGAAGATTTTAAGATCAATCACTGGGGCTCCGTGGTACATACGGAACGACAACATTCAAAATGATCTAAATATACCTAACGTAAAATATGAAATAGGTAGTCAACAACTAAAGTATTCTGCGAAACTGGATGTACACCCTAATGTTCTTGCCAATTCCCTTACGCGAACTAATAATAGAACTCGTCTTAAAAGAAATGACAGACCAACCCAATAATAAATGATTAGGGCCGCCTGCAATATCCCCTGGATATATCATAAGTACTAGATTAAGAAAAATATCTCAAACTTGTTGTTAGGCTCTAATTTAAGAGTAGATTCAACAAATAAATTAAACGTTAAAAAAAAAAAAAAAAAAAAATATGAAATGAAATTTACCAAATCTTCATTTATCATATGGGAACATCCATTATTTCATATGGAATATCTCATATCATATGAAACGAAATTTATTCAATATCGCCCATTTATCATAGGGGGAACATCCATATCATATGGAATATCTCATATCATATGAAACGAAATTTATTAATATCGCCATTTATATATGGGAACATCCATATCATATGGAATATCTCATATCATATGAAACGAAATTTATTTGATATCGCCCATTTATCATATGGGAACATCCATATCATATGGAATATCTCATATCATATGAAACGAAATTTATTCAATATCGCCCATTTATCATATGGGAACATCCATATCATATGGAATATCTCATATCATATGAAACGAAATTTATTTAATATCGTCCATTTATCATATGGGAACATCCATATCATATGGAATATCTCATATCATATGAAACGAAATTTATTTGATATCGCCCATTTATCATATGGGAACATCCATATCATATGGAATATCTCATATCATATGAAACGAAATTTATTTAATATCGCCCATTTATCATATGGGAACATCCATATCATATGGAATATCTCATATCATATGAAACGAAATTTATTTAATATCGCCCATTTATCATATGGGAACATCCATATCATATGGAATATCTCATATCATATGAAATGAAATTTATTTAATATCGCCCATTTATCATATGGGAACATCCATATCATATGGAATATCTCATATCATATGAAACGAAATTTATTCAATATCGCCCATTTATCATATGGGAAGATCCATATCATATGGAATATCTTATATCATATGAAACGAAATTTACTTAATATCGTCCATTTATCATATGGGAACATCCATATCATATGGAGCATCTTATATGTCATATGAAATGAATTTATTGGTAAGTGGTACATTCAAACATAAATGGGCGATTTTAAGAAAGTGTGGCACAAAACCTACTTAGGTGGTGTGATGTCGAGCATAGTCAGTCATATGTTATATCAGTACAACTCTCAAATACATATGGCTTATGCATTTATAATCGGCAATGTCTATTTATTTATTTATTATTATGAAGTTTAATGGTATTTATAAAAATACATATGAAAATTTATTGTTGAGTGGTACCTTCAAACATAAATGGGCGATTTTAAGAAAGTGTGGCACAAAACCTACTTAGGTGGTGTGATGTCGAGCATAGTCAGTCATATGTTATATCAGTACAACTCTCTAATATATATGGCTTATGCATTTATATTCGGCAATGTCTATTTATTTATTTATTATTATGAAGTTTAATGGTATTTATAAAAATACATATGAAAATTTATTGTTGAGTGGTACCTTCAAACATAAATGGGCGATTTTAAGAAAGTGTGGCACAAAACCTACTTAGGTGGTGTGATGTCGAGCATAGTCAGTCATATGTTATATCAGTACAACTCTCAAATACATATGGCTTATGCATTTATATTCGGCAATGTCTATTTATTTATTTATTATTATGAAGTTTAATGGTATTTATAAAAATACATATGAAAATTTATTGTTGAGTGGTACCTTCAAACATAAATGGGCGATTTTAAGAAAGTGTGGCACAAAACCTACTTAGGTGGTGTGATGTCGAGCATAGTCAGTCATATGTTATATCAGTACAACTCTCTAATATATATGGCTTATGCATTTATATTCGGCAATGTCTATTTATTTATTTATTATTATGAAGTTTAATGGTATTTATAAAAATACATATGAAAATTTATTGTTGAGTGGTACCTTCAAACATAAATGGGCGATTTTAAGAAAGTGTGGCACAAAACCTACTTAGGTGGTGTGATGTCGAGCATAGTCAGTCATATGTTATATCAGTACAACTCTCAAATACATATGGCTTATGCATTTATATTCGGCAATGTCTATTTATTTATTTATTATTATGAAGTTTAATGGTATTTATAAAAATACATATGAAAATTTATTGTTGAGTGGTACCTTCAAACATAAATGGGCGATTTTAAGAAAGTGTGGCACAAAACCTACTCATGATGAACAGTGGTTGTTCAGTCATGTTGAAGTTTGCTCTAATTTAACCTTAATATGTCAATATAAGATAATGAAAAAGCCTACCATGGTATTCTAAGGTGTATAATGAAACGATTTTAGTATCGTTCTCTCTACTGAAGTTTATTCACTGGTTATATTTGGATTTATCGTTAATACTTGGAATAAAATTATGGGCATTAAATTAGTTCTTAGTTTAATTGTTCATAATCTTTATTCGCATTTTGTAAGAGAAGGATTGAACAAGTATTGCATCATTAATTGTGTCATGTTTGCAACTTAAATAATTTGTTGTCACTTATATAGAGCAAAATTTTATTATACCCTTGCAAAAAGGGTATATTAATTTTGGTCAGAAGTGTGCAACGCATAGAACGAAGCATCTCAGACCATATAAAGTATATACATATATTCTTGATCAGCACGACGAGTTCAAATAGCCATGTCCGTCCGTCCGTCCGTCTGGATCAACGCGAACTCCTCCGAGACCGTAAGAGCTACAGAGCTGAAATTTTGCACGTAGGCTTGTATATACTGCAGGCATTGTATATCTCGGATTCAGCCGGATCGGACCACTATATCATATAGCTCCCATACAAACGTCAAAGTCACGAAACAGTGACTTTCTGAATAACTTCATTAATTTTATAGCTATTATCATAAAAGTTGGTATTTGTCAGTTTTATGTTCTTATTAATTATTGTGCCAAATTTGATCAAGATCGGGTGACTATATCATATAGCTCCCATACAAACGGCAAAGTCACGAACAGTGACTTTCTCAATAACTTCATTAATTTTATAGCTATTGTTATAAAAGTTGGTATTTGTCAGTTTTATGTTCTTATTAATGATTGTGCCAAATTTGATCAAGATCGGGTGACTATATCATATAGCTCCCATACAAACGGCAAAGTCACGAACAGTGACTTTCTCAATAACTTCATTAATTTTATAGCTATTGTCATAAAAGTTGGTATTTGTCAGTTTTATGTTCTTATTAATGATTGTGCCAAATTCGATCAAGATCGGGTGACTATATCATATAGCTCCCATACAAACGGCAAAGTCACGAACAGTGACTTTCTCAATAACTTCATTAATTTTATAGCTATTGTCATAAAAGTTGGTATTTGTCAGTTTTATGTTCTTATTAATGATTGTGCCAAATTTGATCAAGATCGGGTGACTATATCATATAGCTCCCATACAAACGGCAAAGTCACGAACAGTGACTTTCTCAATAACTTCATTAATTTTATAGCTATTGTCATAAAAGTTGGTATTTGTCAGTTTTATTTTCTTATTAATGATTGTGCCAAATTCGATCAAGATCGGGTGACTATATCATATAGCTCCCATACAAACGGCAAAGTCACGAACAGTGACTTTCTCAATAACTTCATGACTTTTATAGCTATTGTCATAAAAGTTGGTATTTGTCAGTTTTATGTTCTTATTAATGATTGTGCCAAATTCGATTAAGATCGGGTGACTATATCGTAGTAGCTCCCATACAAACGGCAAAGTCACGAACAGTGACTTTCTCAATAACTTCATTAATTTTATAGCTATTGTCATAAAAGTTGGTATTTGTCAGTTTTATGTTCTTATTAATGATTGTGCCAAATTTGATCAAGATCGGGTGACTATATCATATAGGTCCCATACAAACGGCAAAGTCACGAACAGTGACTTCTCAATAACTTCGTTACTTTTTAAGCTATTGTCGTGAAATTTAATAAACGTTAGTTTATTGAAGCTATAAATGTGCCAAATTTGGTCAAGATCGGGTGACTATATCATATAGCTCCCATAGAAACGATAGGTGGAAAACAGTGACTTTCATCAAAAAGTTCGTTATATCCTATGCTAAGATTGAAGGCCGTTCTCTCCGCCAATCATTAGACTTTTTGGATAAAACGTTTTTACACTTTGATGGCTAAGGAAAGAATTACCAAAACAGTTGCAAGGGTATACAAACTTCGACGCGGTCGAAGTTAGACCCCCTCTGTTTTTTAATATCAATTTATTATTATTATTGAATTAATGTCATATAATTGTAATAAACTCATCACACTTAATGTGCACGATGGTTTCACTTGATATATAATTTTCACTCATTAAATGTCAAATTAAAATTAAATTTTAAATTTAATATCAAAATACAAATGTTTAGTTTCTTTGGAAATAAACAAAATTAAAATAAATGTGATTATATATTTTGTAAGTGTAAAAATAAAGATATTTTTGAACAAAATTATTAAATATATATATTCAATTAATGAAAAACGAAAATGAACGCTATTAAATTTTGGCCGTATTCGTAAAATGTTACCAAAAACAATATATTTATTTTATTCAAAAGTATATCATATTGTGTCAAGTATCTTTAAATATATTAACGTATGTGTTTGGTAAAAATCATATAATTATGTTTTTAATAACACATTAAATAATAACATTATTCTGGTTGATCCTGCCAGTAGTTATATGCTTGTCTCAAAGATTAAGCCATGCATGTCTAAGTACACACGAATTAAAAGTGAAACCGCAAAAGGCTCATTATATCAGTTATGGTTCCTTAGATCGTTAACAGTTACTTGGATAACTGTGGTAATTCTAGAGCTAATACATGCAATTTAAACACGGACCTTCTGGGACGTGTGCTTTTATTAGACTAAAACCAAGCGATCATTTGATCGTTATATTGGTTGAACTCTAGATAACATGCAGATCGTATGGTCTTGTACCGACGACAGATCTTTCAAATGTCTGCCCTATCAACTTTTGATGGTAGTATCTAGGACTACCATGGTTGCAACGGGTAACGGGGAATCAGGGTTCGATTCCGGAGAGGGAGCCTGAGAAACGGCTACCACATCTAAGGAAGGCAGCAGGCGCGTAAATTACCCACTCCCAGCTCGGGGAGGTAGTGACGAAAAATAACAATACAGGACTCATATCCGAGGCCCTGTAATTGGAATGAGTACACTTTAAATCCTTTAACAAGGACCAATTGGAGGGCAAGTCTGGTGCCAGCACCGGGTAATTCCAGCTCCAATAGCGTATATTAAAGTTGTTGCGGTTAAAACGTTCGTAGTTGAACTTGTGCTTCATACGGGTAGTACAACATACATTTGTAGTTAGTACTATACCTTTATGTATGTAAGCGTATTATCGGTGGAGTTCTTATATGTAATTAAGTACTTGTACTTTTTTATATATTCCTCCTATTTAAAAACCTACATTAGTGCTCTTAATCGAGTGTTTTTGTGGGCCGGTACAATTACTTTGAACAAATTAGAGTGCTTAAAGCAGGCTTCAAATGCCTGAATATTCTGTGCATGGGATAATGAAATAAGACCTCTGTTCTGCTTTCATTGGTTTTCAGATCAAGAGGTAATGATTAATAGAAGCAGTTTGGGGGCATTAGTATTACGACGCGAGAGGTGAAATTCTTGGACCGTCGTAAGACTAACTTAAGCGAAAGCATTTGCCAAAGATGTTTTCATTAATCAAGAACGAAAGTTAGAGGTTCGAAGGCGATCAGATACCGCCCTAGTTCTAACCATAAACGATGCCAGCTAGCAATTGGGTGTAGCTACTTTTATGGCTCTCTCAGTCGCTTCCCGGGAAACCAAAGCTTTTGGGCTCCGGGGAAGTATGGTTGCAAAGCTGAAACTTAAAGGAATTGACGGAAGGGCACCACCAGGAGTGGAGCCTGCGGCTTAATTTGACTCAACACGGGAAAACTTACCAGGTCCGAACATAAGTGTGTAAGACAGATTGATAGCTCTTTCTCGAATCTATGGGTGGTGGTGCATGGCCGTTCTTAGTTCGTGGAGTGATTTGTCTGGTTAATTCCGATAACGAACGAGACTCAAATATATTAAATAGATATCTTCAGGATTATGGTGTTGAAGCTTATATTGCCTTCATTCATGGTAGCAGTAAAATGTTTATTGTGTTTGAATGTGTTTATATAAGTGGAGCCGTACCTGTTGGTTTGTCCCATTATAAGGACACTAGCTTCTTAAATGGACAAATTGCGTCTAGCAATAATGAGATTGAGCAATAACAGGTCTGTGATGCCCTTAGATGTCCTGGGCTGCACGCGCTACAATGAAAGTATCAACGTGTATTTCCTAGACCGAGAGGTCCGGGTAAACCGCTGAACCACTTTCATGCTTGGGATTGTGAACTGAAACTGTTCACAGTCGAACTTGATTATTTAGAGGAAGTAAAAGTCGTAACAAGGTTTCCGTAGGTGAACCTGCGGAAGGATCATTATTGTATTTTCCAACCGTTATTAAAGTAAAGTGTAATACCAAATTAAAGTAAAGATATATATTAAATGAAAATGAAATTAAAGATGAGAAGCATAAAAGTCAAATTAATAAAATTTTTGTTTGATTTGAATTTGTTTGATGAAGAAGAAAAAGAGTATAAATTTTATATAACAATTTGACGGTAGAAATATTTAGCTCTTTATATGGATTTGGCAACCCATAAATAAAAATTATGTATTCCGATCCGAGATTGAAAATGATTTTTTGTATATCTTTATTTATATTGCGTGTATATGTACCATAATATACAGGCGTTGCGTATTGTATTGGCCATTATTGGTTTTGGGCATACAATGGTTAAAGTAACAACTCAAATGTACAATGTTGTACCTGCTTTTTAAGGTTAAAGTTTAACGTAAATTTAGATCGCTTACAAAATTAATTTTGTCAAGTTTTTAAATTATCAAGTCCAGTATTCAATCAATTATGTTAACTAAGACATTTCGCAGCATTCGTTTGGGTTAAGGTTTTATTGAAGGAATTGATATATGCCAGTAAAATGGTGTATTTTTAATTTCTTTCAATAAAAATATTATTGACGTAATGAAATAAACAAACAATTTATTAATCACTCTAAGCGGTGGATCACTCGGCTCATGGGTCGATGAAGAACGCAGCAAACTGTGCGTCATCGTGTGAACTGCAGGACACATGAACATCGACATTTTGAACGCATATCGCAGTCCATGCTGTTATGGTACTTTAATTAATTTTAGAGTGCTGCTTGGACTACATATGGTTGAGGGTTGTAAGACTATGCTAAGTAAGTTGTTTTAGTATTTTACGAAATATTAAAACATATGGTATATTATTGGATTTATTTATGTATATTCATAATATTAATAATAATTGAAACACATTGGCTCTCTCATATGTATGAGAAAAACGAAGATGTATAATTTTCTTTTTCACATCAAATGATACTGAGGAATGTCTAGCATAAAAAATATAAAATTTTCATCTAGAATTGCCTCTTATTAATGATGTGAAATGTAAAAAAAATAATTATGTCATAATATTATTCTTCAAATAAGGTTAAAATTTACAATGGTTTTTAATATATTAATTAATATATTTATGTGTATATACAACCTCAACTCATATGGGACTACCCCCTGAATTTAAGCATATTAATTAGGGGAGGAAAAGAAACTAACAAGGATTTTCTTAGTAGCGGCGAGCGAAAAGAAAATAGTTCAGCACTAAGTCACTTTGTCTTTATGGCAAATGTGAGATGCAGTGTATGGAGCATCAATATTCTAGTATGAGAAATTAACGATTTAAGTCCTTCTTAAATGAGGCCATTTACCCATAGAGGGTGCCAGGCCCGTATAACGTTAATGATTACTAGATGGTGTTTCCAAAGAGTCGTGTTGCTTGATAGTGCAGCACTAAGTGGGTGGTAAACTCCATCTAAAACTAAATATAACCATGAGACCGATAGTAAACAAGTACCGTGAGGGAAAGTTGAAAAGAACTCTGAATAGAGAGTTAAATAGTACGTGAAACTGCTTAGAGGTTAAGCCCGATGAACCTGAATATCCATTATGGAAAATTCATCATTAGAGTTGTAATATTTCAATAATATTATAATAATAGTGTGCATTTTTTCCATATAAGGACATTGTAATCTATTAACATGAACCAAATTTATCATAAAATATGACTTATAGTTTATTTAAATTAATTTGCTTGCATTTTAACATAGAATAAATGTCATTAATTTGATAAAGTGTTGATAGATTTATATGAATACAGTGCGTTAATTTTTCGGAATTATATAATAGCATGATTATCATTGATTTTCTGTGTTTATTATATGCACTTGTATGATTAACAATGCGAAAGATTCAGGATACCTTCGGGACCCGTCTTGAAACACGGGACCAAGGAGTCTAACATATGTGCAAGTTATTGGGATATAAACCTAATAGCATAATTAACTTGACTAATAATGGGATTAGTTTTTTAACTATTTATAGTTAATTAACACAGATCCCGGGGCGTTCTAGTATAGTTATTGGTATAATGATATTTATATTATTTATACCTCTAACTGGAACGTACCTTGAGCATATATGCTGCGAAAGATGGTGAACTATACTTTATCAGGTTGAAGTCATGGAACACCGAAACAGTTCTGACGTGCAAATCGATTGTCAGAATTGAGTATAGGGGGGTTAGACCAATCGAACCATCTAGTAGCTGGTTCCTTCCGAACGTTACCTTTCGAAGCATAGCTGGTGCATTGAAATGTTATATAAAATAATCTTATCTGGTAAAGCGAATGATGATGACGTCAAGCAAGGCCGCCATCTGGGCATGTGGAAACCCGCCCGCGAGCTTTCATGCCCGGCTAACTGGCGAGCATTTCGTCAGGGCACTGGTAAATGGGATATGGCTGTACAGCTGCTACTTGCTAGCCCAGTCTGTGCCTCACAGACTTTTGCAACTGAAGAACTGACGTCGGACGCAAGGACGCACAGACCCACCATAATCGCGGAAGATTTCAACGCATGGGCACAGGAATGGGGAAGCTCCTCCACAAACGCTCGCGGCCGCTCTTTACTTGACGCTTTTGCCTCTCTGGACGTCGAACTGCTGAACCAAGGCGCCCCAAATACGTTCAACCGGGCCGGTAGGGGATCCGTGATAGATCTTACGTACGTAAGCAGTTGTCTTGCAACGACATCAGCCTGGAAGCTGAATAATTGTTACACGGCGAGCGATCATGAGGCGATAAGTGTTACTATAGGCCGTGCACCGGACAGACAGCAACACACAGCGCAGTTACTCCTTGCTGACATGCCCTTCCGAGAAGACTCGTTGGACCCACAGGCGTTCTCTGCAATGCTGTTCCGGCAAACCCTCACACCATCCACGGCGCAAGAAATGGCAAACGTAGTCTGCAGCATAATGGCAGCCGCCTGCACTGCAAGTATGGCCCAATCCAGGAAGCCGGTATTCTGGTGGAACGGTGAAATCGGAGACCTGAGGAGATCCTGTATGGCCGCGAGACGAAAATACCAACGAGCAAGGAAGCGCATGGACTCGGACTGACACTCTACCACGCCGATTACAGCTCGGCTAGAAGGTCACTCAAGAAGGCTATTCTCTCCGCGAAAAGGGAAGTTTACCTGCAGCTGTATGATTCCGCAGAGCATGATCCATGGGGAAAGGCATACAAGACAGTGGTTAAGCGAATCCAAGCAAACCGCAATCCCACCCCGTCTGGCGCTGAAGAAGTCGCTCGAATTGTCGACGGCCTCTTCCCAAACCGCCTCGTCCCACCTTGCATAGCCCATCACCCAGTCTCGATATTCCATTCCATTGATGCGATCTCATCTGAAGAGGTCCTGGCGGCGGCCAAATCGCTCCAACTTGGCAAAGCACCCGGCCCGGATCGGATCCCAAACCGCGCCGAAAAACTGGCTCTGTCCCTAAGACCAGACGACTTCGCATCCGTCTTCAATCGCTGCCTCACGGAGGGAATTCTTCCCGAGCAATGGAAGATCCAGAAGTTAACCCTTCTGCCAAAGCCGGGGAAGCAAGCAGATGTGTCGCCCTCCTATAGACCGATATGTCTGGTGGACTGTATAGGCAAGGTGTTTGAAGGCCTTATCGGATCGAGATTGAACGCGTACGTCAGCGAGTGCGGCGGCCAAGATCCACCATCGACGCAGTCAGCAAGGTGTTCGGCATTGCCAGCAGCGCCATCGAGGGCACAAGATGGAAAGGAGGCACCAAACAGTACTGCCTGGTCGTCACGCTTGACGTAAAGAACGCCGTCAATACTGCGGATTGGAGTTGCATTCTGACCGCCATCCATGATATCGGAGTCCCTCCGTACCTCCTGGCCATTGTTCGGAGCTTCTTCAGGCAGGACCCTGAGATACGACACCTCGGACGGCCCCAAAAGTCGGAATGTGTCTGCCGGAGTGCCACAAGGCTCGGTCTTGGGACCGCTTCTCTGGAATGTGATGTACGACGGAGTGCTGCGTCTTTCACTCACGCCAGGTTGTGAATCCATTGGCTATGCTGACGACGTGGCTATTGTGGTTGTTGCCAAGGAGTTGGGAAAGGCAGAATCAGCGGCCTCGGTAGATATAGCCACTATTACACGGTGGCTAAATTCAGTTGGCCTAGCCCTGGCAGCCGAAAAAACGGAGACGGTCCTAATAAGCAATCACCTCAAAGCGGGCCATCAGGTATCTGGGTGTATGGCTAGACACGCGCCTATGTTTCAGAGAGCATCTGAAAAACGTTCAACGGAGAGCAGCGAGCACATGCCAGCGTTATCAAGGATAATGTTGAACACGAGAGGCCCGAAAAAGGAGCGGAGACTTTTGCTGATGATCGTGCCTAAATCAGTCATCCTGTATACGGCACAAATCTGGGCCAGTGCCATACACATCACGGCGTACAGTAGGGGCATCACCGCTACCTACCGTCTCTGCGCGTTAAGGGTCTGCAGTGGTTTTAGGACGGTCTCGGAGGATGCTGCACTGGTCGTTGCAGGCATGATTCCCATCAATCTGCTTGCGGACGAGGAAAGGAACATCGCGGACTCGACAAAGCGAGGCGAACAAAAACGGTCAGCTAGTAGAGACGCAAGGTCGCAGAGCGTTGCCCTTTGGCAAGAGCGGTGGGATTCATCAAACAAGGGGATTCGTCCTACACTCCCCAAGATCAGGCCATGGATGGAAAGGAAGCATGGACAAGTGTCTTTCCATTTGACCCAGTTCCTCACAGGACACGGTTGTTTCCGGTCCTACCTGCATAGATTCGGGCACGAGGCTGAGCCGAACTGCTCGACATGTGGCGTAGGCTTGGTGGAGGACGCGGAACATGTCCTTTTCGCATGTAGACGATTTACCAGGCAACGGCGGCTTCTGTATTAAACGGTTCCACTGACCGCGGAAAACCTGGTGCCTATTATGCTGTCAGACGCGGCGGCATGGGAAGCAGTGAGCAGCTTTGCAGTCTTTGCGGCAATCAGCCTAAGAACGGCAGAGCGTGAGCGAAATGCCCATAGCTAATGGGTTCTAGGTTTCTGCGAAGAAATCCTCCTATTATATATTTTTCTTGCCTTCAGTTTTTGTAATGTATATATGTTATATAATGCAATAAATGTAGTAAATGAATTTAAAAAAAAACAAAGATGGATCCCAAAACAACACTATCACTACCTTTGCCGTCACAAACGAAACCGATACCATCAAAACATATCTCCTTCCCCACTACTCCACCGTATTTTCCGCAGAACTCATTGCAATAGTAGAAGCTCTAGAAACCCTAAAAAATAGGAGAGGTAAATTCTGCATATGCACCGACTCATTATCTGCAATAGACGCAATTAACAACACAAATAACAATGAACATTACCCCTCATACGCTCGCAATATTATGCAAAAAACCTTCCCCAATTTCAAACTACTCTGGGTGCCCGGATATGTAGGAATAGCAGGAAACGAACTAGCAGATACCTCTGCTAAAAATGCAGCGAAACAGCCTCTATTAACAAAGGAAAACTTTAACGTACAAGACATACAAAAATATTTGAAAAACATATATCTCACAAAACTATAATCCAACATAAACGAAACATCAGCCTGGTACAAAGCAAATAATCCACATAAACCAAACAACTACCACATTTTTAAAGGAAGCTTATTATTCCTATCGAGAAGAGACCAAATAATAATAACCAGACTTAGACTCGGACACTCCAAAATAACCCTTATACACTACATCGATAGATCTCCTCCCACATGCCCCTTTTGCAACGACACCATATAAATCGAATATATTCTCAGCAAATGCAATACTCTAAATCCTCATAGACAAGCAATATTTAAAAACATCAACACTCTCCAATGCTTAACACAACCCACTCTCTCAAACATATCAAACATTCTAAATACTTAAAAACAACAAACTTATATCACTACATTTAAGTTTTTCCAATTTAATCTAAATAATACATATACATATGTAAATACAAATTTTTAATACTATTAAGAGAACTTATACATAAACACACACAAATCTAGAGCTGAAGGCCTTTGCTGCCATAGCCACGTAATAAGCTAGCTTTTAATTTATATTGTATTTATATATTAAGTTAGCTCTCAAATAAATAAATAAATAAATAAATTAGCCTGTTTAATAAATATTAGTGGCTGAATTTATATGTATCTCAATACATTGGGCCAAATTTATCCATTGGATAGAGAGCTTCCGCATTACTCATCCCTCCCTCTTCGGCTTGTATATTCCCCTCACAAGTCCACAAGCCGTTATCGTTTCTTACATTTATTCTTTCCCCTACTTCCCGATTTACAAGCATAGCCCTGATTTCGTCTCAGCATCATACATCCCCTGCACCCGTCTCACGGGCTTGCTTGGACCTCACTTTTTTTCTCTTTTGTTTTGTTGTGGTAATGTTCCTCACACTCGCCCCCTACTTTGGGAGATATTTTCCCTCCCCTGTCCCTTGTACCTTATGTTTGTTTAATATATATATGCAGTTTCCTTTTTTTTGTTTAGTAGCTTCATGCATGTGTTCTTCTTTAATCTGGTCTGCTTCTATTATGCAGCGACCTTGCTTTCCTTTTTTTTGTATGTGTTTTAATGTGGTTCATTTCTTTTCGGATTCAGCTCGCATCTTTTATTGGCCTTTTTGGCATCTTTTCTTGTTGGCAACTGAGTATCTTTTTCATTCATGGTGGCGGATTAGGGCATCTTTTCATTAATTTCATTTTACTTTTTTCATTGGCCCGTTCCGCATCTTTTCCTGACTTACTACTTTATTATATCCTCTTTTCTTATTATACCCTTTTCTTTAATACTCTAACTGACCCCTGAGATACCCTAATCCTATACCTAATTTGACACGCCCACACTATTCTAACGTTCCTCGGCCCTCCTCGTCGTAGTAGCTTCTCTGCCATCTCGGCCACATTCACCGTCCACTCATTGTGTATCACCGGCTCATATCTTTCGTGACTATGTGGCACTGGACACGACACTTGGCGCGCTAGAACTGGCCTTCCCCTCCCGAAATGCTCCATGGGTGCCGACATTGCTTTCCTAGTACTGGCCTTGGCCAGATCCATGGGCATTCGGGGTGTTGCCGTTCCATTTGTTGTTGTTGTTGCTATTCAAAATCCGTTCGATGTTGTTGCTGTTCAAGTTCCATTCGCTGTTGTTGCCGTTCAAACTCCAATCGTTGTTGTTGCTGTTGTTGTTGTTGTTGTTGTTGCCTCTCTTGCTCCATGGCCACCGTCAGCCTCTGTCTGGCATGCACCAGCCGTTCCTTCTCCATATGGGCCCTCTCCCACAATAGCAACACTTTTTCTGTCATTCTTGTTGTCGGATTTGTCGCTGCCACAAATCAATCCACTGTTGCTACCAATTCAGCCCCTCTATCTCCTCACCTGGCTCGAGCTCCCCGTCTCGTTTGGAGGTGGGCTGGCTAATCCCTCAGTCTCACCTTCATCAGCCACGGCCACTTCCTCCGTTTCGCTGTCATCTGACTCAATGTCCACCATACGAAATGGAGTTGGTTGCCGCGCTGGCTCCCAAACTTGTGCCGATGGTTCATGTATTTCGTTTTGCTCCCATGGTGCATACTCCGCCGGGCTATTTCGGCCTCTGCTCGCCTCTTCCAACTCTTCTTCCTCCATCATCCGGAACGCCTCGTCCAGCTCCCTCCACATTTCATCTTCATCATTCTCGTCCTCCTGGCGTTCTTGGTTCACTGCTGACTCCGCCTCACTCTCCTCCGTCAGGTAACCGCTCTCCTCTCCGTCCTCATCGTGCTCCTCATCCGAGGAGGCGGCGATTACCGGATTTATCATGTCCGGCTCATCGTCGTCGGACTCCTCCTCGGACACGTAGGGAGAGGCCAAGTCAATGGCCTACCGTGCAGGCCACCACGTTCCACGTTGGCCCGTGATTCCGCACCTCGAATCATCCTGGCGAAATTGTGCATTGTATGCATTCATTTTTCTTGTTTTTTTTTTTTTTTTTTAGTTGGTATTTACTCTCTGAGCATTCGACTTTGCGTGTTTCATGATTATGATTTTTGCATGCAGGAAACCTCGTATCTTTGCCAATTATTAAATTTTACCGCTATGCAGACTTCGGATTTTTTTTTTTTTTTTATTACAACTATCGTAGCCGACTATTCTAATGCCCCGCGATGCTCCACTACACTAATACACATGTAGCACCGCGAGCATGTGTGGGTCACCCGCTAACATTTAAGAGAGCGTGGCTCTTGTATGTGTTGGTGTGCCTCTGCTTGGTTTATATTTTTTTTTTATTCCTTGTTTCATCCTATTCTTTGCCTCTCTATCCATTTTCGTATTCGCCGCCTTTGGAACGTTTCATTTATTGTATCTGCATTTCGTTGATTTTGTTTACGATATTCGAATTGTTAAAGTCAAACGCTGGCTTTGGTTTGTGACATCATTACGCTGCTATTTATTCTAATCTTATTTATTATGAGGCATGATTCTAATGAGTTTTGTTTTTTGAGTTATCTATACAGCCGGCCGGTCTGTATATATTGCTCGCCGACATGTCAGAATAGTCGTCTGCACTCAATTTACATTTTGTTCCTTGCCTTCATTTACGTCACATATCTGTTGTTTAATTTGGCTGATATGTGCCTGGCGGTTCTTTCCAGTTTCCTTGTGACGTAATTTGCATATAACTGGTGACACGAAGCCGATCACCTGGTATGGTCCTCCGAATCCCATACTGTTGCTCCGATTACTGGTCTCCATTCTCTTCGTCTTATGTTAGATTATAATGCCGAGCCTGATCCTGTGCAGCCGTCTCCAGATTACGCCGTATTAGTTCGAACAGCTCTTGCATTTGTTTTACCTTCGCCTCTGGTGGTATAGTTTGCTTTCCTGTGCCTGTCGTGACACTATCGTATATCGCACCCGGCATTCTTGGTTCACGCCCATGTATCACATACGCTGGAGTAAATCTAGTTGACTCTGATTGGCTTGTATTTACTGCTAGTGTTATTTTTGGCCAATTCTCATCCCAGTTACGTTGATTTTCCACCGTAAACTGAGCAATCATCGTTTTCACTGTTCTGTTTGCCCGTTCGGTTGGATTTTCTTGTGGCCTAATTCATCTAGCATTTTCTTGAATGTTCCGTTAGTGAATTGGACTCCATTGTCCGTTATCACCACATTAGGAGCTTCAAATCTCGTTAGAATCCATTCCTGAAAGGCCCTGACTAAATTCTATGCAGTTGCCTTGTGCATAGGTATCAGTTCTGTCCATTTTGAAAATCTGTCAATGATTACTAGTAGCATTGAATTTCCATGTTTTGACCTAGGTAATGGCCAACGAAGTCAGCGTATACTGTGGCCCATGGTTCTTCCGGTATTTGCTGCTTGCTGTTGACTTGGTTTGTATTGTTGGCATATTGTGCACTTTCCCACAAATGTCCTGATATCTCATTGCATTCTTGGCCAGTAATATCCTGATGCAGTTCTGGCAATAGTTCGTCTGTTTCCTGTATGCCCTGCCATTGTGGAAGTATGGTTTTCGATCATCACTTGGTTCCGTAGCGTTTTTGGCATACATAATTTCCATGATACCACCTCTTCTTGGCCCGCTCTGTCCGGAATGTTCCTGTATACCTGGCTATTTTCTATTATGTAATCCGGATATTTCTGTGGTTGTCGTTTTATTTTTCCCATTATGTCTTGAATCCACCCACACTCTTTGTTTGCTTGTCGTAAACTGTCACCATCGGCGACAGTATTTAATTTACCCTTTCGATATGCTATTTCGAAATCACATTGTTGTAGTTCCAGTACCCATCGAGCTATGCGGCCCGTGGGGCTCTCTATACTATTCAACCACTTCAACGCCATTTTAAACAACAACACCACTTTAAATCGGTATCCTTCGAGATATGGTACTAATTTGCGTATTGCCCATACTATCGCTAGGCATTCCTTTTCTGTTGCCGAATAGTTTTTTTCTGCTGGATTTAATTCCCTTGACAGATATGATAACACTCTCTCCCCATCCTCTGTGTTTTGTACCAGTATGGCCCCTAATCCCATGTTATTTGCATCTCTCTGTAGCACGATCATTTTTGTGAAATCTGGACACGCCAACTAACTAGGCCACTCGTTAGTCTTTCCTTTACTGCATCGAATGCTGCCTGATGCTCCTCGTTCCAGTGCCACTTGTTTTTTTTCTTGAGCAGTTCGTTTAATGGGTGTACGGTACGGTACGAATCGTCTGTACCAAGAAGCCACTCCTAGATATTTGCGTAATTCCTTTGTGCAAGTAGGCTGTTCTAGTTGGGCTATTGCGGCCACCTTGTCTGGGTCCGTTGCAATACCGTTTTCTGTCACCAAGTGGCCTAGAAACTTTAGCTCTTTTCTGAAGAATTGGCACTTCTCGGCATTAATTCTTAAATTTGCTTCTTTCAATCTTGTGAACACTTCTTGTAGATGGTTCATATGTTCTTCAATTGTTTTGCTAACTATCACAATGTCATCTTGTCCATTTGCCTGTCTATTTCTTTCTCACCATCACTATGGCTGAGCTATATGGGCTTTGTGATGGTTCTATGCATCCCAATGTCAGCAGATCATCGATCTTCGAGTTGATTTCACCTGCTTGTGGGTGTTCTCCCATTTTCCTTATGAAGCTGCTCGTGCTCCGCAATCAATTATCGCCTTCATCTGAATTCCTGCTACCTCGATAATCGCTGACAATTGATCCTCTTCCTCTATTAGTTGACCTATTAGTGGTGGGGAGCTTGTTGGCTGTGTCCCTGCTCGCCCCGGATAAGATTCTTTTGTCCTTTTTCCAATCTTTCCAGAATTGAAATTGAGTTTTTGATTGTTGCATTCCCTGGCTCCCCCGCACCAGCGACATGCTTGGTTTGGGTTCAAGATTCTTCCATCTTGGATGTACTTGTTTTTCTGGTTTGGTCTTGAAGGATCCTCCACGCTGTTGTTCTGGCATCTTCGGCACTGTGTTACTGGTGGCCCGTGATTATTTCCGCCTCTGTGGTTTGATTGGTTGTTGTGTGCTCTTTGGGCATTGTTTTGCGGTGGAAATCGGATCGTTCCTGTTCGAGCTCGTACTCTGGTATTTTATGGGTCTCATCATTGTTTGCATGTCCACCATGCCACCATGTCCACCAGCACGATGCCATACATATCTGCTGACCACTCGATCTGTTCTATGAACTCTAGTGGTCTGGAATTGCCATCGAATCTGAAAGTCCACTCCTCAGTTGTTTTGCCCCATTAGCGTATTCGGTGGTCCTGTTTGTTGTATGTAGTCCCGCTTTCTTGGGGTCTATCGTTTGTGTCCTTATGTCCCTCTTTGTCTCGGTGCTATCTAGGGCTCCTTCGCTTCCCCATCTTAGTAGTAAATATGGAGGGATTGCTAGTGTGGCGATATTTATTTTCTGGAATTCCTCAGCCTCCTTGTCTACACCATTTTCCAATCTATTTATTTCATTCTTCCAGTCTGGATCATTGTTTCATTTTTTGCTTTTCTCATTTCCTCCAATGTGGCAGTCATCTCGATCCCGATCCTTTGGCCTGTCTGTGCCAGATCCTCCTTCTTCATGTGGTAAATCCATCCTTTTCCCATTTTGACTCACAAACTATAGTTTTTTTTTTTTAATTTCACCAGTATGATACGTTGGGCGCCAGTTGTAACGATCGTTTCTCGTCCCTTGGGATATTTCCAATGTCTCTTGCGCTAGGTTCGGCACAACAAAATTTATTTTGTGCCCTGGTGAAATTAGAACTCGTTCGTTTAATTAGTAGTTTTAAAGCAGATATTTATTTATAATCTTTTTGGGCTCGGCTGGGTATGACCAACTTCTCTGAAGAAGTCTCGAACTTTGGCAGCGGTGATTATGGCATGGGTTGCTTGCTGTTAGCTCCAGCCCTTCTTTTGCTCCTTGTGTCTTCGCTGGTTACTATTTCAGACTCGCAATTTAGATACTTTGACTTGTATCTCCCACTTCCGAATATCTTAGGAACGTTGATTGGCCTTAGAATAGATCCTATGGCCTTTCTTTCACATTTCCTGGCGTATCCTGATCTTCTAGGGATGTTATTTCCACCTCGATGCCTTCAGCTGTGTTTGTAAGATGGTCTTTGCTCGTTGCCTCTAAGACAAATCCCGTGGCCGCTTTCTATGCAACAGGATTTTTCCCAGCGATTGGTATTCGTCAGGATATATAGATCCTGAAATTTCGGCAGTAGCATATATCCTCGTGCCTTCCAACGTGCTGTTTATCGTCCTTGAGCCGCTTGACTTCTCTCCTTTTATTGCCTGGGCACGGTGTTCTGGTACTATTCTAAGGACTTGTTGGTTGTCTGATAACTTGAGTGGTTACTCGTAAGGCCTTCTCAGTTATTGTATTTCTCCTTGATCCCTTTCACAGGACTTGTTTTTCACTCGCTTGAGCTTTTAAGGTTACTCGTAAGGCTTTAAAACTCCTTGATTGATCACGACTTGTTGACTTGATGATTCTCTCGCTTTGGGCTGCCTTTATATAGGCAGATCATCTGGCCTCAGGAATTGATTGGTGTAGTACCGCTATACAGATGGTACTTTTCCATCGGCCCTCTACTTTCACCTACGCATCTCCTTGTTGCCATGCGTGGTGAAAGTCCCGTAAATTCTTGGCGCAGACGTGTCCACTTTCTTTGTGGCTGCGCGCCCATCCGTTTCTTGTCCTTGTCTTTCTTCCTTGCCGGCATAGCATCTTGTACGCTATGTTGGCATCCATCACTTTCTCGCATTGGCAGCGCTTCCTTATTGGCCGCCCGTCCTCTCCCCTTGACTTTTTTTTGCTTTCTTTCCTTTGTTGGCGCTGCCGTCGCCCGTTGCTTCCCCCGATCTATTCGTCATACACAACTTCGCCTCAACCTTCCCCCATAGAATTATAACATACATGTATATTGCAACTTAACTTAATATATTAATTTGTAATAATTAGCCTGTTCATCTAAATAAATATTAGTGGCTGAATTTATATGTATCTCAATACATACTCACCCCTCCCTCTTCGGCTTGTATATTCCCCTCACAAGTCCATAAGCCGTTATCGTTTCTTACATTTATTCTTTCCCCCTACTCCCCGATTTACAAGCATAGCCCTGATTTCGTCTCACCATCATGCATCCCCCGCACCCGTCTCACGGGCTTGCTTGGACCTCACTTTTTCTCTCTTTTGTTCGTTTGGTTTCGGCTTCTCGCGATCTAATTGCTTTCGATATCGCATGCGTGACGTATGTAGAGAGTACCTGCATTGGCCACCGGTACTCTCTCTTGCGGGCATACACGCATAGTGTATGTGTGGTGTGGGTGTATGCTTCTCCCACTTATTGCTCCCAAAACTACACGCCTGCTATACTAGTGCATGTACCTCTCTCCCATTCTCCGCTCGTAACTTTCATTACCAGACCAATGCCCTCTTTTGGTTTGCACTGATGCCCTTCAGCCTCGTTTCATTTACTCTCATGCAGCCGATTTCTCATGTTCCTCCTCCCACGCATCTTCCCGCTTATACGAAATCGCCAGGGGTCGCGTGTGGTTCGATCGGTCATGTTTGCTCGTAAATTACTCGCCTCGATTTGGTTCGATCGATTAGCGCTATGTTCGGTCGTATATCGTAGCTCCACCGGTTCGTGTCTCGACTGTATCTTGTATCTGGCTTATCATAGTGCGCTGCAGTATGTTTTCCTTGCTTATCGCTTGCTTGTTGTGTAGTACATTATTATTGCATATGATGTTCCTCACAATACTCCAGGATACTCCATCATATTTGCTTGTGAGAGTATTTGCTTAGTTATGTTGGTGGAAGAAAGGAAGCAGGCACGCCATATCTATATGGAAAGCCTTACAGTAAAATGGCCACTCAGGAAGCGAAGTTCGTTTATTGTGTCAGGGCATTCTTATTGTGTGTATGGTGAATGTGTATATGTATGTATTATTTGTTTATGTGTGTGTGTATATATGGAACGCAGCAGAAGCAGCTTCGTTCTATAGTCTGTGCATTGCAGAATAACCTCAAGGCCATTGTATTGACCGGGTTCCTTTGGTTCAAGATTTTAATAAAAGAACACGTCTGCTTTGCTTTGTGGTAATATTCTGATTGATTTTTATTCAGAAAATATTCTTTTGCTTAGCCTATGTTTACATATATATTATTATGCTGCGACTTATGCGACAGCTACAAAAGAGAGGGAGAGTGTCAGTACATACATACATACTGTTGGAGCGCATGCATCAAAGTGCTTGGTCAGCGTTCACACGCTGGCCTGGCTTTAGCTCATGTTACGCTTGTGCATGCAGTGCTTATGTGAATATATGTATGTGCATATACAAATGTACATACATATATGTTCATGCTTAATTGTATATTTATGTGAATATGTTTATGTGCATACATCAATGTATACATATAAACATATTCAAGTGCACAATTATATTTTAATGCGTATATATTGAAATGTTTATACTTGCAACAAAGTGTTACAAGTTGAGCCCATTGTATTGAATGATTATTTGTATGAATATACTACACCTCCCCTTTTTAGAGAATAACGTAATATTATTTGATAATTGTGTAAAAATTAAAATAAAGGTAAGATAAAGGGAGTATATTAGAAAAATTGTGTTTTTGAAAATTATAAAATGTATGGTTTTTTTTTTATTTTTTTATATTCGGTATTATTCTTACCGTGGATCATTCCGATTTTTATTTTATAAATGGTTTTAATCTGTTTTTATGAACTTTCGGTTCTTAATAATATTATCGTTTTCTTCTATACTCACTACCTTATAAGGCCCTATATATTTAGCATCTAGTTTATGACCTATTTCTTTTCTTAATAAGACTTTATCTCCTATTTTTGAATCAAAATCGGAAGTATTTTCGTCGTAGTATTTCTTATTCTTTAACTTATGGTTTCCTAGCATTATCCTAGCTGTTTTATATGCTATTTCTATTCTAAATTTTATATCCTTAGAGTGGTCGTCTAAATTGTATATTGGATCTATTCTATCTACAGTGAAACCTTATATAACAAACTCTTAAAAAAAAAAACCCAAAAAAAAAAATTTTTTTTTAAACCCCTTTTTTAAAAAAATTTTTTATTTAAAAAAAAAAAAAAAAAAAAAAAAAAAAATTTTTTATTTAGTTAAAATCTATGAACTGATTTGGTAGTCTTCCAAATACTAGTTCGTATGGACAATATTCATGCACTGCCGAGGGTGTTGTGTTGTAACAATAAGTGAAATATTGTATCCAAGCATCCCAATCGGACTTATCTGCTGATATGTATGAACGAATATATTCATTGAATGTTCTATGACTTCGTTCTATTGTCCCTAAAGTCTGTTATAATCTGATTTTTATACTCAGTTCCCATGTCCGTAATGAGTGTTTTTATTGGACCGTACTGTAGTATACAATTTTCGAATATGGCTTTAGCTACATTACTTGCACTCTTAGATGCAACTGGAATGGCTATTAAGTATTTTGTCAGATATATATACTCATTTCATTATCTGATTTTAGTAGCGGACATATTGTGTCCACTATAACTTTATCAAAAGCCTTCGCTGGTGGTTCTGTTATTATCATGGGAGTCTTCGTATGTGTCGTCGTTTTTGACACCTGGCATTTATGACATCTCCTTATGTACTCTTTGATATGGCGACCCATATATTTCCAATAGTAGTGTCTTTTGATTTTTGCCAGTATGACCTCCTTGAATTGGATCATCATGGTATGTAGAAAGTATTGCTTCTTTTTCTTTTTTATTTTCCATTAGGGTCACCGGTTTAGCGCTACTTTTAATCATCGGCACAAGTTTGGGAGCCAGCGGGGCAACCACCACCCTTTTCTTTGGGGGGACTATGGGGCAGATGAAAGGCGAAAGGGGAGGAAGTCGCCGTGGCTGATGGAGGTGAGACTGGGGGAGTCACCCCCCCTCCTCCCAAACGGGGGGGGCGGCCCGCGGCAGGTGAGAGGGGAGGGAGGTGGTAGTAGCAGTAGTGGATTTGGTGGTGGCAGCGGCAAATCCGACAACAAGAAGTGACAGAAAAAGTGTTGCTATTGTGGGAGAGGGCCCATATGGAGAAGGAACGGCTGGTGCATGCCAGACAGAGGCTGACGGTGGCCATGGAGCAAGAGAGGCAACAACAACAACAACAACAACAACAACAACAACAGCAACAACAACAATTGGAGTTTGAACGGCAACAACAGCGAATGGAGCTTGAACAGCAACAACATCGAACGGATTTTGAATAGCAACAACAACAACAAATGGAACGGCAACACCCCGAATGCCCATGGATCTGGCCAAGGCCAGTACTAGGAAAGCAATGTCGGCACTAATGGAGCATTTCGGGAGGGGAAGGCCAGTTCTAGCGCGCCAAGTGTCGTGAGCAGTGCCACATGGTCACGAAAGATATGAGCCGGTGATACACAATGAGTGGACGGTGAATGTGGCCGAGATGGCCAACAAGAAAAGATGCCAAAAGGCCAATAAAAGATGCGAGCTGAATCCGAAAAGAAATGAACCACATTAAAACACATACAAAAAAAGGAAAGCAAGGTCGCTGCATAATAGAAGCAGACCAGATTAAAGAAGAACACATGCATGAAGCTACTAAACAAAAAAAGGAAACTGCATATATATAAAACAAACATAATGTACAAGGGACAGGGGAGGGAAAATATCTCCCAAAGTAGGGGGCGAGTGTGAGGAACATTACCACAACAAAACAAAAGAGAAAAAAGTGAGGTCCAAGCAAGCCCGTGAGACGGGTGCAGGGGATGTATGATGCTGAGACGAAATCAGGGCTACGCTTGTAAATCGGGAAAAGAATAAATGTAAGAAACGATAACGGCTTGTGGACTTGTGAGGGGAATATACAAGCCGAAGAGGGAGGCATGAGTAATGCGGAAGCTCTCTATCCAATGGATAAATTTGGCCCAATGTATTGAGATACATATAAATTCAGCCACTAATATTTATTAAACAGGCTAATTTATTTATTTATTTATTTATTTGAGAGCTAACTTAATATATAAATACAATATAAATTAAAAGCTAGCTTATTACGTGGCTATGACGGCAAATGCCTTCAGCTCTAGATTTGTGTGTGTTTATGTATAAGTTCTCTTAATAGTATTAAAAATTTGTATTTACATATGTATATGTATTATTTAGATTAAATTGGAAAAACTTAAATGTAGTGATATAAGTTTGTTGTTTTTAAGTATTTAGAATGTTTGATATGTTTGAGGAGATGTGGGTTGTGTTAAGCAATGGAGAGTGTTGATGTTTTTAAAGATTGCTTGTCTATGAGGATTTAGGGAAATTGCATTTGCTGAGAATATATTCGATTGATATGGTGTCGTTGCAAAAGGGGCATGTGGGAGTAGATCTATCGATGCAGTGTATAAGGGTTATTTTGGAGTGTCCGAGTCTAAGTCTGGTTATTATTATTTGGTCTCTTCTCGAGAGGAATAATGAGTTTCTTTTAAAAATGTGGTAGTTGTTTAGTTTATGTGGATTATTTGCTTGGTACCAGGTTGATGTTTCGTTTATGTTGGATTATAGTTTTGTGAGATATATGTTTTTTAAATATTTTTGTATGTCTTGTACGTTAAAGTTTTCCTTTGTTAATAGAGGCTGTTTCGCTGCATTTTTAGCAGAGGTATCTGCTAGTTCGTTTCCTGCTATTCCTACATGTCCGGGCACCCAGAGTAGTTTGAACTTGGGGAAGGTTTTTGCATAATATTGCGAGCGTATGAGGGGTAATGTTCATTGTTATTTGTGTTGTTAATTGCGTCTATTGCAGATAATGAGTCGGTGCATATGCAGAATTTACCTCTCTTATTTTTTAGGGTTTCTAGAGCTTCTACTATTGCAATGAGTTCTGCGGAAAATACGGTGGAGTAGTGGGGAAGGAGATATGTTTTGATGGTATCGGTTTCATTTGTGACGGCAAAGGTAGTGATAGTGTTGTTTTTGATCATATAGGTGTCAGATTGTGTTATTTGAATGAATTCGGCTCTGTATGTTTGTGGGCATGTTTTTTTATTAAAATTTCTTAGTGTCGTGTCTGATGATTATTCGGGCACCAGGTTTTCCAGGAGTAGTAGTCGGAAGTGGTTTTGTGGGCTGAAAGGGTCGGTTGCCTGGTAATTCTGCTATATTTTATTATTAGGTCTATTGTTGAATTCTCCAAGTGTAGGTCGTCTAGGGGTCGGCTCATGTTTTAATATTTTGATGTAGTGACCGGGAACAACTTTTCCTGTGAGGATCTGGGTTTTGCAAGGGTGGCTGTTAATAGCTTCCTTTCCATCCATGGCCTGATCTTGGGTTACTTTGTTTTGTCTGTTATAATCCCACGCTCTTGCTAAAGGGCAACGCTCTGCGACCTTGCGTTTCTACTAGCTGACCGTTTTTGTTCGCCGTATCCGCTTTGTCGAGTCCGCGATTCTTTCCTCGTCCGCAAGCAGATTGATGGGAATCATGCCTGCAACGACCAGTGCAGCATCCTCCGAGACCGTCCTAAAACCACTGCAGACCCTTAACGCGCAGAGACGGTAGGTAGCGGTGATGACCTCATTGTACGCCGTGATGTGTATGGCACTGGTCCAGATTTGTGCCGTATACAGGATGACTGATTTAGGCAGGACCATCAACAGAAAAAGTTTCCGCTCTCCGTTGAACGTTTTTCAGATGCTTTCTCATAGGCGCGTGTCTAGCCATTAGCCGTCTCCGTTTTTTCGGCTGCCAGGGCTAGGCCAACTGAATTTAGCCACCGTGTAATTGTGGCTATATCTATAGCGTGGCTGATTCTGCCTTTTTCCGAACTCCTGGAACAAACAACCACAATAGCCACGTCGTCAGCATAGCCAATTGGATTCACAACCTGGCCGGTGAGTGAAAGACGCAGCACTCCGTCGTACATTTTTGTGGAATGGCTATTAAGTATTTTGTCAGATATATATACTCATTTCATTATCTGATTTTGGTATGCGGACATATTGTGTCCACTATAACTTTATCAAAAGCCTTCGCTGGTGGTTCTGTTATTATCATGGGAGTCTTCGTATGTGTCGTCGTTTTTGACACCTGGCATTTATGACATCTCCTTATGTACTCTTTGATATGGTACGACCCATATATTTCCAATAGTAGTGTCTTTTGATTTTTGCCAGTATGACCTCCTTGAATTGGATCATCATGGTATGTAAGAAAGTATTGCTTCTTTTTCTTTTTATTTTCTATTAGGGTCACCGGTTGGAGTAGCGCTACTCTTAATCATCGGCACAAGTTTGGGAGCCAGCGCGGCAACCAACTCCATTTCGTATGGTGGACATTGAGTCAGATGACAGTGAAACGGAGGAAGTGGCCGTGGCTGATGCAGGTGAGACTGAGGGATTAGCCACCCCACCTCCAAACGAGACGGGGAGCTCGAGCCAGGTATGGAATTAGAGGGGCTGAATTGGTAGCAACAGTGGATTGATTTTGTGGGCGACGAATCCGACAACAAGAAGTGACAGAAAAAGTGTTGCTATTGTGGGAGAGGGGCCCATATGGAGAAGGAACGGCTGGTGCATGCCAGACAGAGGCTGACGGTGGCCATGGAGCAAGAGAGGCAACAACAACAACAACAACAACAACAACAACAACAACAACAGCAACAACAACAATTGGAGTTTGAACGGCAACAACAGCGAATGGAGCTTGAACAGCAACAACATCGAACGGATTTTGAATAGCAACAACAACAACAAATGGAACGGCAACCCCCGAATGCCCATATTCTGGCCAAGGCCAGTACTGGAAAGCAATGTCGGCACTAATGGAGCATTTCGGGGGGGAAGGCCAGTTCTAGCGCGCCAAGTGTCGTGAGCAGTGCCCATATGGTCACGAAAGATATGAGCCGGTGATACACAATGAGTGGACGGTGAATGTGGCCGAGATGGCCAACAAGAAAAGATGCCAAAAGGCCAATAAAAGATGCGAGCTGAATCCGAAAAGAAATGAACCACATTAAAACACATACAAAAAAAGGAGAGCAAGGTCGCTGCTTAATAGAAGCAGACCAGATTAAAGAAGAACACATGCATGAAGCTACTAAACAAAAAAAAAACTGCATATATATAAAACAAACATAATGTAAAGGGACAGGGGAGGGAAAATATCTCCCAAAGTAGGGGGCGAGTGTGAGGAACATTACCACAACAAAACAAAAGAAAAAGGTGAGGTCCAAGCAAGCCCGTGAGACGGGTGCAGGGGATGTATGATGCTGAGACGAAATCAGGGCTACGGTTGTAAATGGCCGAAGAAGGGGAAAGAATAAATGTAAGAAACGAGTAACGGCTTGTGGACTTGTGAGGGGGAATATACAAGCCGAAGAGGGAGGCATGAGTAAAATGGAAGCTCTCTATCCAATGGATAAATTTGGCCCAATGTATTGAGATACATATAAATTCAGCCACTAATATTTATTAAACAGGCTAATTTATTTATTTATTTATTTATTTGAGAGCTAACTTAATATATAAATACAATATAAATTAAAAGCTAGCTTATTACGTGGCTATGACAGCAAATGCCTTCAGCTCTAGATTTGTGTGTGTTTATGTATAAGTTCTCTTAATAGTATTAAAAATTTGTATTTACATATGTATATGTATTATTTAGATTAAATTGGAAAAACTTAAATGTAGTGATATAAGTTTGTTGTTTTTAAGTATTTAGAATGTTTGATATGTTTGAGAGAGTGGGTTGTGTTAAGCAATGGAGAGTGTTGATGTTTTTAAAGATTGCTTGTCTATGAGGATTTAGAGAATTGCATTTGCTGAGAATATATTCGATTTATATGGTGTCGTTGCAAAAGGGGCATGTGGGGGTAGATCTATCGATGCAGTGTATAAGGGTTATTTTGGAGTGTCCGAGTCTAAGTCTGGTTATTATTATTTGGTCTCTTCTCGAGAGGAATAATAAGCTTCCTTTAAAAATGTGGTAGTTGTTTGGTTTATGTGGATTATTTGCTTTGTACCAGGCTGATGTTTCGTTTATGTTGGATTATAGTTTTGTGAGATATATGTTTTTCAAATATTTTTGTATGTCTTGTACGTTAAAGTTTTCCTTTGTTAATAGAGGCTGTTTCGCTGCATTTTTAGCAGAGGTATCTGCTAGTTCGTTTCCTGCTATTCCTACATATCCGGGCACCCAGAGTAGTTTGAAATTGCGGAAGGTTTTTGCATAATATTGCGAGCGTATGAGGGGTAATGTTCATTGTTATTTGTGTTGTTAATTGCGTCTATTGCAGATAATGAGTCGGTGCATATGCAGAATTTACCTCTCCTATTTTTTAGGGTTTCTAGAGCTTCTACTATTGCAATGAGTTCTGCGGAAAATACGGTGGAGTAGTGGGGACGGAGATATGTTTTGATGGTATCGGTTTCGTTTGTGACGGGAAAGGTAGTGATATTGATATTGATATTTCGCTCACGCTCTGCCGTTCTTAGGCTGATTGCCGCAAAGACTGCAAAGCTGCTCACTGCTTCCCATGCCGCCGCGTCTGACAGCATAATAGGCACCAGGTTTTCCGCGGTCAGTGGAACCGTTTAATACAGAAGCCGCCGTTGCCTGGTAAATCGTCTACATGCGAAAAGGACATGTTCCGCGTCCTCCACCAAGCCTACGCCACATGTCGAGCAGTTCGGCTCAGCCTCGTGCCCGAATCTATGCAGGTAGGACCGGAAACAACCGTGTCCTGTGAGGAACTGGGTCAAATGGAAAGACACTTGTCCATGCTTCCTTTCCATCCATGGCCTGATCTTGGGGAGTGTAGGACGAATCCCCTTGTTTGATGAATCCCACCGCTCTTGCCAAAGGGCAACGCTCTGCGACCTTGCGTTTCTACTAGCTGACCGGTTTTGTTCGCCTCGCTTTGTCGAGTCCGCGATGTTCCTTTCCTCGTCCGCAAGCAGATTGATGGGAATCATGCCTGCAACGACCAGTGCAGCATCCTCCGAGACCGTCCTAAAACCACTGCAGACCCTTAACGCGCAGAGACGGTAGGTAGCGGTGATGACCCTACTGTACGCCGTGATGTGTATGGCACTGGTCCAGATTTGTGCCGTATACAGGATGACTGATTTAGGCACGATCATCAGAAAAAAGTTTCCGCTCTCCGTTGAACGTTTTTCAGATGCTCTCTCAAACATAGGCGCGTGTCTAGCCATAGCCGTCTCCGTTTTTTCGGCTGCCAGGGCTAGGCCAACTGAATTTAGCCACCGTGTAATTGTGGCTATATCTACCGAGGCCGCTGATTCTGCCTTTCCCAACTCCTTGGCAACAACCACAATAGCCACGTCGTCAGCATAGCCAATGGATTCACAACCTGGCGTGAGTGAAAGACGCAGCACTCCGTCGTACATTTTTGTGGAATGGCTATTAAGTATTTTGTCAGATATATATACTCATTTCATTATCTGATTTTGGTAGCGGACATATTGTGTCCACTATAACTTTATCAAAAGCCTTCGCTGGTGGTTCTGTTATTATCATGGGAGTCTTCGTATGTGTCGTCGTTTTTGACACCTGGCATTTATGACATCTCCTTATGTACTCTTTGATATGGCGACCCATATATTTCCAATAGTAGTGTCTTTTGATTTTTGCCAGTATGACCTCCTTGAATTGGATCATCATGGTATGTAGAAAGTATTGCTTCTTTTTCTTTTTTATTTTCTATTAGGGTCACCGGTTGGAGTAGCGCTACTCTTAATCATCGGCACAAGTTTGGGAGCCAGCGCGGCAACCAACTCCATTTCGTATGGTGGACATTGAGTCAGATGACAGTGAAACGGAGGAAGTGGCCGTGGCTGATGAAGGTGAGACTGAGGGATTAGCCAGCCCACCTCCAAACGAGACGGGGAGCTCGAGCCAGGTGAGGAGATAGAGGGGCTGAATTGGTAGCAACAGTGGATTGATTTGTGGCAGCGACAAATCCGACAACAAGAAGTGACAGAAAAAGTGTTGCTATTGTGGGAGAGGGCCCATATGGAGAAGGAACGGCTGGTGCATGCCAGACAGAGGCTGACGGTGGCCATGGAGCAAGAGAGGCAACAACAACAACAACAACAACAACAACAACAACAACAACAACAACGATTGGAGTTTGAACGGCAACAACAGCGAATGGAACTTGAACAGCAACAACATCGAACGGATTTTGAATAGCAACAACAACAACAAATGGAACGGCAACACCCCGAATGCCCATGGATCTGGCCAAGGCCAGTACTAGGAAAGCAATGTCGGCACTCATGGAGCATTTCGGGAGGGGAAGGCCAGTTCTAGCGCGCCAAGTGTCGTGTCCAGTGCCACATGGTCACGAAAGATATGAGCCGGTGATACACAATGAGTGGACGGTGAATGTGGCCGAGATGGCCGAGAAGCTACTACGACGAGGAAAGGGCCAAGAAATTAGATGAGAGCTGGGCGTCGTCAAAGTAAGGAACTAGCATTAGGGAAACACAGGGGTACAATAAAAGATGAAAGCAAGGTCGCTGCATAATAAAAGCAGACCAGATAATAAAGTAGTAAGTAAGGAAAACATGCATGAACGGGCCACTGAAAAAAGTAAAATGAAATTAAGGAAAAACTGCCCTAATCCGCCACCATGAATAAAATCTTTGAACAAACATAAAATGCCAAAAGGCCAATAAAAGATGCGAGCTGAATCGGAAAAGAAATGAACCACATTAAAACCACAAAAAAAAGGAAAGCAAGGTCGCTGCATAATAGAAGCAGACCAGATTAAAGAAGAACACATGATACCTAAACAAAAAAAGGGAAACATATATATATTAAACAAACATAAGGTAAAAGGACAGGGGAGGGAAAATATTCCCAAAGTAGGGGGCGGGGGTGGGGAAAATACCAAAAAAAAAAAAAAAAAAAAAAATGAGGTCCAAGCAAGCCCGTGAGACGGGTGCAGGGGATGTATGATGCTGAGACGAAATCAGGGCTATGCTTGTAAATCGGGAAGTAGGGGGAAAGAATAAATGTAAGAAACGATAACGGCTTGTGGACTTGTGAGGGGAATATACAAGCCGAAGAGGGAGGCATGAGTAATGCGGAAGCTCTCTATCCAATGGATAAATTTGGCCCAATGTATTGAGATACATATAAATTCAGCCACTAATATTTATTAAACAGGCTAATTTATTTATTTATTTATTTATTTGAGAGCTAACTTAATATATAAATACAATATAAATTAAAAGCTAGCTTATTACGTGGCTATGGCAGCAAAGGCCTTCAGCTCTAGATTTGTGTGTGTTTATGTATAAGTTCTCTTAATAGTATTAAAAATTTGTATTTACATATGTATATGTATTATTTAGATTAAATTGGAAAAACTTAAATGTAGTGATATAAGTTTGTTGTTTTTAAGTATTTAGAATGTTTGATATGTTTGAGAGAGTGGGTTGTGTTAAGCATTGGAGAGTGTTGATGTTTTTAAATATTGCTTGTCTATGAGGATTTAGAGTATTGCATTTGCTGAGAATATATTCGATTTATATGGTGTCGTTGCAAAAGGGGCATGTGGGAGGAGATCTATCGATGTAGTGTATAAGGGTTATTTTGGAGTGTCCGAGTCTAAGTCTGGTTATTATTATTTGGTCTCTTCTCGAGAGGAATAATAAGCTTCCTTTAAAAATGTGGTAGTTGTTTGGTTTATGTGGATTATTTGCTTTGTACCAGGCTGATGTTTCGTTTATGTTGGATTATAGTTTTGTGAGATATATGTTTTTCAAATATTTTTGTATGTCTTGTACGTTAAAGTTTTCCTTTGTTAATAGAGGCTGTTTCGCTGCATTTTTAGCAGAGGTATCTGCTAGTTCGTTTCCTGCTATTCCTACATATCCGGGCACCCAGAGTAGTTTGAACTTGGGGAAGGTTTTTTGCATAATATTGCGAGCGTATGAGGGGTAATGTTCATTGTTATTTGTGTTGTTAATTGCGTCTATTGCAGATAATGAGTCGGTGCATATGCAGAATTTACCTCTCCTATTTTTTAGGGTTTCTAGAGCTTCTACTATTGCAATGAGTTCTGCGGAAAATACGGTGGAGTAGTGGGGAAGGAGATATGTTTTGATGGTATCGGTTTCGTTTGTGACGGCAAAGGTAGTGATAGTGTTGTTTTGGGATCCATCTTTTTTTTTTTTAAATTCATTTACTACATTTATTGCATTATATAACATATATACATTACAAAAACTGAAGGCAAGAAAAATATATAATAGGAGGATTTCTTCGCAGAAACCTAGAACCCATTAGCTATGGGCATTTCGCTCACGCTCTGCCGTTCTTAGGCTGATTGCCGCAAAGACTGCAAAGCTGCTCACTGCTTCCCATGCCGCCGCGTCTGACAGCATAATAGGCACCAGGTTTTCCGCGGTCAGTGGAACCGTTTAATACAGAAGCCGCCGTTGCCTGGTAAATCGTCTACATGCGAAAAGGACATGTTCCGCGTCCTCCACCAAGCCTACGCCACATGTCGAGCAGTTCGGCTCAGCCTCGTGCCCGAATCTATGCAGGTAGGACCGGAAACAACCGTGTCCTGTGAGGAACTGGGTCAAATGGAAAGACACTTGTCCATGCTTCCTTTCCATCCATGGCCTGATCTTGGGGAGTGTAGGACGAATCCCCTTGTTTGATGAATCCCACCGCTCTTGCCAAAGGGCAACGCTCTGCGACCTTGCGTCTCTACTAGCTGACCGTTTTTGTTCGCCTCGCTTTGTCGAGTCCGCGATGTTCCTTTCCTCGTCCGCAAGCAGATTGATGGGAATCATGCCTGCAACGACCAGTGCAGCATCCTCCGAGACCGTCCTAAAACCACTGCAGACCCTTAACGCGCAGAGACGGTAGGTAGCGGTGATGCCCCTACTGTACGCCGTGATGTGTATGGCACTGGCCCAGATTTGTGCCGTATACAGGATGACTGATTTAGGCACGATCATCAGAAAGTCTCCGCTTTTTCGGGCCTCTCGTGTTCAACATTATCCTTGTACGCCTGGCATTGTCGCCTCCGTTGAACGTTTTTCAGATGCTCTCTGAAACATAGGCGCGTGTCTAGCCATACCTACCTGATGGCCCGTTTGGTATTGCTTATTAGGACCGTCTCCGTTTTTTCGGCTGCCAGGGCTAGGCCAACTGAATTTAGCCACCGTGTAATAGTGGCTATATCTACCGAGGCCGCTGATTCTGCCTTTCCCAACTCCTTGGCAACAACCACAATAGCCACGTCGTCAGCATAGCCAATGGATTCACAACCTGGCGTGAGTGAAAGACGCAGCACTCCGTCGTACATCACATTCCAGAGAAGCGGTCCCAAGACCGAGCCTTGTGGCACTCCGGCAGACACATTCCGACTTTTGGGGCCGTCCGAGGTGTCGTATCTCAGGGTCCTGCCTGAAGAAGCTCCGAACAATGGCCAGGAGGTACGGAGGGACTCCGATATCATGGATGGCGGTCAGAATGCAACTCCAATCCGCAGTATTGACGGCGTTCTTTACGTCAAGCGTGACGACCAGGCAGTACTGTTTGGTGCCTCCTTTCCATCTTGTGCCCTCGATGGCGCTGCTGGCAATGCCGAACACCTTGCTGACTGCGTCGATGGTGGATCTTGGCCGCCGCACTCGCTGACGTACGCGTTCAATCTCGATCCGATAAGGCCTTCAAACACCTTGCCTATACAGTCCACCAGACATATCGGTCTATAGGAGGGCGACACATCTGCTTGCTTCCCCGGCTTTGGCAGAAGGGTTAACTTCTGGATCTTCCATTGCTCGGGAAGAATTCCCTCCGTGAGGCAGCGATTGAAGACGGATGCGAAGTCGTCTGGTCTTAGGGACAGAGCCAGTTTTACGGCGCGGTTTGGGATCCGATCCGGGCCGGGTGCTTTGAAGTTGGAGCGATTTGGCCGCCGCCAGGACCTCTTCAGATGAGATCGCATCAATGGAATGGAATATCGAGACTGGGTGATGGGCTATGCAAGGTGGGACGAGGCGGTTTGGGGGGCCGTCGAATTCGCACTTCTTGACGGGGTGGGATTGCGGTTTGCTTGGATTCGCTTAACCACTGTCTTGTATGCCTTTCCCCATGGATCATGCTCTGCGGAATCATACAGCTGCAGGTAAACTTCCCTTTTCGCGGAGAGAATAGCCTTCTTGAGTGACCTTCTAGCCGAGCTGTAATCGGCGTGGTAGAGTGTCCAGTCCGAGTCCATGCGCTTCCTTGCTCGTTGGTATTTTCGTCTCGCGGCCATACAGGATCTCCTCAGGTCTCCGATTTCACCGTTCCACCAGAATACCGGCTTCCTGGATTGGGCCATACTTGCAGTGCAGGCGGCTGCCATTATGCTGCAGACTACGTTTGCCATTTCTTGCGCCGTGGATGGTGTGAGGGTTTGCCGGAACAGCATTGCAGAGAACGCCTGTGGGTCCAGCGAGTCTTCTCGGAAGGGCATGTCAGCAAGGAGTAACTGCGCTGTGTGTTGCTGTCTGTCCGGTGCACGGCCTATAGTGACACATATCGCCTCATGATCGCTCGCCGTGTAACAATTATTCAGCTTCCAGGCTGATGTCGTTGCAAGACAACTGCTTACGTACGTAAGATCTATCACGGATCCCCTACCGGCCCGGTTGAACGTATTTGGGGCGCCTTGGTTCAGCAGTTCGACGTCCAGAGAGGCAAAAGCGTCAAGTAAAGAGCGGCCGCGCGCGTTTGTGGAGGAGCTTCCCCATTCCTGTGCCCATGCGTTGAAATCTTCCGCGATTATGGTGGGTCTGTGCGTCCTTGCGTCCGACGTCAGTTCTTCAGTTGCAAAAGTCTGTGAGGCACAGACTGGGCTAGCAAGTAGCAGCTGTACAGCCATATCCCATTTACCAGTGCCCTGACGAAATGCTCGCCAGCTAGCCGGGCATGAAGCTGCGCGGGCGGGTTTCCACATGCCCAGATGGCGGCCTTGCTTGACGTGTTATACGTCCAATCGTGTGAGGTTTTCCTGCGAAAAGGTTCGCTGATTACAGCCGCATCGGATCTGGTCTCTCGCACTCGCAGTGGTTTAGGTTTAGCTGGGTAAAACTAAACATTTCGTCTTGGTCGAGACGACTTCGTGGGCCCGTCCTGCGTTTTTGAGGGACACCGCTGACTACCTGCTACGTGTTTACGCTCGGTTATCCCTCTTGACTCGCATATTCAGCAAGCAATTGCAATCCTTAGCATTGTGGTCCTTGCCGCCGCACCTTAGGTACCAATTTGTCCTATCAACAATGCTGTTGCATGCTGCTGCCAAACTCCAGGCACCTGTAGCATCTGGATGCCGAAGTGCTAACGCGTATCTTACATACTGAGTATCCAATCTTCAGATGGGCTGCGGTGGCAATTTTCAGGCTCAGCTGGGCGGAGACTGCCTGAACAATTTCCTTCTTGATGGTTTCGCCGTCCAAGTCCAGAAACTCTCATCTGGTCAGATTCGATAGCGCCTTGCCTCGACTTGGCCTTCAAGCGCAGTTCCTATGTCCTCCTTCAGCTGGATTACATTTTCTGCTCCTGCTGCGTTTAGCTTCAGTAGGAGGTCACCTTTGGCGGTACGCCTCACTGAGCGAACGCTTTCGCCCACTGCCTTCAGCTTGGTATCCTGGCTTCTTGTCACCAGCTTTAGCATGTCGCTATATGACATCTGGTTTTTTGGTTGTACCAAAATAGCGGTCGGACGTTTTTTTGGAAGCGTCCGTTTCGGTTGTCTCGCCGTCACGGTCTGCCATGCAGGCGCTGATGGCGCTGGCTGTGGCACTCTCTCCTGGGTTTCATGCAGGAAAAAACTTTCTCGCGGCCTGGCGATTCTCCTGTGGCAAAAAAAGTTTCCGAAGTGTTGGCGACTGCTCTCTGGCGAGGCAACTTAGGATGCTGCAGATTTTCTCTTTGTTGCCCCGCCCCGAACATAGCCTCTATCTCTAGCTGACTCGCTGGGCTGCCCTCGCAAACAGATTCAGACCATCTGACCGGCACTGCGGCGAGCGCCAATGAGTGACGCCACCCGCTTGTTGGCCCCGCCATCGAGCCAGCCGATCCTCCATTGCTTGCAAACCACGTATTTCCCCCTGGGTCTTTATATGGAAGTTATGCCGCTCCCTGCTCGGCTCCACACACGTGGAAATTTCGGTCTGTGACGGACGAAAGTGCCAACCACTGGTTTCGAATAAACCCAAATTAATTGTTAGAAATTTTCTGACAATTAATTACTGTGAAAAAAATGCAATTGAAAATTTTGAACCTGGTACTTTCGCCTCCAAGGCTGAGTACTTGCCTTGGGGCCCACAGACCGAGTTGACAGCTGGAGGGCTGAAACACAGCTATATACGATGGGGTCCCCAAAAGTATGCCGCACTTTGCGAGATCGCGCTACAAGGTTTGAAGCTTAGCTTAAAAAGCTTTAAAAAGGATCCATCTGTACAGATGTATGTGTATTTAAGCTTGTCAATTGTGTTAATTTGAATGAATTCGGCTCTGTATGTTTGTGAGCATCTATTTGTTTTTTTAAAGTTTCTTAGTGTCGTCTCTGTGATTATTTGGGCTACATTCCACGGAGTAGTAGTCAGAGTAGGTAGTTTTGTGGGCTGAAAGGGTAAGTTGTGGTTTCTGCTATATTTTATTATTAGGTCTATAGGGGGTCGGTATGTTTTTAGTATTTTGTGTAGTGGGGAATTCTTGCCGTGATCAGGGTTTTTGCAACGGTGGCTGCTAGTAGATCGCGTCTGTCTTCTAGTGGGGAGACTCTTGCTTCGTATAGAATGTTTTGTGAGGGTGTGGTTTTGAACGCCCCGAGAGCGAGTCTGAGGCCTGTGTTAATCTTGGATTTTATAGGTCGTAAAGTTGTTTTTGGGCAGTGCCCATAGATGGGAAGGCCGTAGTCTGCCTTGAAGTTGATTATTGCTTCAGCGACGTTTATAAGTGTGGATGTGTTACAGTTAAATTTTGGACTTGCGAGACATTTTATTATATTAATTGCTTGATGTAGGGTGTGCGTGAATTGCTCCGTGTGTTTATTTCATCTAATATTTATTAAGATGAACAGGCTAATTATTACAAAGTAATATATTAAGTTAAGTTGCAATATACATGTATGTTATAATTCAAAGGGGGGAAGGTTGGGGCGAAGTTGTGTATGACGAATAGAAGGGGGGAAGCAACGGGCGACGGCAGTGCCAACAAAGTAAAGAAAGCAGCAAAAGTCAACGTGAGAGGACGGGCGGCCAATAAGGAAGCGCTGCCAATGCGAGAAAGTGATGGATGCCAACATAGCGGCCAAGATGCTATGCCGGCAAGGAAGAAAGACAAGGACAAGAAACGGATGGGCGCGCGGCCACAAAGAAAGTGGACACGTCTGCGCCAAGAATTTACGGGACTTTCACCACGCATGGCAACAAGTAGATGCGTAGGTGAAAGTAGAGGGCCATCTTACAAAAACAGGACCATCTTACAAAAACAGCTGAAGGCATCGAGGTGGAAATAACATCCCTAGAAGATCAGGATACGCCAGGAAAGGTGAAAGAAAGGCCATAGGATCTATCCTAAGGCCAATCAACGTTCCTAAGATATTCGGAAGTGGGAGATACAAGTCAAAGTATCTACATTGCGAGTCTGAAATAGTAACCAGCGAAGACACAAGGAGCAAAAGAAGGACTGGAGCTAACAGCAAGGAACCCATGCCATAATCAACGCTGCCCAAGTTCGAGACTTCTTCAGAGAAGTTGGTCATACCCAGCCGAGCCCAAAAAAGATTATAAATAAATACCTGCTTTAAAACTACTAATTAAAAAAACGAGTTCTAATTTCACCAGGGCACAAAATAAATAAATTTTGTTGTGCCGAACCTAGCCCAAGAGATTTATCAGATTTTTTGTGTGTGGGTGTCTTTGTGGTTGTATAAGTGGGTGGTTGCGGGCGTGTGTGCCAAAGGTGTTATTTAACACACAGATTTCACACAATTTTTATCTTTTATTTGAAATTGATGCCACTTTCGATATAGCGAAAAGGTATATACCATTTTATGTCGTATCTCACTAATTGAAATAGAATTTGAAACTATATAAAATCAGAGTATAATTGGTTTAGTAATTATTAACTTCAATATTAAACTTCAACATATAAACAATTCTCTTGAATTGATAGGTTTCACTTCCGCTTAATTGAAAAGGGTTGAGCTATTTTTAGTTTTTTTCTAAACAAAGTTATTAATATGATTGAATTTAAGTCTAAAATTTTAATGTAGCTTTACGACCTCGAGGCTTTCTATCTGAATGATGGTGACATGAAGGTATTTGATTGATAACCGCAATTTCCACAAATTTCAAAACAATTCTTCAACATTCCCTTCGGTATACCCCCTTTATGTCCATTTACCGCCTTTACTGGTATGCTCATTGTATGGTCTAAAAGGAAGCAAATTAGCGTAAGGGCAAGTGGCTGCTGCGGTGAGTTGCTAAGACGATGAGGAGACTTTTCCATTTTGAGCTCCATCTTGGGATAACTAACAGGGCGAATGGAATGAGCAGTGAAGGTAATTACTTTAATGTGACCATTTGCCGCTTTAATTGCTGCTGCTGCTACTGCTTTTTCTGCTGCTGGCCCTGATAAAGATAAACTTTTGCGATTACAACGCGCCAAAGCAAACGAAGCAGAAATATAAAACGGAAAACGCAAATACGTAGCATCGAATCGAGTTTATTTGTCTTCTTTTTTATACCCTTGCAGAGGGTATTATAAATTTGGTCAGATGTTTGTAACGCATGAGGAGACGTTTCCGACCCCATAAAGTATATATATTCTTGATCAGCATGAGAACCTGAGTCTATATAGCCATGTCCGTCTCTCCGTCCGTCCAGCCGTCTGTCCGTCCGTCCAATTCAACTTCACGCTGGCATCTTAACAGCTATCAGAATGAAATTTGATATTTGAGCTACTTTTAGCCCGGAGATGATAAAGTATGAAAATTGTCAGGATCGGACTACTATATCATATAGCTCTAGAACAAACATTTTTGCAAAATTTGGAGTATCCCCATGAAATTTACCAATACGATAGTATTGGATATAAAATCTCAGATCCCAAAATTTAAATCTGATCGTATAAATAGAACACAAGTTACAGTCATATAAATCGGTTCAAATCTGCCTGCTGCCTACTACGTCATCATCAACAGAGCACATGCATACACACACACAGACGCAGCGCTACACAAACTGTATGTGTATGCGTGCCGTACTTTGCCTAGGGAATGATGCAAGAAAAAGAAACAATTGTAGTAAAGAGAGTAATAATTTGAATGTTTTGTTTGTGTATTGATGAATTGAGGGAAAGAAATTTTTAAAATGTAAAAATATTATTGCCAAGGGTATAAAAACTTTGGCATAGCCGAAGTTAGCTTCTTTGATATTTTTTTTGTATTTTTTTGTGCGTCTTCCAATGGCATCGAGCTAATTAGCCAATGAATTCTGCCACATCGCACATTTTGCTTCTTTCCATTGGACCCCCCTTAAATGGATAACAAGCAAGAAAACATGACGAAGCTTTAAAAAATGTTTGAAACACAAAAGATTCCCATAAGCAGAGAAAACCTCTGATAGTCGACAACGTCTCGACGTTCTCGACCGACTTATGTGAGTCTTGGCTACATAAACTTTTGATGACTTTTTGAAAGTTTTACGCTTTCTGTGAAAGCGCCCCATGTCAATCCGATTGAAGGGGGAAATGAGTAAAAACTTGCGGTCTAAATTGGGATCGCAATGTCAATTTGCCATCATACTCCAGTAGGCTTCATTTAATCAATCTTCCTTCATTAATTAATCGTAGATTAATGCTTGGTGCTATCTTTATTCATAAACTTTTAATAGGTGAAATAGGCTCTCCTGAGCTATTGAATTAGTTAAACCTATCTGTACCCCGTAGACCTACTAGAAATTTTATTCCTCTATCCTTAAAACATTGTAGTTCTAACTATTCTTTGCATGAACCTTTTCGAGTCCTATGTTCTGATTACAATCTTCTGTATCCCGTAATCAGATCAGAAGCATCTCATTCTATTGTGAAAACCTCTATTTTAGCTCATTTTACTTGTAATTAGCTGTAGTTAATCATATTTTTAAATGTTTGTCCGTTATATTTGTATTTGTCGACGCGATCGTGCCGTCCGTTATACGGCTGCGCCCCACGGTCGGTCGGGCGGGAGGTGGACAGCGCTCTGCTTGGGCTCGCGCGAAACAGACTATGTCCTGGTGTCGTATGGGCCACTTAAACGTACTTCGCATTGTACGCGTCAACGTCCAGACAATAAAAGGAATATAAATGCTAACCAAAGCATCACATGCAAAAATTCGTCGGCTTTTCCTATTTCTACTTTTTCCGGTTTCAATTTTTTTGAACATTTTGTTTGTGCAAAAATTTTATGTGATTTCTCCACGGAAATTGATGATGGTGTTTGCTGAGTCGCAAACGTGTTGGAGGAGTTAACCATAGAGCAGCAGCAGCAGCAGTAGGGCCAGCAACGACGACAGCAATGGCCCACCTACAGTGAATGTGTCATTTCCAGTTCTAAACGTGCACACAAACAACAAAAACAAGGACGAAATACCATCATTAAGGGGTGGGGGTGTGGTTGAAGTCAGCCTTGTGCGTTATATTTAGGGATGGGAGAGTGTTACAAATGAATATTGTAAAGAGTCTACTTTAACTTTTCTGCTTAATTAATACCAAAAATGGAAGAGTGTTAATTTATTTATTTATTTATTTATTTTATTAAGACAACTTCTAAACCATTCTATAAATAATCTCATGCCTCATAAAAATGGAAAAAAAAATATGCTTGGCAGTGGTGTGGCAATAGTGGGAGTTGATGCATTGGACTGGAGTTTAACGGGACGGACAATGTTCATGCTCATGGCATACAGAAATAGTTCGCAATTCTCTGTTTTGTCAATTGATTTAGCTCTGCGACCCATGGGAGGAACAAATGGACAAATTTTTGTGCACAAATAGTGGGAGTTGATGCATTGGACTGGAGTTTAACGGGACGGACAATGTTCAAGCTCATGGCATACAGGAAATAGTTCGCAATTCTCTGTTTTGTCAATTGATTTAGCTCTGCGACCCATGGGAGGAACAAATGGACAAATTTTTGTGCACAAATTGGGGTGAAAATTAACTCGTAGAACATTATTGATCATATTGATACTGCCAAACCAACTAAAGACAGACAGGGAGGGACGGAGACATGAATTTTGGGGAATAGACACGAATATATTTGCATATTGAACAATATTTGTTTTGTTTTAATGCGAAAGAAAGAAAAATACTTAGAAATTAAGAACTGTAAATATAATTTTGTAGGTTTGAACCCTTTAAACATATAACAAAAATTTCATAAAGTTCAAAGATTAAAAGAAATTGGAAAAAAACGTTTTTGTAGACGTTTTTAACGGCTGTTGAAATGTATTCATCATATACTCCCATGTGGTCATTGGTCTGTCTTTCCCATTGGCAAGGACACAAACGCTGAATATGCCTATGATAAATATCGAGATTAAAACTGCTGGCGGCATAGTCATTAGCCATTTGCCGAGTGAGTCCGATTCGTTAATCCATTTGGGTCTGGGCATTATGGCCCGGCAGTGTGTCAGTGGCATAATGCAAGGATATTTGTCTATCTCCTGAAGCTGATTATTAGGAAATTCACATGTGGCCTCGGCTTGAATATCATTAAGACGATTTGGTAAAGCATCCAAGTACTTTTCAATTGGTAAACGTTTCTCATACTCTCGACGCAAACCTTGAGCCCGCTCGACAAGGGCGAAAGTACGCATCGACGATTCCGGGTCAATGTTCATGTCCATTGTCTCCAAATCGCCAGCCAATGAATCCAAACCCGCTGAAAATATTTTCACTGCATTTGCAGATGGAGGTAAAGATTCCTTCCCTTCTGACTTAGAGTTACTGTCAGGCTCAGGTGATGCTTCCACCTTTTCGTCTTCAGTTTTGTCGTCTTCAGGTTTTTCGTCGACAGCTTTGTCGTGTTCAGCTTCTTTGGATTCTGGCACGTTCACGAGTTTCGAATTCGGCGACTGTTCGGCCATTTTAGTTTAGTTTAGTTTTGAAAAAGTGTATTGTTACCAAAAATTAAATGAATTTATTTTTAACTTCGAAATTTGTACAAATTTTGTGGAGGTGCCTTGATTAAAACTTGAGGCTCGAAAAAAAAAAAAAAAATAAAAACCAAAGGAAGGCCGAATTTAAATGAATGCACTGCTTGATTGCAGAAAGAAAGTTCACCACATCCCAATAGCGGATAATGTCACTTTGACAATTGACTTCGGGTCTAAACGACGATCAAAGCGAGGCCTAGACCGTAGGCGAACCATCTTGATAAATTCTTTTGAAATTGGCAACCGAGCGGAACAGTCCTTTGCAGGAAGTGAAAAAAATTAACATTTCATTTTTTTTGTGGTTAAAATAACACAAATAAATTTAAATCCGAATAAATACAAGACATCCTTCATGGACTTGAATCGGTGATAAAAAGATAAGTAAATCTATAGCCTCTACAGCAATTCCTGGAAGGCCTTCGTCGGACGCTACAAGGGTGAGTTTTTTCTACTAAATTTTTTTGATACCAAATTGTATATAAAGCAAAGTCGGAGAGATTAAGCAAGTGTATTCAATGCAAAGACAAGAGCAAAAGCAATTGTCGTTGCTTACCTCTTACTCCGTTTGCCCCCTATATGTTTTATATTCTTTTGTAAACACCTATTTATTGTGTGAAAAATATAAAGATTAGTTTAGAGTCTTCAGATTTAATTTTCGATTTCTCCGCAAGTGCGACTGGTTCGTTGCATTGCCGGAAGAAAAGAGACCCGCTGTCTCGTCGCCTATCGATGACTTATCGCTAACCATCGATACTTATTACTAACAATCGATACTTATTACTAACAATCGATACTTATTACTAACAATCGATATTACAATACTGGTTTCAACATATGCGTGAGTATTTAAAAGACTTGCAAATAATTGGGATCTTACAACTCGGCCGTCCTGACGAGGAATCGACCTCGATTCCAATTGCTAACAACAAGGGGGGTAAATAAGAAACTTAAGTGGCTGGTGTCGCCTTTGTTTGGCTATCAGAAGTGCAATCTGGATCAGGGGCAACCCATAACTTTAATTTGGAGGCTTCTAGGACTCCGTCATATGGTAGTTGGGTGATTTGGGAGCCTTCTACATCCCGGATAACATATCGGTCATTCGGAAGTTTTTTATGAACCACATACGGACCACGATACCGTCTGATAAGTTTTTTGTTTGTGCCTGCCGAAGTATCCACATTCTTAATAACTACGAAATCCCCCTCTTCAAAACTAACGGCTGGGGGGTGATGCTTCGAATAATACTCCGAATTATATTCTTGGGACTTAGCAATGTTACGGAAGGCTACTCTCCGGACGTCTACCACTGAGGCATCGACCTCTCCTGTTCTCTCACCCAACCGTTCGGTTAGTTGATCCACTACCACACCTCGTTGTTCAACTCCGAATAGGAGTACGGAAGCGGCAAATTTGGTTGTGGAGTGGACGGAGTTATTCAATGCAAACTCTATGTTCGGCAGTTGTTGGACCCAATCTGCGTGGTTCACGGGTTCCGTCAGTTTACCCAACATGGGGCCCAAAACACGGTTAACCCGCTCGACTTGGCCGTTAGCCCGGGGTGAGGCAGTGGCATTTAGCACATGAATTATATTATTGGCCTTCAGGAATTCTTCAAATTCAGAGGAAGTAAAGCAGGTACCTCGATCGCTGATAATTCGGCGGGGTCTACTGTAATTTGCGAAATACTGAGTTTCTAACGTCTGACATACTTCACGTGAATTAGTAGTGACGGCAGGGTACAGCTTCACAAATTTGGTGAAAGCGTCAATGACAACCAGAACATATTTTTTCTTAGAGCGTATGGACGGAAGGGGCCCCAGATGGTCAATATGAATGGTATCAAACGGAAGGGGCACTTTCGGAATACTATGTAGCGTGACACGGTTGTCCGAAGCGGACGCTGAGTAGTAGATACACTTGAGGCAATTTCTAATGTAATTGTTAACATAAGACTTCATACACGGGAACCAGTAATGCTTCTTGATCTGTGTGCAACATTTCTCCGTGGCCATATGGCCAAGCTTCTCGTGCACTACTCGTATGACATGATTTATCATTTCGGAAGGGACATAAAGTTGGGGTACACTCGTCGAGGAAAGGCGGTACACTACTCCGTCTCGCAGTTCGAAATTCGCTATCTCATATTTCTCTAACTCATCTCGGAGTTTGACAATCTCAGGGTCCCGGTTCTGGGTTAACTGCAGTTGGAAGTCGAGGTTTATATCGTCAACGTATGCGGCAGTTTCTATTCTGCTTAGAGCATCAGCATGGGGCATACCAGCCCCCGAGCGGTGTACAATCGTGTAGTTATAGTTTACCATTTCTCAGTGTCAGCGCAAGGGAATTACAATCGGTCACGATTTTGAACGGGATGAACTTAAGGTATGTCTCAAAACGTTTTAAGGAATACACGATAGCTAACGTCTCTAGCTCATAACTGTGTAGTTTCGATTCAGCGGCGGAGGCCATCTTAGAGAAGTAGGACACTGGGTGTAATTTACCGTCTGTTTGTTTCTGGAGGAGCACTGCTCCGAAACCAATTGAACTAGCATCGCAGTGTAACTCTGTTTCAGACTTCGGGTTGTAAATAGATAACACGGGGGATTCGATCAACTTCAACTTCAGTGTTCGGAAAGCTTCAAGGCATTCCTCGGAGAAGACATAAGGGGTATCTTTTCTTAACAACAATTTTAGCGAAACCTGATACAAATCGGCGGAAGTATGAGAATAGGCCTAAGCAACGCTCTAATTCCTTGCTATTCCTTGGAATGGGCAAATCCCGTATCGCCTGAATATGAGCTGGTTTAGGCGTGATACCGGCGGAATTGGGTTTCAAAGTCATGCGACGCGACTAGAATATCGTCCATATATATCACCAGTTGACCTCGGTTTATAAATTCCTTAAGGACAAAATAAACGAATCTAGCGAACACGGAAGGGCCATTACAAAGTCCGAAGGGCATGCGTACATATTCAAACTGGCCATCAGGGGTTACAAAGGCAGTATATTTGATCGAGTCTGGGTGCATTTTCACATGGTGGAAACCGTTCTTCAAGTCCAAGATAGTGAAGAATGATTTGCCACCCAGATGTTCAATGCAATCATCTAACAGAGGAATCGGAAAATGATCTCGAACTGTAATTTTGTTTAACGGCCGGTAATCTACACATTTCCTCATTGTGTTGTCCTTTTTCCGGACAGGGACAATAGCGGCAGCGTAAGGAGAACTACTGTGGCGAATAATACCAGCTTTCAAGAGATCGTCGCAAATCTCACGCACCTCGATGCGTTCATGGTGCGACAGACGGCGGGGGCGGCAGAAAATCGGAGTTTGGCTAGTCAATTCTATTTTCATCTCATAGTTCATAGGCTTGATTAAATCTGGATCAACTTGTACATACGAAGTGGAAATAATAGACTTAAGGGCTGCGGTTTGCTCTTCCCATAACGTGGGCTCTATATCAAAGTCTAACTCACTGACAGCAGGGAGCTCAATGGCATTTATCGCCATAAGTGCATCATTCAGTGTTTCCGAAGGTACAGCAGAAGTTTCTAGAAGGGGAGAATCAGACAACAATTCGGCAGATACAATCTCATTCCTGTCGTGCGGTAGTACCGCTAGATCTTTCCTCAATATATTAAAAGACTTCAGAACAGCAGTAAGCTTTGGATTTATACATTCAGTCGGTTTATTCATGAGTATCAACGATTCTTATTCATATTTCAGTTCTTTCAGTTTACATAGTCTAATATTAATTTTATACAGAAGATCTCTACCTATAATCATCGGCAGTTCGGTTGCTTGGTTCGTCAGGACTTCAAACGTATGTATTGTCTGTGTGTTGCAGAGGCGAACTCTACACTGGACTTGGCCTAAGGACCGAAGTTGGCTATTTCCTAAACCACGGCAGTTCAATGTACGGGGGGTAAGACGGCAGTTGGAGGGGACTTCAGATTGACGGATAAAACTCTTTGGACTGCCCGAGTCAAGGAGAGAAAACATATCTATAAATTTCCTATCTTGCACTTCTTCACAAACAAAAGCAACACTCACCAGTTGTAAATGGTCTAGTCGATCTCCTGCTTCATCAGCTGCGGCGGCAGCAGTGATATTGGTGGCATTTCCAATTCGAGACGGGCAGTTTTTGTAGATGTGGCCCACTATGCCACACTTGAAACATGAATTCGGAGGTCTCATTGGTTTCGGGCATTGACTCCTGTAATGCCCCCATCCTGAGCAGTTGAAGCATCTGGTCTCACTCGTGACGGTGCCTGACGATTTGTTTCCAGGCGCCCCGGCAGTTGTTGTTGTCTGCGCCTTCACGCTATTGCTTTGTCTGGAGGCAGCGGCCTGCATACGGAGGCGCTCGTAGCGTTCCAGTAGGGGCTTCAGTTCAGCCATCGTCCGAGCTGAGTACAGCATGCCGACTCGAGTAGAGTTGTCCCGCAATCCATCAATGATCAGGTCGACCAGCTCGTTCTCCGGAATCGGAGCATTCATGGCAATCTCCTGCATCTCGATTGCGAATCTTAAACATCCCTCGCCTGCCTTGATGCGCCGGCCCCGCAGAGCGTGGTACACTTCCTCTATGCTACACGAGCGTCCAAATTCTCGCAAGAGGATTGCCTTCAATTCTTCGTAGCTGTGCACCGATACCGTGCGCAGCAGCACCGCCGCCGTACCTTCCAGCATACGACGGCATGCGACCAAACGTAGGCGGTCGTTTAACTGCAGAATTTCAAATGCGTCTTCCAGATCGTTCAGCCATTTCTTCACATCGTATGCGTTATCCGCTGAAAATCGAGCCACCATGCTCTCAATGACACTCACGTCACTGACTTGCTGCCTCGGTGCTTGGGATTCGTCTATCCCCTGCTGCAGTTTGAGCATTTGATGCTGTAGCTGTAGCAACTCATGTTGTTTCCGCAGCGTCACCAGTTGCTCATCCAGGCTGGGGGAGGCAGAAGTGGCCGGAGTGATGGCGGCCGCGTCAGTCGATACGGAGGGCACTAAAGCGGGCATCTCTTCCCATGGGTCCGCGTTGGGACCAGTGACGGGGGCGGCGAGCGAGGCCGCAGCCCGCATGGCAGACATATAGGCGGCAGGACCAGCATCCGCAGGTACAGCGGATGTGGCAGCGGCGGCAGGTACAGCAGGGCGTGCAAGGGGCGCGGGGCAGTGGCAGCGGGTGCAGAGGCGGCAGCGGGTGCAGAGGCGGCAGCAGGTGCAGCGGCGGCAGTCTGCAGAGGTGGCCTGTAAGCGGCGGACACCGCAGCGGTGGGTACAGCAGGGGCGGGTGCGGCGGCAGCGGTTACAGCAGGGGCGAATATAGCCGCAGCGGGGCCGGCAGGGGCGAGTATGGCGACCGTTGGCACAGCAGGGGCGAGTATAGCAGCAGTTGGCCCCGCAGGGGCAAGTATAACAGCGGTTGGCCCAGCAGGGGCAGATGCGGCATGTGGTTGGCCCAGCAGGGGCGGATGTGTCAGCAGTGGGCCCGGCAGGGGGCGGATGCGGCAGTGGTTGGCCCAGCAGGGGCGGATGTGTCAGCAGTGGGCCCGGCAGGGGCGGATGTGTCAGCAGTGGGCCCGGCAGGGGCAAAGTATGGCAGCAGTCGGCCCGGCAGGGGCGAGTAGAGCAGCAGTTGGCCCAGCAGGGGCGAATGTGTCAGCAGCGGCGGGCCCAGCAGGGGCTTAGTAGAGCAGCAGTTGGCCCGGCAGGGGCGAGTATAGCAGCAGTTGGCCCAGCAGGGGCAGATGTGTCAGCAGTGGGCCCGGCAGGGGCGGATGTGGCAGCAGTTGGTCCAGCAGGGGCGAATGTGTCAGCAGTTGGCCCAGCAGGGGCAGATATGTCAGCAGCGACGGGCCCAGCAGGGGCGAATAGCAGCAGTTGGCCCAGCAGGGGCGGCTGCGGCAGCGGTTGGCCCAGTAGGGGCGGATGTGTCAGCAGTTGGCCCGGCAGGGGCGGATGTGTCAGCAGTTGGCCCGGCAGGGCGAGTATATCAGCGGTTGGCCCAGCAGGGCGAGTGTGGCAGCAGTTGGCCCAGCCGGGGCGGATGTGTCAGCAGTGGGCCCGGCAGGGGCGGATGTGGCAGCAGTTGGCCCAGCAGGGGCGAATGTGTCAGCAGTTGGCCCAGCAGGGGCAGATATATCAGCAGCGAGGCCCAGCAGGGGCGAGTATAGCAGCAGTTGGCCCAGCAGGGGCGGCTGCGGCAGCGGTTGGCCCAGCAGGGGCGGATGTGTCAGCAGTGGCCCGGCAGGGGCGGATGTGGCAGCAGTTGGCCCAGTAGGGGCGGATGTGTCAGCAGTTGGCCCGGCAGGGGCGAGTATATCAGCGGTTGGCCCAGCAGGGGCGAGTGTGGCAGCAGTTGGCCCAGCAGGGGCCAGTATATCAGCAGTTGGCCCAGCCGTAGCTAGTATAACAGCGGCGGGCCCGGCAGGGGCGGATGTGGCCGCAGTCGGCACAGCAGCTTTCGGTACTGCAGCAGCGGTGGCTCCAGTGGCAGCCGGTACCGCAGCGGCAGTCACAGCAGTGGGTATACCAGCAGCGGTGGGCGTGGAGGCGGCCGTCCTCGATGTGGAACGTGTGGCCTGCCGTGTCCCGAAATATGTATGCTTTCGGGTGGTCATCCCACTTCTGAGTTGTAAACACCTATTTATTGTGTGAAAAATATAAAGATTAGTTTAGAGTCTTCAGATTTAATTTCGATTTCTCCGCAAGTGCGACTGGTTCGTTGCATTGCCGGAAGAAAAGAGACCCGCTGTCTCGTCGCCTATCGATGACTTATCGCTAACCATCGATACTTATTACTAACAATCGATACTTATTACTAACAATCGATACTTATTACTAACAATCGATACTTATTACTAACAATCGATACTTATTACTAACAATCGATATTACAATACTGGTTTCGACATATGCGTGAGTATTTAAAAGACTTGCAAATAATTGGGATCTTACACTTTTAATGGTGTTTCAATTTAAAATCATGCGTAGAGAAAAGAAAATAAAAATAAACTGAAAAAGTGGAAAGAATCAAGAAAAAAAGATGGAAAGAGTGAATAGATATGCATAATTTTGTTTGAAACGTTTGTATGTGAAGAGTTGGAAAAGAATTGAACACTTGATTTTTACACGCTGCAGATGCGTTTTGTTTTTGCACAGTGGGTCAAAGTTTGAAAAAAAGAAGTTAATGTTCATGAAATTATGGCGATTGTTTAGCTTTTTTTTTTTTGATTTTGATTTATTAATCTTTGAATCTAAATCACTATGCGTTAAAGTTTCGAGCTATATTTTTTTACTATTAATACAACTTAATTTTGTTGATCATTTATGAAATTGCAAATTTACTTATGTATGTGGGGATTTATTTATTTCCCCGTTTATTTAATTCAATATTATACGGATGTGTTTCCGGGGTTAGTCTTATCATTAACAATGTTTCTTTGTGTTAAGAATACATATATTTATTTATTATAATAATGGCCTCAGTGATGAATTTGGGTGCGCGATGTAATCGAGGCGAGAGTACGATTGCGAGTGCTTTTTTGAGCCAGATAGGTTCGGCCGCTGCGTGTAGTTCTGGCTCGCTCACTAGCTACTTCACGATTGCTATGATTATTATGCCCGCCTCACACTTCATTTCCTACAATCGGCTGTCCTGACAAGTCATTCGACCCGAATGATCCTAGCCATAAACTCCTGTTCCTGTTGTATTTAATCGATTTTTTTTTGAGCCTCCGCTCTAAACTCTTCACGACCACAGTCTAATTCTCCTATTAACGAATCGGTTATCAGCTTTTTCATTTCAGGATCACCAGGACTACGCATCTCTATTCCTGTCAATATCTTAAAAGGTGTAACTTTTGTACTTCTTGGGGCAGTATTATTAACAAGTTGTTGCACACGTCCTACATACTTGTACCAGTTTTCCCTCATTCTCTTGACTTAACTTGATTCTCTTCTCTTAACTTAACTCTTGAAATCACGACCACAGTCTAATTCTCCTATTAACGAATCGGTTATCAGCTTTTTCATTTCAGGATCACCAGGACTACGCATCTCTATTCCTGTCAATATCTTAAAAGGTGTAACTTTTGTACTTCTTGGGGCAGTATTATTAACAAGTTGTTGCACACGTCCTACATACTTGTACCAGTTTCCCCTCATTCTCTTGACTTAACTTGATTCTCTTCTCTTAACTTAACTCTTGAAATCATTGGAACTATTAACTTATGCATCCTTTCTACTTAGCCGTAGCCACGGGGTACACCTGTTCCTATCAGTAAATGCTGTATATCCTGTCTGTTACAATATTTTTTAAACGCATTGGATGTGAATGCTGCTCCCCTGTCAGAAATTATTCTCACCGGGTTACCAAAAATTATGGCTTGCTTTTCAAGACAACTAACTACTTCATCGACTCCAGTTCCACGAGTCGGATACAACCATACAAACTTGGAGAAACCATCAACAATAACAAGTATACGATTATAACGCTTTGTTGTGACCTCCATCGGGCCAACGTGATCAATGTGATATGTCATCAATGGCTGATCTCCTTTGTTTATTGGCATCACATATCCTGCCTTTTTACCGGTTTTGGCATTAACAATAAGACATTCTACGCAACTCTCAAGAACACGTGCTACCTTTTCTTTTAACTTTGGAATATAATACGATTTTTCTACGATATCCTGAGTCTTTCTTGCTCCAAAATGTCCTTGTTTGTGTGCAATCTGTATTATTTCCATTTCCATCTGCGAGGGTACGACGATAAGTTCTTTATTCGGGTTCTTTAACAATATTTCATTGTCAATGTAAAAATCTTCATATCCCTTCTCCTGAACCAAACTCCTGATCAATTTAGTCCAATCATCTGACAACTGTCCTTTTTTCAGTCTATGGGTTATGGTGTCGGTTAGCAGAAAACAAGATAAACAGCTAAAGGCATCCACATGCCGCATCTTTGAACCTGACCGATGTTCAATCTGGTAATCAAAATCTTGTAGGTACATTGCCCAACGTGCTACACGTAACGTCGTCATCGTGAACGCATTACAATCTGTGACAATCTTAAATTTCAACCCTAACACATAAACACGCCACTTTATTAATTCTCCTATAACCTCTAAAACCTCAAGTTCATATGAATCGTACTTCTCTTCGCAAGGTTTAGTTTTCCGACTCATATACTGTACCGGATGAAATAAACCATCTTCTGAATCTTTCTGTAAAAGCGCAGCTCCGAAACCATGTTTCGAGCCATCAGTATGAAACTCAGTCTCTAGTTTAGGATTGCTAATGCTATGCTAATGCTAACTTTAATTGCTCGAACGCTACCAATTGCAATTCTTTAAACTCAAACTTTTTGTCTTTTCGCAAAATGTCAGTCAAGGGCTTAGCTGTTACTGCGTATCCTTCGATGAATCTACGGAAATATGATGTTAACCCTAGAAATCGTTGAACTGACTTCCTGTCATGTGGGATCGGAAATCTTGAAACGGCATCAGTCTTCTCCTTACTTGGCTTAATACTTCCATTTTTAACTATATAGCCCAAAAAATTTACTTTACTCTGCAGTATCTGACATTTCTCCCAGTTTATTCTCAACCCATTTTCCGCAGCTATCTTCAACACACTTTTAAGTTTAATTAGACCATCATTCACGCTAACGCTTGGTACATTTATTTCGTCCATATACACCACTGCATCTCCATTCTTGACTGATTCTCTCATTACTGCCATTATAAATCTTGTAAAAACTGCTGGAGAGTTTGAAATTCCGAACTGTACGTATAGGAATTCATACTGACCATTCTGGGTTACGAATGCTGTGTACTTCTGAGATTTTTTCTTCAACGTGTAAGATCCCAATTATTTACAAGTCTTTTAAATACTCACGCATATATCGAAACCGGTATTGTAATATCGATTGTTAGTAATAAGTATCGATTGTTAGTAATAAGTATAGTTGGTTAGTATTAAGTCGCCTATGGAAAATATCGGTATCGGCCTGGGGCCGCACTGAAAGTTTTCTCTCTCTTCTTCCGGTGACGCTTGAACGAGATAGACGCACCAACTGCCGAAAACTGCCGAAAACTTAGAAATTAAATCTGAAGACTCTAAACTAATCTTTATCTTTTTCACACAATAAATAGGTGTTTACATCTCAGAAGTGGGATTACTAGACGGAAATAGATATATTTCTGTGCACGCCACCAATTTTGACAAGTTATGCTTAGTTAAGGAAAATTGTCCTGACCTACTCCACGATGGGAGTTACTAAGGAGGAGATGACGAGAGCTCTGTGCGCAAGCGGAGTCGAGGTACCGCCGTCATTCACAGTCGGGCAAACTCGCCGACTGGGCACCGCCACACGAGACAGTGAAGAATCGGCGCTGTCGTCGCTTGCCGCCAAACCTGATGGAACTTCATCGGCTCAGACGCAGGCCACACGTTCTGCGTCTAAGATGGCCGCCTCCACGCCCACCGCTGCTGCTATACCCACTGCTGTGACTGCCGCTGCGGTACCGGCTGCCACTGGAGCCGCCGCTGCTGCAGTACCGAAAGCTGCTGTGCCGACTGCGGCCACATCCGCCCCTGCCGGGCCCGCCGCGGTTATACTCGCCACGGCTGGGCCAACTGCTGATATACTCGCCCCTGCCGGGCCAACTGCTGACACATCCGCCCCTGTTGGGCCAACTGCTGATATACTGGCCCCTGCTGGGTCAACTGCTGCCACACTCGCCCCTGCTGGGCCAACTGCCGATATACCTAGCCCCTGCCGGGCCAACTGCCGATATACTAGCCCCCTGCCGGGCCAACTGCCGATATACTAGCCCCTGCTGGTCCAACTGCCGATATACTAGCCCCTGCCGGGCCAACTGCCGATATACCAGCCCCCTGCCGGGCCAACTGCCGATATACTAGCCCCTGCCGGGCCAACTGCCGATATACCAGCCCCTGCTGGGCCAACTGCTGACACATCCGCCCCTGCTGGGCCAACTGCTGATATACTGGCCCCTGCTGCGTCAACTGCTGCCATACTCGCCGCTGCCGTGCCCGCCGCTGCCGTACCCACTGATGTGCCTGCCGCTGCAGTACTTGTTGCTGCTGTACCCACTGCTCTCGTGCCCACTGCTGTACCTGCCGCCGCAGTACCGCTTGCCATTGTGCCCGCCGCTGCTGTACCCGCTGCTCACGTGCCCACTGCTGTGACTGCCGCCGCCGTATCCACTGCTGTACCCGCCGCCGCTGTACCTGCTGCTATCGTACCCACTGCCGTGCCTGCTGCTGCAGTACCGGTTGTCGCTGTGCCCGCCGCTGCTGTGCCCGCCGCTTCCAGGCCTGTCGTTACAGTACCCACTGCCTCCATGCCTGCCGCTGCAGTAGCCGCTGTTGCCGCGTCCGCCGTTGCCATACCCGCTACTGCTGTAGCCGCCACTTCCAGACCTGCCGCTGCAGTACCCGCAGCTTACACATTCACCGCTTCCAGGATTGCCGCTGCAAGACCAGCTGCTGCTGTACCTGCTTCCATGCCGGCTCTTGCAGTTCCCGCTGCTGTCTCGGCTGCCGCTTCCGAGCCTACCGCTGCCCGGCTCGCTGTACAGCCAGTGGCGATTCGAGCCACTGGTACCTCCGTTATTACTCCTGCTCTTCATCTGACGATGACGTTTGCTGCCCTGCTCGATGCCTTGCATGCCACCATGCATACTGTTGGCCGCATCCTACTGACTCTGACGTTCCCTTGGCCGCTGACCAAGGGGAAGACATGCCTGCCGTAGTGCCCTCCGTGCCGTCTTCCGCTACAGTCATCACGCCTGCTGCTTCTGCCTCCTCCAGTCCGGACGAGCAACTGACGACGCCGACCGAGGACAGCATGAGTTGCTGCAACTGCCGCTGCTGATGAGGTGAAATTTAACCTGGCCAGTTGATGTTGTTGTTTACCCCCTGGTTGGCCACTGGGATCGAGGTCGATCCTTCGTCAGGACGGCCGAGTTGTAAGATCCCAATTATTTACAAGTCTTTTAAATACTCACGCATATATCGAAACCGGTATTGTAATATCGATTGTTAGTAATAAGTATCGATTGATAGTAATAAGTATCGTTGGTTAGTATTAAGTCGCCTATGGAAAATATCGGTATCGGCCTGGGGCCGCACTGAAAGTTTTCTCTCTCTTCTTCCGGTGACGCTTGAACGAGCTAGACGCACCAACTGCCGAAAACTGCCGAAAACTTAGAAATTAAATCTGAAGACTCTAAACTAATCTTTATCTTTTTCAACCAATAAATAGGTGTTTACAAACGGGAACGTGGAAAAAACCGTTTGTTAGATATAGAGTAGTATAAAATAACGCACCTTGAAGTTGTTCTAATACGGTATCCATCTGTGGCATAGGAAAATTATCTCGGACCACTTTCTCGTTAAGCTTTCTGTAATCGCAGCACGGACGCTTTTTCCCATTCTTCTTTGTTACAAGTACAACAGGCGAAGCATATTCGGAAAAACTTGGCTTTATTATCTTTTCCTCCAACCATTCTTGTACTGTACTGTCAACAATGTTTTGATCGGACTCTGCTAGACGCCTTGGATGCTGATAAACTGGCAACTCATCGGTTAGTACAATCTTCATTTCTATAGGAGTGTTTGTATTTCTAATAGGTTTATAACTTTTAATCAATTTCTTTCTGCACTGATATGTGACAAGTCACTCTTGATTTCCACTTTATTCTGTTCTGCACTATGCATACACATGCTTTTAAATTCCTTAAACAACCCATCACAAGATCCATTCGCCCTACACAGTGATTCTTTTCTCTTGATGCTTACAAACTTTGTACCTTTCTTTGTAACAACCAAATCGACGTGATCTAATATGGTTCTACCTAAGATTGCCTGATATCCCATGTCCTCATCAGGAACGATATGAAACTCGACTTCCATCCTATGTCATCTATCATGACACTTATGCTGAAACTACCAAACGTCATGACATGACTTCCACCAATGCCCGTAAGGCTCTTCGAGTTAATTCCAAGTTTGACAAACACGCTCTTACGTATGAGGCTCAGATTTGCTGCTGTATCAATTAGACCGTTGAACTTAATCGTTTTATAAGTTACTTCTTTTAACTCCAAACCCGTATCAGTAAATTTACCGGATGGTTTTGCTAATTCATCCTCTACAACATTGGTTTTTTCAGCTTTAGTGGTATCTTTTCCCTTGCATTCAAATGAATGATGGCCTGTTTCGCCACACTTAAAACAAGTAAACGTTTTCTTGCTACAGTCTTTCATCATGTGCAAAGGATCACCGCACTTAAAAATTTGCGTTCTCCCTTTGTTATCAAACTTTTCTCTCTATTATAGAGATAATAGAGGCAGAGGCCTTGCTTGTGAAAAGATGATTCAAATGATGGTTTCTTTGACGACATCCTAGGATCATAGGATTTTAAATAGGTCTCTATTTGAACCTTAAACGCATCCACTGTTCTTGCTTGATACAATAATGCCTTATTTGCTCTCATGTCTGGTATACCTTCTACGAAATACTCGATTAAACTTTCATCATCCAAATCGATCGGCTTTGCGATTTCCATTAACGAATACAAAAATTCGTACAAGTTCTCACCTTTCTTCAACTGTCGATTGCTTAGTCTTCTGTGAACTTCTGCTGATGAAACCTTTACTCTGAATTCATTTTTCAAAGCAACCTTCAGGGACTCCCAACTACAAATATTTCTCTTACTACGTATAAACGACAATGCAGCTTCCTTTTAACAGTTTTTTTGCATACACAAAAAGCTGTAACTGACTCCACTGTACGGTTAAAGCGCATTCTTCTAATCGCATTCCCTAATCCATTGTAAAACATCAATCGAACGGCGGGGAAGTGGACAGCGCTCTGCTTGGGCTCGCGCGAAACAGACTATGTCCTGGTGTCGTATGGGCCACTTAAACGTACTTCGCATTGTACGCGTCAACGTCCAGACAATAAAAGTAATATAAATGCTAACCAAAGCATCACATGCCAAAATTCGTCGGCTTTTCCTATTTCTACTTTTTCCGGTTTCAATTTTTTTGAACATTTTGTTTGTGCAAAAATTTTATGTGATTTCTCCACGGAAATTGATGATGGTATTTGCTGAGTCGCAAACGTGTTGGAGGAGTTAACCATAGAGCAGCAGCAGCAGCAGTAGGGCCAGCAACGACGACAGCAATGGCCCACCTACAGTGAATGTGTCATTTCCAGTTCTAAACGTGCACGCAAACAACAAAAACAAGGACGAAATACCATCATTAAGGGGTGGGGGTGTGGTTGAAGTCAGCCTTGTGCGTTATATTTAGGACAAGTTATAATGGACAAATTTTTGTGCACAAATAGTGGGAGTTGATGCATTGGACTGGAGTTTAACGGGACGGACAATGTTCAAGCTCATGGCATACAGGAAATAGTTCGCAATTCTCTGTTTTGTCAATTGATTTAGCTCTGCGACCCATGGGAGGAACAAATGGACAAATTTTTGTGCACAAATTGGGGTGAAAATTAATTCGTAGAACATTATTGATCATATTGATACTGCCAAACCAACTAAAGACAGACAGGGAGGGACGGAGACATCAATTTTGGGGAATAGACACGAATATATTTGCATATTAAACAATATTTGTTTTGTTTTAATGCGAAAGAAAGAAAAATACTTAGAAATTAAGAACTGTAAATATAATTTTGTAGGTTTGAACCATTTAAACATATAACAAAAATTTCATAAAGTTCAAAGATTAAAAGAAATTGGAAAAAAACGTTTTTGTAGACGTTTTTAACGGCTGTTGAAATGTATTTATCATATACTCCCATGTGGTCATTGGTCTGTCTTTCCCATGCCTATGATAAATATCGAGATTAAAACTACTGGCGGCATAGTCATTAGCCATTTGCCGAGTGAGTCCGATTCGTTAATCTATTTGGGTCTGGGCATTATGGCCCGGCAGTGTGTCAGTGGCATAATGCAAGGATATTTGTCTATCTCCTGAAGCTGATTATTAGGAAATTCACATGTGGCCTCGGCTTGAATATCATTAAGACGATTTGGTAAAGCATCCAAGTACTTTTCAATTGGTAAACGTTTCTCATACTCTCGACGCAAACCTTGAGCCCGCTCGACAAGGGCGAAAGTACGCTTCGACTATTTCGGGTCAATGTTCATATCCATTGTCTCCAAATTGCCAGCCAATGAATCCAAACCCGCTGAAAATATTTTCACTGCATTTGCAGATGGAGGTAAAGATTCCTTCCCTTCTGACTTAGAGTTACTGTCAGGCTCAGGTGATGCTTCCACCTTTTCGTCTTCAGTTTTGTCGTCTTCAGGTTTTTCGTCGACAGCTTTGTCGTGTTCAGCTCTTTGGATTCTGGCACGTTCACGAGTTTCGAATTCGGCGACTGTTCGGCCATTTTAGTTTAGTTTAGTTTTGAAAAAGTGTATTGTTAGCAAAAATTAAATGAATTTATTTTTAACTTCGAAATTTGTACAAATTTTGTGGAGGTGCCTTGATTAGAACTTGAAGGAAGTCCGAATTTAAATGCACTGCTTGATTGCAGAGAGAAAGTTCACCACATCCCAATAGCGGATAATGTCACTTTGACAATTGACTTCGGGTCTAAACGACGATCAAAGCGAGGCCTAGACCGTAGGCGAACCATCTTGATAAATTCTTTTGAAATTGGTAACCGAGCGGAACAGTCCTTTGCAGGAAGTGAAAAAAAATTAATATTTCATTGTGGTAGTTTGTGGTAGACATCAGACTACCTCCAAGAAATTAGTAAGACTGAAAAGTAGTTTAAAATTTCTGTTAAAATGTAGAAAATCTAAATTAATTCCTAAATTTATTAAGAATACCACATGATGCGATAATATTTTTAAGTTTGACAATAACACATTTCCAGACATTAACAAAACATTGGACAGATATACATATTTCTTTCACACAAAAATATTAAACCTGCTTATAAAACATAAACATAACACTCTCAAAAGATTCAACAACAAATTAGCTGAGACAACAAAAACTCTTAGAAAACAGCTGGACGAACAGAGCATGAGCGCATTTTTGGAGAGAGAACAAAACGCAGTAAAAAAACTAACAGAAACATTGCGGGAACATCATGGGAGGAAACATGAGAAACTAAACAACAAACGGAACTTTGCTCTCTTTAACAACAACAGAACTGACGATTGGTTTGTAAATGAGACAGAAGTGGAGTTCCCGCCGGATATAAAATCATTGCTATCAAAGGGTCCAAAGTTTGCTCTTCCCATAGAACACGAGAAGCATATATACATTGCCGATGGAGAGGAAATAGTTCAGACGATCAAGGAAAAAGAGAAACAAGAGGCAGCGCGTACTGCTTTCTCTTTAATGGTTAAAGAGCACAGAGCGATGAAATACATAAATGCAACAGATCGTGCATTATTAGATATAACTCAACGGATATACAAATTTCTTAAACAACATGACGATATTTTAATATTAACTTCTGACAAAGGAAACAAAACGGTAGCAATGAAAAAGATGGATTATGACCATAGAATGATGGACATATTGTCGGATCTAAACACTTATAGAATCCTCAGGAAAGACCCAACAACACGATTACAGACAAAGAACAACAATCTGGTGGACAAACTACATAAGATGGGGGTTATTTCAAAGATTGAAAAGAACAAAATGACGACAACTACGGCGATCTCTCCAAGAATATATGGACTACCAAAAATACACAAAGAAGGGACACCATTGAGACCAATTTGTTCGTCAATTGGCTCACCATCCTATGGACTTTGTAAATACATTATACAAATTTTAAGGAATATAACATTGGACTCCAAATATAACATAAAAAACGCAACTGAATTCAAACAACGCATAAATAACACTTACATTTGTGACGATGAGCAATTAATTTCATTTGACGTGGTGTCATTATTCCCAAGCATACCAACGGATCTAGCATTGGATACAATCAGGAACAAATGGACTAAAATACAGGAACACACAAAGATACCAAAAGCTCTATTTATCGAAATAGTAAAATTCTGCATTCAAGAGAATAGATATTTTACTTATAAGGACCAAACATTCATACAATTAAAAGGAATGCCGATGGAATCTCCGGCCTCACCAGTCATTGCGGACATCGTTATGGAAAATCTTCTGGACACTACAATGGATAAACTAACCAGACCACCAAGATTATTAACGAAATATGTAGATGATATTTTTACAATAATACTGGACACCCTAAATTCATTTGACAGGAATATTAAATTTACTATGGAGCTGGAAGACAATGGAAAACTGGCGTATTTGGACTCTATGATCATCAGACGAGGAAACGAATTAAAACTAAAATGGTATAGGAAGCCAACAGCATCAGGACGAATCATCAATTTTAACTCAAAACACCCCAAGACGATGATAATAAATACAGCTAGGAGCTGTATCCAACGGATGCTAAACATTTCGGACAAAATATACCATGAAGAAACAAAGAAGGAAATAATAAATATTTTAAAGGACAACGATTTTCCGGATAACTTAATCAAGACATTGTTCAAAAAACATAAATCCTCCACTGACAAAACAAAGAATGAGAAAACCTTCTTATCTGTCACTTATGTACCTAAACTATCAGAAAGACTATCACATTCGGATTGTTATGACAAAGCTGGAATAAAAATAGCACACAAACCTGACAATACCCTCAAACATATATTCAACAAAACAAAATCCAAGATAGAGATGACAAATAGAAGCAATGTGATATACAAAATTCCATGCAATGGACAAGGAAACATACCGTGCAATAAAATATACATAGGGACGACAAAATCGAAATTAAAAACTAGGATTTCCCAACACAAATCGGACTATAAAATGAGACATTATACAGATACACCAAAAACAGCATTAATGACACACTGTGCAACTAGTGGCCATGCACCGAATTTCGAAGAGACAATAATATTAGAAGAGCGGAACTACAACAAAAGGTTCACCATGGAGATGCTACATATTATCAACACTCCGAACGCCACACGACTTAACTTTAAGACTGATACCGACAACTGCGCTCACATATACAGACATTTACTTGACAATAATTAGTTCTTAACTCCACGTCGAACGGTGCTGACGTGTTAAACAATGTATGTTAAAAGATTGTTAAGTGTCACATAATTGTTAAATGTTTCTTGTATTTTTTGTAGTTGCCCTGAAGACGGTTGCCGCTGCGCAACCGAAATATATCGGAAAGAAGAAAATTAAAAACTATATTTTGTTATTTATTTTATTTGGAACAAATGACCTGAAGCCTGAAAAAATCAAAAGATTAATATTTCATTTTTTTTGTGGTTAAAATAACACAAATAAATTTAAATCCGAATAAATACAAGACATCCTTCATGGACTTGAATCGGTGATAAAAAGAAACCAAGTATATGGGTGTGCTCTATTTCAAGATATACTTCTTGAGTAAGTGCTAATTTTTTTTAATTTGGTAATTTTCCAAATAAAATTTTTGCCCGCAGATTTGCGTCTCAGTATGTTCGTTCATAATGCCAAAATAAGGAAATTAAAATGTATTGCTTTGATTAAGCAAAAGGTAATAACTAAAGTAAATCTATAGCCTCTACAGCAATTCCTGGAAGGCCTTCGTCGGACGCTACAAGGGTGAGTTTTTTCTACTAAATTTTTTTGATACCAAATTGTATATAAAGCAAAGTCGGAGAGATTAAGCAAGTGTATTCAATGCAAAGACAAGAGCAAAAGCAATTGTCGTTGCTTACCTCTACTCCGTTTGCCCCCTATATGTTTTATATTCTTTTAATGGTGTTTCAATTAAAATCATGCGTAGAGAAAAGAAAATAAAAATAAACTGAAAAAAGTGGAAAGAATCAAGAAAAAAAGATGGAAAGAGTGAATAGATATGCATAATTTTGTTTGAAACGTTTTGTATGTGAAGAGTTGGAAAAGAATTGAACAATTGATTTTTACACGCTGCAGATGCGTTTTGTTTTTGCACAGTGGGTCAAAGTTTGAAAAAAAGAAGTTAATGTTCATGAAATTATGGCGATTGTTTAGCTTTTTTTTTTTTTGATTTTGATTTATTAATCTTTGAATCTAAATCACTATGCGTTAAAGTTTCGAGCTATATTTTTTTACTATTAATACAACTTAATTTTGTTGATCATTTATGAAATTGCAAATTTACTTATGTATGTGGGGATTTATTTATTTCCCCGTTTATTTAATTCAATATTATACGGATGTGTTTCCGTGGTTAGTCTTATCATTAACAATGTTTCTTTGTGTTAAGAATACATATATTTATTTATTATAATAATGGCCTCAGTGATGAATTTGGGTGCGCGATGTGATCGAGGCGAGAGTACGATTGCAAGTGCTTTTTTTGAACCAAATAGGTACGGCCGCTGCGTGTAGTTTTGTCTCGCTCACTAGCTACTTCACGATTGCTATGATTATTATGCCCGCCTCACACTTCATTTCCTACAATCGGCTGTCCTGCCAAGTCATTCGACCCGAATGATCCTAGCCAAGGCTTCATAAACTCAGCCACTGTTGATGTCCTACAAGGTCCTTCACTATCGCCAACTTTCTCAACTTCGTATCGACCGTGCCTATTCACCTTTGTGACTTTATATGGTCCTAAGTATTTACCTCTCAACTTTAGTCCTGTCCCATACTGCGTACGTTTAATCGCCACTAAGTCGTTTAAATTATATTTTCTTTCCCATTTCCTGTTTTTGTCAAACGTCCTTTTCATTTCCTGTTGTATTTTATCGATATTTTTTTGAGCCTCCGCTCTAATCTCTTCACGACCACAGTCTAATTCTTCTATTAACGAATCGGTTATCAGCTTTTTCATTTCAGGATCACCAGGACTACGCATCTCTATTCCTGTCAATATCTTAAAAGGTGTAACTTTTGTACTTCTTGGGGCAGTATTATTAACAAGTTGTTGCACACGTCCTACATACTTGTACCAGTTTCCCTCATTCTCTTGGCTTAACTTTGAAATCATTGGAACTATTAACTTATGCATCCTTTCTACTTGGCCGTTGCCACGGGGTACACCTGTTGCTATCAGTAAATGCTGTATATCCTGTCTGTTACAATATTCTTTAAACGCATTGGATGTGAATGCTGCTCCCCTGTCAGAAATTATTCTCACCAGGTTACCAAAAATTATGGCTTGCTTTTCAAGACAACTAACTACTTCATGGACTCCAGTTCCACGAGTCGGATACAACCATACAAACTTGGAGAAACCATCAACAATAACAAGTATATGATTGTAACGCTTTGTTGTGACCTCCATCGGGCCAACGTGATCAATGTGATATGTCATCAATGGCTGATCTCCTTTGCTTATTGGCATCAAATATCCTGCCTTTTTACCGGTTTTGGCATTAACAATAAGACATTCTACGCAACTCTCAACAACACGGGCTACCTTTTCTTTTAACTTTGGAATATAATACGATTTTTCTACAATATCCTGAGTCTTTCTTGCTCCAAAATGTCCTTGTTTGTGTGCAATCTGTATTATTTCCATTTCCATCTGCGAGGGTACGACGATAAGTTCTTTATTCGGGTTCTTTAACAATATTTCATTGTCAATGTAAAAATCTTCATATCCCTTCTCCTGAACCAAACTCCTGATCAATTTAGTCCAATCATATGACAACTGTCCTTTTTTCAGTCTATGGGTTATGGTGTCGGTTAGCAGAAAACAAGATAAACGGCTAAAGGCATCCACATGCCGCATCTTTGAACCTGAACGATGTTCAATCTGGTAATCAAAATCTTGTAGGTACATTGCCCAACGTGCTACACGTAACGCATTGTCATCGTGAACGCATTACAATCTGTGACAATCTTAAATTTCAACCCTAACACATAAACACGCCACTTTATTAATTCTCCTATAACCTCTAAAACCTCAAGTTCATATGAATCGTACTTCTCTTCGCAAGGTTTAGTTTTCCGACTCATATACTGTACCGGATGAAATAAACCATCTTCTGAATCTTTCTGTAAAAGCGCAGCTCCGAAACTATGTTTCGAGCCATAGGTATGAACAGTATGAATCTCAGTCTCTAGTTTAGGATTGTATATTTAAAAACTTTAGTTTGCTCATGAACGCTACCATTTGCAATTCTTTAAACTCAAACTCAAATTTTGTCTTTTCGCCAAAATGTCAGTCACGGGCTTAGCTGTTACTGCGTATCCTTCGATGAATCTACGGAAATATGATGTTAACCCTAGAAATCGTTGAACTGACTTCTTATCATGTGGGATCGGAAATCTTGAAACGGCATCAGTCTTCTCCTTACTTGGCTTAATACTTCCATTTTTAACTATATAGCCCAAAAAATTTACTTTACTCTGCAGTATCTGACATTTCTCCCAGTTTATTCTCAACCCATTTTCCGCAGCTATCTTCAACACACTTTTAAGTTTAATTAGACCATCATTCACGCTAACGCTTGGTACATTTATTTCGTCCATATACACCACTGCATCTCCATTCTTGACTGATTCTCTCATTACTGCCATAATAAATCTTGTAAAAACTGCTGGAGAGTTTGAAATTCCGAACTGTACGTATAGGAATTCATACTGACCATTCTGGGTTACGAATGCTGTGTACTTCTGAGATTTTTCTTCAACGTGTAAGATCCCAATTATTTACAAGTCTTTTAAATACTCACGCATATATCGAAACCGGTATTGTAATATCGATTGTTAGTAATAAGTATCGATTGTTAGTAATAAGTATAATTGGTTAGTAATTAAGTCGCCTATGGAAAATATCGGTATCGGGGCCCGCACAGACGCCTTTTTCTCCTCTTCTTCCGGTGACGCTTGAACGAGCTAGACGCACCAACTGCCGAAAACTTAGAAATTAAATCTGAAGACTCTAAACTAATCTTTATCTTTTTCACACAATAAATAGGTGTTTACAACTCAGAAGTGGGATTACTAAACGGAAATAGATATATTTCTGTGCACGCCACCAATTTTGACAAGTTATGCTTAGTTAAGGAAAATTGGTCCTGACCTACTCAGGAGTTACTTAAGGAGAGATGACGAGAGCTCTGTGCGCAAGAGGAGTCGAGGCCGACCTCATTCACAGTCGGGCAAACTCGCCGACAGGGCACCACCACACGAGACAGTGAAGAATCGGCGCTGTCGTCGCTTGCCGCCAAACCTGATGGAACTTCATCGGCTCAGACGCAGGCCCCACGTTCTGCGTCTAAGATGGCCGCCCCCGCTCCCACTTGCTATACCCACTGCTGTGACTGCCGCTGCGGTCCTGACACCGGGCGCCACCGCCGCCGGCTGCTGCAGTACCGAAAGCTGCTGTGCCGACTGCGGCCACATCCGCCCCTGCCGGGCCCGCCGCGGTTATACTCGCCACGGCTGGGCCAACTGCTGATATACTCGCCCCTGCCGGGCCAACTGCTGACACATCCCTCCCTGCTGCTCGGCAACTACTGATACTATCCCGTGCTGGGTCAACTGCTGCCACACTCGCCCCTGCTGGGGAACTGCCGTTAGCTATTAAGCCCCTGCCGGGGCCGAATATCACTGCCCCTGCCGGGCCAACTGCCGATATACTAGCCCCTTTGTTAGCTGCAACTATATTCTCGCTCTGCCGGGCCAACTGCCGATATACTAGCCCCTGCCGGGTAAAGCTGCGATATACTCAGCCCCTGCTGGGCCAACTGCTGACACATCCGCCCCCTGGGCCTAGCCTGATATACTGGCCCCTGCTGGGTCAACTGCTGCGATACTCGCCGCTGCCGTGCCCGCCGCTGCCGTACCCACTGATGTGCCTGCCGCTGCAGTACTTGTGCTGCTGTACCCACTGCTCTCGTGCCCACTGCTGTACCTGCCGCCGCAGTACCGCTTGCCATTGTGCCCGCCGCTGCTGTACCCGCTGCTCACGTGCCCACTGCTGTGACTGCCGCCGCCGTATCCACTGCTGTACCCGCCGCCGCTGTACCTGCTGCTATCGTACCCACTGCCGTTGCCTGCTGCTGCAGTACCGGTTGTCGCTGTGCCCGCCGCTGCCGCACCGCCGCTGTGCCCGCCGCTTCTCCAGGCCTGTCGTTACAGTACCCACTGCCTCCATGCCTGCCGCTGCAGTAGCCGCTGTTGCCGCGTCCGCCGTTGCCATACCCGCTCCTGCTGTAGCCGCCACCTTCCAGACCTGCCGCTGCACTACCCGCAGCTTACATATTAGCTTCAGTATTGCCGCCTGCAAGACCAGCTTCTGTTTACCCTGCTTCAATGCCGGCCCTTGCAGTTCCCGCTGCTGTCTCGGCTGCCGCTTCCGAGCCTACCGCTGCCCGGCTCGCTGTACAGCCAGTGGCGATTCGAGCCACTGGCTCCTCCGTTATTACTCCTGCTCTTCATCTGACGATGACGTTTGCTGCCCTGCTCGATGCCTTGCATGCCACCATGCATACTGTTGGCCGCATCCTACTGACTCTGACGTTCCTTGGCCGCTGACCAAGGGGAAGACATGCCTGCCGTAGTGCCCTCCGTGCCGTCTTCCCCGCTTACAGTCATCACGCCTGCTGCTTCTGCCTCCTCCAGGCCGGACGAGCAACTGACGACGCCGACCGAGGACAGCATGAGTTGCTGAAACTGCCGCTGCTGATGAGTGTGAAATTTAACCTGGCCAGTTGATGTTGTTGTTTACCCCCTGGTTGGCCACTGGGATCGAGGTCAGATCCTTCGTCAGGACGGCCGAGTTGTAAGATCCCAATTATTTACAAGTCTTTTAAATACTCACGCATATATCGAAACCGGTATTGTAATATCGATTGTTAGTAATAAGTATCGATTGTTAGTAATAAGTATCGTTGGTTAGTATTAAGTCGCCTATGGAAAATATCGGTATCGGCCTGGGGCCGCACTGAAAGTTTTCTCTCTCTTCTTCCGGTGACGCTTGAACGAGCTAGCGCACCAACTGCCGAAAACTGCCGAAAACTTAGAAATTAAATCTGAAGACTCTAAACTAATCTTTATCTTTTTCAACCAATAATTAGGTGTTAACAAACGGGAACGTGGAAAAAACCGTTTGTTAGATATAGAGTAGTATAAAATAAAACGCACCTTGAAGTTGTTTCTAATACGGTATCCATCTGTGGCATAGGAAAATTATCTCGGACCACTTTCTCGTTAAGCTTTCTGTAATCGCAGCACGGACGCTTTTTCCCATTCTTCTTTGTTACAAGTACAACAGGCGAAGCAAATTCGGAAAAACTTGGCTTTATTATCTTTTCCTCCAACCATTCTTGTACTGTACTGTCAACAATGTTTTGATCGGACTCTGCTAGACGCCTTGGATGCTGATAAACTGGCAACTCATCGGTTAGTACAATCTTCATTTCTATAGGAGTGTTTGTATTTCTAATAGGTTTATAACTTTTAATCAATTTCTTTTTGCACTGATATGTGACAAGTCACTCTTGATTTCCACTTTATTCTGTTCTGCACTATGCATACACATGCTTTCAAATTCCTTAAACAACCCATCACAAGATCCATTCGCCCTACACAGTGATTCTTTTCTCTTGATGCTTACAAACTTTGTACCTTTCTTTGTAACAACCAAATCGACGTGATCTAATATGGTTCTACCTAAGATTGCCTGATATCCCATGTCCTCATCAGGAACGATATGAAACTCGACTTCCATCATATGTCATCTATCATGACACTTATGCTGAAAAACACCAAACGTCATGACATGACTTCCACCAATGCCCGTAAGGCTCTTCGAGTTAATTCCAAGTTTGACAAACACGCTTGGACGTGTTCAATTAGACCGTTGAACTTAATCGTTTTATAAGTTACTTCTTTTAACTCCAAACCCGTATCAGTAAATTTACCGGATGGTTTTGCTAATTCATCCTCTACAACATTGGTTTTTTCAGCTTTAGTGGTATCTTTTCCCTTGCATTCAAATGAATGATGGCCTGTTTCGCCACACTTAAAACAAGTAAACGTTTTCTTGCTACAGTCTTTCATCATGTGCAAAGGATCACCGCACTTAAAAAAATTTGCGTTCTCCCTTTGTTATCAAACTTTTCTCTCTATTATCTCTGCCTTGCTTGTGTAAAAAGATGATTCAAATGTTGGTTTCTTTGACGACATCCTAGGATCATAGGATTTTAAATAGGTCTCTATTTGAACTTTAAACGCATCCACTGTTCTTGCTTGATACAATAATGCCTTATTTGCTCTCATGTCTGGTATACCTTCTACGAATATACCCGATTAAACTTTCATCATCCAAATCGATCGGCTTTGGTTTTCCATTAACGAATACAAAAATTCGTACAAGTTCTCACCTTTCTTCAACTGTCGATTGCTTAGTCTTCTGTGAACTTCTGCTGATGAAACCTTTACTCTGAATTCATTTTTCAAACCTTCAGGGACTCCCAACTACAAATATTTCTCTTACTACGTATAAATGACAATGCAGCTCCTTTTAACAGTTGTTTTGCATACACAAAAAGCTGTAACTGACTCCACTGTACGGTTAAAGGGAAACGCTTCCTCCACATCTTTTAGTGTAAATCATGACTGCCCATCTGTGTTCGGGACTTCTTGAATTGTTCTAACTGAGGCGAAATCTGCCTCTTGCCCATCATTCTCGGTTTCTATTTGATCGTAATGAGCGAGTAGACGCGTTTGCAGCTCAGCCTTAAGGCCTGTAGTCTCTAGCCCTAACTCACTTAATTTACTGCGCAACTCCTCAATACGCAATGTAAGAATCTCACCTCGATCCATTTCACACAATTACCTGTACGTATATTGGTTAACAAGATTGGTATATTAATGTATGGTTAGTAACAATTAATCAAATTTCAATCAAAAATTTCAAGCAAAATTTACACACTATGTTAATGTTCGTCAAATTGGGGTAGGTTATGGATTATTCAGACGATTCTTAGAAATGTGTCTCTGCAGTTCGCATCAATTTCGTCAATATTTCTGCCACCGGTCTGGTCTCGTCGTGCAAGCAAAGTAACTCACACTCAAAACAATAATAAAACAGCTTACCCAACTGTAGTCGTCTTGCTCTATGTAGCAACTCAATATCGTTGTCGCAACTCACTCAGACTTCTTGCGAATGTTCGGTTCGCTCTTTGTTGCTACTCACTCGGCTGTCGCAGCTCACTCTGTTGTTTTCCACTCGTTCTCTTGGTCTCTCTTTGTCTGCTTTCACACTAAATTGTCTCAGCTTCGTGTCCGCTGCCTTCTTCTCGTTTGGTCTTGTCGGCGTCGTCTGCTTCTTGTAACGGTTTGTGTTGTCCGCTCTCTGCTCTTTTGGTTTTCCGCTTCCACAGTGAACTCTAGTTATCATCAACTTCGTGCCCGCTGTCTGATCTCTCTCTTTTTTGTCTGCACTGGTTATCATTCGTCCGCTCTCTCGGTCTGTCTGCTTCCACAGTAAACGCTAGTTATCAATCAACTTCGTGTCTGCTGTCTGCTTCCACAGTAAACACTAATTATCATAATTTTCGTGCCCGCTGTCTGCTCTCTCGGTCTGTCTGCTTCCACAGTAAACGCTAGTTATCATCAACTTCGTGTCTGCTGTCTGCTTCCACAGTAAACACTAATTATCATCAATTTCGTGCCCGCTGTCTGCTCTCTCGGTCTGTCTGATTCCACAGTAAACGCTAGTTATCATCAACTTCGTGTCTGCTGTCTGCTTCCACAGTGAACACTAATTATCACCAATTTCGTGCCCGCTGTCTGCTCTCACGGTCTGTCTGCTTCCACAGTAAACGCTAGTTATCATCAACTTCGTGTCTGCTGTATGCTTCCACAGTGAACACTAATTATCACCAATTTCGTGCGCTGTCTGCCTCTCACGGTATGTCTGCTTCCACAGTAAACGCTAGTTATCATCAACTTCGTGTCTGCTGTCTGCTTCCACAGTGAACACTAGTTATCATCAACTTCGTGTCTGCTGTCTGCTTCCACAGTGAACACTTATTATCATCAACTTCGTGTCCGCTGTCTGCTTTGTCGGTCTGTCTGCTTCCACAGTAAACGCTAGTTATCATCAACTTCGTGTCTGCTGTCTGCTTCCACAGTGAACACTAATTATCATCAACTTCGTGTCCGCTGTCTGCTTTCTCTTTCCCTCTCGAGTCGCCACCCTTCTCGAGCTGCTTTTGGCTTCAGCCGCCCTTTTGTCTAATCGGCGCCAAAATTTTTAGTGACGCTCTTCTTGTGTCGTCCAACCGCTCACCGTCTCGCCATCCAGTCGTCAACTCTCGTACAGTCACACCAACTTCCACTACTTTTTGAACTTGTATTGGTTGTTTCTTGTGAAATTCGTTCGCCAACCTTGACTTTGTATATGTATTACACGTTAATGCATGCAATTTTAACAATTTGGCTGTTCAACTGCGAACTTCACACACACACAAATTTCACTAATTGTCTTGGGCCAAAATCTCGGTTGAGCCCCCCAGTTTGTGGGGATTTTATTTATTATTTCCCCGTTTATTTAATTCAATATTATACGGATGTGTTTCCGTGGTTAGTCTTATTATTAACAATGTTTCTTTGTGTTAAGAATACATATATTTCTTTATTATAATAATGGCCTCAGTGATGAATTTGGGTGCGCGATGTGATCGAGGCGAGAGTACGATTGCGAGTGCTTTTTTATTTCAACCCTTCTGCTTTATTTGCTAATGAGTGAGTCGACCAGATAGGTCCACGGCCGTGTAGTTCTGTCTCGCTCACTAGCTACTTCACAATTGCTATGATTATTATGCCCGCCTGACACTTCATTTCCTACATATATGGTCGAAAATGTTTTATTGCCCAATGTATTGCTGCTAGCTCTTGTTCTGTAGTACTCTTGTTGCTTTGGAAGCTGGAGTCCATTATAGTTTTGTGTTAAAACTGCTCCTCATGCTTGCTTGCTTGCATCTGTGATTATGCCAAATTCTTTGCTGAAATCTGGGTACTGCAATAGATTAGGTTGAACGAGCTTTTCTTTTAAGTATTGGAATGCATTTTCGCATTCTGCTGTGCATTGAAATGGAACATTCTTTTTTACACAATCTTGTTATGTGCCGGGAATATTCGGCGTAATTTTTTATGAAACGTCGATAATAATTGCAAAATGCAACGAAACGTCTAGGACTATCTGCATCATTTGGGACTGGATAATTCTTGATGACGTCAAATTTTGTGTCGTCTGGCAAGATTCCTTTGTCTGTGAATTTGTGACCTAGTAATGTCACCTCATGCATAAAAAATGAACATTTTTCTGGATGCAGTTTTAGATTGTTTTTTTTTGCAAAGTTTAAAAACATCTACTAAATTTTTAATCATATGTTGGTCAGAACAAACCGATAACGATTAAATCATCCATATAGAGGAACGCTTTGGCTCAAGCCCTGAGAATGCTATTGTCCTCATTCTCTGAAATGAATTAGGTGCTATTTTTAGACCGAAAGGTAATCGCGTGAAGCGATATGAGCCATTGCTCGTTGAAAAAGACGTTATATCTCTTGATTTTTTCTTCTAGTTCTATTTGATGAAAACCTGACATTAAGTCAAGGCAAGAAAAATATTTCTCCCTTCCCAATTGATCAAGAATATCATCAATTCTGGGGAGCGCATATATCTGACAGCAATTTTTTGTTTATTTGACGATAGTCAAATCGCTAGTTTTTTTCTTTAGATCCCGAAAGTGTTTTCTTTGGGACTAGTAAGAGTGGGCTATTATAAGGCGCACCAGACGGTTCAACTCCAATTAACTTTCCAACTTGTCGCTGGATCTCGTATATTTGGCTATGCGGACTCCGGTAATTTTTATTTGTTGTGATCGGTTCGGTGTCAAGTCCGAACACATCACTATACTCAGTGCATAACTTTTCAAGTTTGTCTTTGAATAGTGTTGGGAAATTTTTCTTCAATTCATGAATTACAGATTCTTTTCTTATATCTTTGGTATTTTCAACTATGTACATCGTAGTTAGGAAGTGATTAGTATTTGGCATTTATCTGTGGTATTTAAGAATCGGACAAAAGTACTTTGGGCTGTTGCAATAGTGTTTGCAACATAAATGCCCGGTTTAATTTCCTGATTCGGAATTAAAATGTTACCTTCTGCTGAAGATAGTTCTATTTTGCGTACCACTTGAGATCTTGCTGGTAGAAGTGTTGAGTTATTACCAGAATTGAATGTTATTGGAACATAAATTGGGTACGTTAATTTTTGTGGTCTAAGTATACCTTTTATTAAAATTTTTAATGAAGCAGATGAAATTCGTATGGAATAATATATTTATCTGTCTGCAATTCTATTGAGACTAAGGCTTTGGAGTTTATTACTCCTTCTCCTATGCCTCGAATGTCTACAGTTTTGTTTACTTGGATGTCGTGAAATATATCAGAATTTTCTTTTATTATTGAAATATCTGCATCGGTAACATTCTTAAATGATACAAAACTATTAAGACTTACGTTAATAGAGTAGACTTTGTTTTTTAATTTTGAGCGTTTGGAAGAGCTTGTCCGTTTCCCTGGTCACTTTGGGTAATTCTGTGCAGATTTTTAATTTTTGCTATTTAAAAGATCCACTGATTCACCCTTGAAAATAGTTGGTAGTTTTTGTATTACTTCATCAATCGTTGTTTCAGAGCTTGGTTGAAACCAATGAAACCTGGTAGATTTTTAATATCACCATCGAAGTATGGTAGCAGCCTGGTGGCTGTGTTTATGAATTCTACCACTGTTTGACTCAAGGAGTCTAAGCTAACAATCTACTAAAAGCTACTTTTGTGGATTTTTCCATAAGATCTACAATATTATTTTTAAATTTGTAGTTGTGGGCTATCCAATACCTCATTTCCTTGTATTTGTGATTTGTTTCACCTGATTCTATCAGGAAATCGAGGAAAGGTAAATATTTTTTTAGCTTTTTTGTTTCTATCTTATCCATAATCTACACTAACTTGTTAGGCCTATTAGTACGGATGTATTTATAAAAAAAGGGTCATTTAGGCTTACTGCCTCGATTCCTCCAATAGGTAGAAACGATATGTGCCTGCTAAATCTTCTCATTTCTGAAAACCTCAATTAAATCTTGGACAATACTGGGATGCCTAGCGTTTATTATTTGAAAATATCTATATAGAGTGGCCATTATTTTTCAGAATTTTCCTTTAATCTATAGTCGCTTGTGTACATATGTATTTTTAGACCTTATCTATGTAGGTCATTAGCTTGGCTAAGGGCTCTTTTGGTTACACATTTATTGTGCAATAGGTAAGCTTTATATAAAACATTTGCAAACATTACTACGACAATTATCAATAACAATATGTTCGTCAATCTCAAGTCAGTATTTGATGATTCGATTTTATTTATTACATTAGCAGTGGAGTCCACTGATTTTGTTTCTATTAAGCCCATTGTGGGTATAAGAGATATATTGTAATGTCCGGGTTCCGAGTTTGTGTATTAATTATAATGTTAAATAAAAACAGCGGCACGTCTGTGCCCTTAGCTGTGAGTTTTGATAATGATTTTCCTTTATTTCGTTAAAGAGTTCTTAGCCTATATCTGTTCTTATGCTGCCGTTGGACGGCAGCTACAAATGGATGGGGGGGCGGGGGGGGTGTGTGTGTGCGGAGCGAGTGTACTCACATAGTTGCACGCTCACAGTCTGGGCGGCCAAAGTGCTGACTCAGCGGTCACACGCTCTCTTAGCCCTAGCTCATATTACGCATATGCATAATCAGTATGTATGTATGTGCATGCCTGCACATACATATATACAAACAATTGAAGATTGTTTATGCTTGCAACAAAGTGTTACAAGTTGAGCTATACTTTAAGTATGAATGATAGGCGACTATGTGAATACACTACACCTCCCTTTTTTAAGAAATGACGTAATATACATATGTAGTCATTTAGGGAAAAAAATTTTTCTTTTGAGAATTAATTTTTGGATAAAAAGTGTTTTTTTTTTCTTTTTTCTTTGTATGTTTTTTTTTTTTTTGTTTTGTTTTTTTTTTTGTTTGCATAAAATTTAAAAAAATTTATATAAAATTAAAAAAAATATTCCTTTTTGAAAAGGTTGATCAGACCTAATTATTTTTTTTTTATTATTTTCTCATGAAACGTTTCATTTAATGTAAATTTTTAATCTATCCTTATGTACTTTTTGTCTCTTATTCTTGCTATCTTTTATAAAAATGTTTTGATTATCTCCTATTTTTTCTACTATATATGGTCCTAAATATACTGGGTCTAATTTATGCCCTGCTTCATTTCTTATTAATACTTTATCTCCTACACTTAATTCAAAATTTTTACTGGTTTTATCATATAAATCTTTCCTATAAGCCTTGGCTTTTTCTAACATAATTCTAGCTTTTATATGCTATTTCTAATCTATATTTTACTTCTTTAGCATAATCATTTAAATTGTAAAGGGGGTCTATTCTATCAATTTTATTAAAATCTATGAACTGTTTTGGCAATCTACCAAATACGAGTTCATATGGACAATACTCGTGCGTTGCTGATGGTGTTGTGTTGAAACAATAAGTGAAATATTGAATCCAATCATCCCAATCAGACTTATCTGCAGAGATATATGAACGAATGTATTCATTGAATGTTCGATGACTTCGTTCAATTGTCCCTAAAGTCTGGTGGTGATATGCAGTAGAGGTGAGATTCTTGATCTTCATATACTTGCATATATCAGTTATTACTTGGTTTTTATACTCTGTTCCCATGTCCGAAATGAACGTCTTCATTGGACCGTACTTGAGTATAAAGTTTTCAAAAATTGGTTTTGCGACATTGTTTGCACTTTTGTTTTTGATCGGTATGGTTACTAAATATTTTGTTAGGTCACATATTAATGTGACTATATATTCGTTACCATGCTCCGATTTTGGTAGTGGACCAATTGTATCCACTATCACTATGTCGAAAGCGTTTGCTGGTGTTTCAGTGAAAGTCATAGGAGTTTTTGTATGTGTCGTTGTTTTAGACACCTGGCATTTTTGACATTTACGTACGTACTCTTTTATATGACGTGTCTTATTTTTCCAATAGTAATGTCTTTTGATTTTCGATATTGTTCTTGTAATGCCACTATGACCTCCTTGAATTGGATCATCATGGTATGTAGACAGTACTTGTTGTATCTCTTTCTCATTTCTTAAATGGGTCACCGGCTGGAGTAGCGCTACTCGTAATGATCTTAATATTTTATTGCCCATTTGTTTGAAAGTATCTATTAAAATTGATTCAAAGACCTTTTCACTCGGTGCCACTTTGAGTTGGCCTTTGGAAGAGCTGACCTAAGTCGAGAATTCCATTAGTATATATGTCTCTAACTTCAATTCTTGCGATCACTTTATTTCCATGCTTAAAGAAACATTTAGATTCTGTGATGCGCAAGGTCACTACTTTTCGTACTTCATCATTTGCAATGACTTCGTACACGTTGGGCTTGGATACATTTAAATGATTTTGCCTTGGCAAAAGTTCATTGTTTTTAACTGTACAGTTCTTCTCTTGTCTACTTTGTCGCCTGGTAGTGACTTTCAGGACTTTATGTTGAATGTCTTTTAAATCGGTTATTGTTATGCGGGAAAGTGCATCCGCAACAAAATTATCTTTTCCCTTTAGGTATTCTACTGTGAAATCATATTCTTCAAGTTCCAGCCGCATGCGTGTTAATTTGGAACTTGGATTTGTCATTGAAAATAAATATGTTAGTGGTCTGTGATCTGTTTTTACTGTAAAATGTTTTCCATAAATATATGGTCTAAAATGTGTTATTGCCCAATGAATTGCTGCTAACTCTTGTTCTGTTGTACTTTTATTGCTTTCGCCTTTTGTAAATGAACGTGATGCATAAGCTATTGGGAGTTGAAGTCCACTATGGTTCTAAGTTAGAACCGCTCCACAAGCTTGTTTACTAGCATTAGTTATTATACAAAATTCTTTGCTAAAATCGGGATATTGAAGTAGTGTTGGATGCATAAGCTTTTCTTTAAGATGCATAAATGCGTTTTGGCATTCGTTCGTCCATTCAAAAGGGACATTCTTTTTGCATAATCTAGTTATGTGTCGCGAATGGTCGGCGAAGTTTTCTATGAAACGACGGTAGTAATTACAAAATGCTACGAATCTCCTCGCGCTATCTGCATCATGCGGAACCGGATAATTTTTTATGACATCGTATTTTTTGTCATCGGGCAGGACTCCTTTATCAGTGCATTTGTGACCTAGGAATGTCACTTCATGCATAAAAAATAAGCATTTTTCTGGATGCAACTTTAGGTTGTATCTCCTACATACGTTAAAAACATCAGTTAAGTTTTTAATCATATGTTTTTCGGAACATCCTATCACCATTAAGTCATCCATATAAAGGAATGCCTGCGAAGGTTCCAATCCTGAAAATGCTATTGTCATCATTCTCTGGAAAGAGTTCGGTGCTATTTTAAGTCCAAATGGCAATCGCGTGAAGCGATATGAGCCATTGCTTGTTGAAAAAGATGTTACGTTTCTTGAACTTTCTTCTAGTTCAATTTGGTGAAAACCGGACATTAGGTCGAGGCAGGAGAAGTATTTAGCTGTACCCAATTGGTCTAGAATGTCATCAATTCTGGGAAGCGGAAATTTATCGGACAATAATTTTTTGTTTATTTGACGATAGTCAATTACTAATCGCCATTTCTTTTCTTCTGAGTTAGATTTCTTTGGGACTAATAAGAGTGGGCTATTGTATTCGGATACAGATGGTTCTACGATTTTATCATTTATTAATTTTCCTACTTGTTTTTGGATTTCTTCTATTTGGCTATGCGGACTTCTATAGTTCTTAATATAAATAGGTTCATCATCCCTTAGTCTTAATGTTTGCGTATAGAAATTGTTTGTTGATATCGATTCGGTTTCTAGTCCGAATACATCGCTATATTTGGTACATAATTTTGTTAACTGTTCTTTAAATTGAGGGGGAAATTTTTCTTTAAGCTTTAATGTCTGGGTTTGTTCGGACAATTTCGTAATTTGAAAGTGTTTCATATTTTAGTTTTCCTACATTGACCAATTGGTCAGAATTAGTTGTATTCAACAGGCGGACGTAAACATGTTTGGACGTTGCTATTGTATTAGCGACATAAATTCCATTGTGAATTTCTTGATTTGGTATCAATATGCACTCTTTTTCTGTGTTTATTTCTATTTTTCGGACCACTTGGGATCTAGCTGGTAAAAGTAGTGCATTATTGCCTGAACTATATGTAATCGGAACATAAATCGGATAATTTAGGTTGTTTGGTCTAATTATTAACCAATCTTCGGTTGGGTTGAAGTCTAACTGGCAATTGAATTTTTTTATGAAGTCAATGCCGATTATTCCATCGCATGGTATTGCGAAATCGGGATCTACTAAATGGAATTCATGTGGAATTATGTATTTGGCTGTTTGAATTTCTATTGCTGTGATTCCTTTGGATTGAATTATTCCTTGGCCTATGCCTTCAATGTCTATAATTTTATTGTCTTTGATATTTTAATTATCTGAATTTATTTTTAGGAGTGATATATCTGGTCCTGTATCTACTAAAAATGTTAAATTTGTGTTTGTTTCGTGATTTGTGAAGCAAACAAATATGTTAAGACTAAGGTTGATAGTGTAAATTTTTGGATTTATTGTGTGTTGCCTAAAGGGTTCTGTTGGTTTTCCGATGTATTCTGTAATAATCTGACATTACCGGTATTATAGCCTCGGTTGAAGTTTCCTCGGCCTCTTCCTCTATTCTGGCCTCGTCTTCCACCACGGTTATTATTATTATGGAAGTTGTTATTGTTGTTGCTGTTATTATTATAGTTATAATTTCTTCCGCGATTATAACCTTGGCCTCCTCTATTGTTGTAACTTGTACCTCGTCGATAATATAGGACTGAATTGCTTTGTCCTGTTATCTCAGTACAAGTGTTTACAAATTTGGATACAGCATCATCCATATTTGTGAAAATACCTCCCATCATGATGTTCTTAACCCTTTCTATTGTGCAATTTTTCGTCATTGCCTTTACTGCTGTTACTGTGCTATACTTGGTAGCAAGAGTTGGGGTCACACCATCGCTGATGTAGGCACCTTCAAGGTCCTTTGCTAACTTTTCCACCTCTTGGGTGTATTGAGTAGCAGTTTTGTTTCTTTGCTGGAGATTGAGAAGCTTAGCTGATACCACTTCTACTGACTCTCCCTTCACTGTTGTAGACAAGTGAGTAATGATCTCACCTATTGTCTGTTCAGTGGTTATCAAATTTCTGGCGTGGCCTTTTAATTTTGTTTTCATCAGGCTTATGGCTGTTTGCTCATGGTCGCCTTTTAGTGTGTTTACTAGATTCAAAGAATCTAGGAAACTTTGCAAATTTTCTGGCTTACCGTCATAGTCTGATATTAGACTTGAGGCCAGCTTCAAAAAATCTACAACTGTTAGTGCCATTTTAGTAGGGATTATTTCTTCGAACAATGATTCAATGTCACTATCTTGTTCGATGTCGACTGTTGGCTTTGACTCATTAAGCTCGCTTAGTTGATTTGCATCGAACTCGGCTAAAGCTAATGGTTCTTCTGGTATTTGTATTTCCAGACTTCTTCTCGCGCTTATTTTTGTCAACCTTTCATTTAAAGATTGTATTAAATTGTAGCACTGTGTTTTATGAGCAGGAGTAAGCTGGTCGTCGACCAATTGAATTTTTAAAACAATATTATTATATTGTTGAATAAGGTTATTTATGTGTAATTTTAGAGTTTCTATTCTAATAACTGTATCTTTATTGATACAATTATATGATCTGTTAAATTTGTCTCTGGAATTATTTAGATTTTTTACTAAATTATTCCATTCCATTTTTTTTTAGATCTTGTCTAAGTCTATGGCCCTACTCTGGTATTTCTGCAATTTATAAAGTTTCGTCAGGGAGTTTGCTAATAGCAAAACGACGATTATTACTAATAAAATTGTTATAAATTTTAAGTCGATTGAAGATGTTTCGACAGTATTTATAACATTAGCGGTTGAATCCGCTACCTTGGACTCATGGTCCAACATGCTAACTAATTTTCTAATACTTTCTTCTGTACTATCTAGCTTTGATATGGAGTTCGACTCCATACATTTAATGAGAGTTTCATGGGAAAATTTGAAAATTTGAATTTGAACTTTGAAAAAAAAAAAAATTGTAAGCTCTCTTTTTGTATTTCTTTTTCAATTTTATGCAAATATAAGTATTGATATTTAGTAATTTTTTTTTTTTTTTATTCATTTTTTTTTTAATTTTGGAAATCTCAACTGTTTAAACAGTGAGCCAGAGATGATTTTTTTAGTGCATCAACTGTGTAATACAGTGAGCCAGAGAAAAGGAAAAAAGTAAGGAAAGGGAGGGAGACACATAAATTTTATAATTTTTTTTAAAATTAATTTTAACACACATTTTTTAAAAAAAACCTTTTTTTTTTTAATAATTGTAAACAGCGGTTTCCCGCATAGATTTGTTATAAATATTTAAAATTAAATTAAGGGAGAATTGGGGCTACTGCAATTATGCAGCCCGTTTGCCGTTGTTTCGCGCCTTGGGGAAGAGCTTTTTTTTTATTGGTTGGGGGGGGGGTATGGAGGGGGGTCGTTTTTTTTTTTTTTTGGTGGCCCCCCCCCCTCAACTAAAAAATAGGGGTAGGTTTAGGGGTCGGTCCGCCCGCCGCTTCGTTTATGTTTTGGTTTTTCCTGTTTCCTTGCAGTCCTCGCCTTATATTGCTCTATGGTAAGAGGACGGGGTCCATCGGCTGGACAAGCCTCGAGTGCTTCCTCGAGTGTTGGCGCGTCCCTTTGCACGACAGGTCACTCATGTGGGCATATTTGCCTTCTCCGACACTGTGGCCTTAATTGGCTGCTGCTGTTGCTGATATTTCACCGCATCAATTATTAGCTGTTGTTTTTTTTTCGTATGTATTATATATTTTTTTTTTATTTAATTAATATTTTTTTTTAAAAATTTTTACACAGGTCCTGTTTAGGTCCTGTCACGGTCGCCATGTAATGACCGGGTTCCGAGTTTGTGTATTAATTATAATGTTAAATAAAAACAGCGGCACGTCTGTGCCCTTAGCTGTGAGTTTTGATAATAATTTTCCTTTATTTCGTTAAAGAGTTCTTAGCCTATATCTGTTCTTATGCTGCCGTTGGACGGCAGCTACAAATGGATGGGGGGGGGGTGTGTGTGTGCGGGGAGTGTACTCACATAGTTGGACGCTCACAGTCTGGGCGGCCAAAGTGCTGACTCAGCGGTCACACGCTCTCTTAGCCCTAGCTCATATTACGCATATGCATAATCAGTATGTATGTATGTGCATGCCTGCACATACATATATACAAACAATTGAAGATTGTTTATGCTTGCAACAAAGTGTTACAAGTTGAGCTATACTTTAAGTATGAATGATAGGCGACTATGTGAATACACTACACCTCCCTTTTTTAAGAAATGACGTAATATACATATGTAGTCATTTAGAGAAAAAAAATTTTTCTTTTGAGAATTAATTTTTGGATAAAAAGTGTTTTTTTTTTTTGTCTTTTTTCTTTGTATGTTTTTTTTTTGTTTGTTTTGTTTTTTTTTTTTGTTTGCATAAAATTAAAAAAAAAATTTATATAAAATTAAAAAAAAATCTTTCTTTTTTTTTTTGAAAAGGTTGATCAGACCTAATTATTTTTTTTTTTATTATTTTCTCATGAAACGTTTCATTTAATGTAAATTTTTAATCTATCCTTATGTACTTTTTGTCTCTTATTCTTGCTATCTTTTATAAAAATGTTTTGATTATCTCCTATTTTTTCTACTATATATGGTCCTAAATATACTGGGTCTAATTTATGCCCTGCTTCATTTCTTATTAATACTTTATCTCCTACACTTAATTCAAAATTTTTACTGGTTTTATCATATAAATCTTTCCTATAAGCCTTGGCTTTTTCTAACATAATTCTAGCTCTTTTATATGCTATTTCTAATCTATATTTTACTTCTTTAGCATAATCATTTAAATTGTAAAGGGGGTCTATTCTATCAATTTTATTAAAATCTATGAACTGTTTTGGCAATCTACCAAATACGAGTTCATATGGACAATACTCGTGCGTTGCTGATGGTGTTGTGTTGAAACAATAAGTGAAATATTGAATCCAATCATCCCAATCAGACTTATCTGCAGAGATATATGAACGAATGTATTCATTGAATGTTCGATGACTTCGTTCAATTGTCCCTAAAGTCTGGTGGTGATATGCAGTAGAGGTGAGATTCTTGATCTTCATATACTTGCATATATCAGTTATTACTTGGTTTTTATACTCTGTTCCCATGTCCGAAATGAACGTCTTCATTGGACCGTACTTGAGTATAAAGTTTTCAAAAATTGCTTTTGCGACATTGTTTGCACTTTTGTTTTTGATCGGTATGGTTACTAAATATTTTGTTAGGTCACATATTAATGTGACTATATATTCGTTACCATGCTCCGATTTTGGTAGTGGACCAATTGTATCCACTATCACTATGTCGAAAGCGTTTGCTGGTGTTTCAGTGAAAGTCATAGGAGTTTTTGTATGTGTCGTTGTTTTAGACACCTGGCATTTTTGACATTTACGTACGTACTCTTTTATATGACGTGTCATATTTTTCCAATAGTAATGTCTTTTGATTTTCGATATTGTTCTTGTAATGCCACTATGACCTCCTTGAATTGGATCATCATGGTATGTAGACAGTACTTGTTGTATCTCTTTCTCATTTCTTAAATGGGTCACCGGCTGGAGTAGCGCTACTCGTAATGATCTTAATATTTTATTGCCCATTTGTTTGAAAGTATCTATTGAAATTGATTCAAAGACCTTTTCACTCGGTGCCACTTTGAGTTGGCGGATGTTTAATATACCGGCCTCTTTTTCAAGCCTTTGGAAGAGCTGACCTAAGTCGAGAATTCCATTAGTATATATGTCGCTAACTTCAATTCTTGCGATCACTTTATTTCCATGCTTAAAGAAACATTTAGATTCTGTGATGCGCAAGGTCACTACTTTTCGTACTTCATCATTTGCAATGACTTCGTACACGTTGGGCTTGGATACATTTAAATGATTTTGCCTTGGCAAAAGTTCATTGTTTTTAACTGTACAGTTCTTCTCTTGTCTACTTTGTCGCCTGGTAGTGACTTTCAGGACTTTATGTTGAATGTCTTTTAAATCGGTTATTGTTATGCGGGAAAGTGCATCCGCAACAAAATTATCTTTTCCCTTTAGGTATTCTACTGTGAAATCATATTCTTCAAGTTCCAGCCGCATGCGTGTTAATTTGGAACTTGGATTTGTCATTGAAAATAAATATGTTAGTGGTCTGTGATCTGTTTTTACTGTAAAATGTTTTCCATAAATATATGGTCTAAAATGTGTTATTGCCCAATGAATTGCTGCTAACTCTTGTTCTGTTGTACTTTTATTGCTTTCGCCTTTTGTAAATGAACGTGATGCATAAGCTATTGGGAGTTGAAGTCCACTATGGTTCTGAGTTAGAACCGCTCCACAAGCTTGTTTACTAGCATCAGTTATTATACAAAATTCTTTGCTAAAATCGGGATATTGAAGTAGTGTTGGATGCATAAGCTTTTCTTTAAGATGCATAAATGCGTTTTGGCATTCGCTCGTCCATTCAAAAGGGACATTCTTTTTGCATAATCTAGTTATGTGTCGCGAATGGTCGGCGAAGTTTTCTATGAAACGACGGTAGTAATTACAAAATGCTACGAATCGCCTCGCGCTATCTGCATCATGCGGAACCGGATAATTTTTTATGACATCGTATTTTTTGTCATCGGGCAGGACTCCTTTATCAGTGCATTTGTGACCTAGGAATGTCACTTCATGCATAAAAAATGAGCATTTTTCTGGATGCAACTTTAGGTTGTATCTCCTACATACGTTAAAAACATCAGTTAAGTTTTTAATCATATGTTTTTCGGAACATCCTATCACCATTAAGTCATCCATATAAAGGAATGCCTGCGAAGGTTCCAATCCTGAAAATGCTATTGTCATCATTCTCTGGAAAGAGTTCGGTGCTATTTTAAGTCCAAATGGCAATCGCGTGAAGCGATATGAGCCATTGCTTGTTGAAAAAGATGTTACGTTTCTTGAACTTTCTTCTAGTTCAATTTGGTGAAAACCGGACATTAGGTCGAGGCAGGAGAAGTATTTAGCTCGACCCAATTGGTCTAGAATGTCATCAATTCTGGGAAGCGGAAATTTATCGGACAATAATTTTTTGTTTATTTGACGATAGTCAATTACTAATCGCCATTTCTTTTCTTCTGAGTTAGATTTCTTTGGGACTAATAAGAGTGGGCTATTGTATTCGGATACAGATGGTTCTACGATTTTATCATTTATTAATTTTCCTACTTGTTTTTGGATTTCTTCTATTTGGCTATGCGGACTTCTATAGTTCTTAATATAAATAGGTTCATCATCCCTTAGTCTTAATGTTTGCGTATAGAAATTGTTTGTTGATATCGATTCGGTTTCTAGTCCGAATACATCGCTATATTTGGTACATAATTTTGTTAACTGTTCTTTAAATTGAGGGGGGAAATTTTTCTTTAAGCTATTCAAAACTGTTTCACATCTGATGTCTGGGTTTGTTCGGACAATTTCGTAATTTGAAAGTGTTTCATATTTTAGTTTTCCTACATTGACCAATTGGTCAGAATTAGTTGTATTCAACAGACGGACGTAAACATGTTTGGACGTTGCTATTGTATTAGCGACATAAATTCCATTGTGAATTTCTTGATTTGGTATCAATATGCACTCTTCTTCTGTGTTTATTTCTATTTTTCGGACCACTTGGGATCTAGCTGGTAAAAGTAGTGCATTATTGCCTGAACTATATGTAATCGGAACATAAATCGGATAATTTAGGTTGTTTGGTCTAATTATTAACCAATCTTCGGTTGGGTTGAAGTCTAACTGGCAATTGAATTTTTTTATGAAGTCAATGCCGATTATTCCATCGCATGGTATTGCGAAATCGGGATCTACTAAATGGAATTCATGTGGAATTATGTATTTGGCTGTTTGAATTTCTATTGCTGTGATTCCTTTGGATTGAATTATTCCTTGGCCTATGCCTTCAATGTCTATAATTTTATTGTCTTTGATATTGTAATTATCTGAATTTATTTTTAGGAGTGATATATCTGCTCCTGTATCTACTAAAAATGTTAAATTTGTGTTTGTTTCGTGATTTGTGAAGCAAACAAATATGTTAAGACTAAGGTTGATAGTGTAAATTTTTGGATTTATTGTGTGTTGCCTAAAGGGTTCTGTTGGTTTTCCGATGTATTCTGTAATAATCTGACATTACCGGTATTATAACCTCGGTTGAAGTTTCCTCGGCCTCTTCCTCTATTCTGGCCTCGTCTTCCACCACGGTTATTATTATTATGGAAGTTGTTATTGTTGTTGCTGTTATTATTATAGTTATAATTTCTTCCGCGATTATAACCTCGGCCTCCTCTATTGTTGTAACTTGTACCTCGTCGATAATATAGGACTGAATTGCTTTGTCCTGTTATCTCAGTACAAGTGTTTACAAATTTGGATACAGCATCATCCATATTTGTGAAAATACCTCCCATCATGATGTTCTTAACCCTTTCTATTGTGCAATTTTTCGTCATTGCCTTTACTGCTGTTACTGTGCTATACTTGGTAGCAAGAGTTGGGGTCACACCATCGCTGATGTAGGCACCTTCAAGGTCCTTTGCTAACTTTTCCACCTCTTGGGTGTATTGAGTAGCAGTTTTGTTTCTTTGCTGGAGATTGAGAAGCTTAGCTGATACCACTTCTACTGACTCTCCCTTCACTGTTGTAGACAAGTGAGTAATGATCTCACCTATTGTCTGTTCAGTGGTTATCAAATTTCTGGCGTGGCCTTTTAATTTTGTTTTGATCAGGCTTATGGCTGTTTGCTCATGGTCGCCTTTTAGTGTGTTTACTAGATTCAAAGAATCTAGGAAACTTTGCAAATTTTCTGGCTTACCGTCATAGTCTGATATTAGACTTGAGGCCAGCTTCAAAAAATCTACAACTGTTAGTGCCATTTTAGTAGGGATTATTTCTTCGAACAATGATTCAATGTCACTATCTTGTTCGATGTCGACTGTTGGCTTTGACTCATTTAGCTCGCTTAGTTGATTTGCATCGAACTCGGCTAAAGCTAATGGTTCTTCTGGTATTTGTATTTCCAGACTTCTTCTCGCGCTTATTTTTGTCAACCTTTCATTTAAAGATTGTATTAAATTGTAGCACTGTGTTTTATGAGCAGGAGTAAGCTGGTCGTCGACCAATTGAATTTTTAAAACAATATTATTATATTGTTGAATAAGGTTATTTATGTGTAATTTTAGAGTTTCTATTCTAATAACTGTATCTTTATTGATACAATTATATGATCTGTTAAATTTGTCTCTGGAATTATTTAGATTTTTTACTAAATTATTCCATTCCATATTTTTTAGATCTTGTCTAAGTCTATGGCCCTACTCTGGTATTTCTTTTTGATGCATCTATTGTGCAATTTATAAAGTTTCGTCAGGGAGTTTGCTAATAGCAAAACGACGATTATTACTAATAAAATTGTTATAAATTTTAAGTCGATTGAAGATGTTTCGACAGTATTTATAACATTAGCGGTTGAATCCGCTACCTTGGACTCATGGTCCAACATGCTAACTAATTTTCTAATACTTTCTTCTGTACTATCTAGCTTTGATATGGAGTTCGACTCCATACATTTAATGAGAGTTTCATGGGAAAATTTGAAAATTTGAATTTGAACTTTGAAAAAAAAAAAATTGTAAGCTCTCTTTTTGTATTTCTTTTTCAATTTTATGCAAATATAAGTATTGATATTTAGTAATTTTTTTTTTTTTTTATTAATATTTTTTTTTTTTTAATTTTGGAAATCTCAACTGTTTAAACAGTGAGCCAGAGATGATTTTTTTTTTTAGTGCATCAACTGTGTAATACAGTGAGCCAGAGAAAAGGAAAAGAGTTAAGGGCATGTGGTAGACTTACATAAGTTTTACAATTTTGATTAAATCTATGTCTACCACATGTGTTAGTACAAGCCTATTTTTTTTTGTTAGTAATTTGTAAACAGCGGTTTCCCGCATAGATTTGTAAACAGCGGTTTCCCGCATAGATTTGTTATAAATAATTAAAATTAAGGGCAAATTGGGGCTACTGCAATTATGCAGCCCGTTTGCCGTTGTTTCGCACCTTGGCGAAGCTCGTTATTTATTTGTTGCAGGCGCTCTATGTAGCGCTGTCGGTCTTCTTTTTCTTTGGTGGCCTCCACCATGTCCTTCATTAAACGTCTCTGTTGTAGTAGCTTTATCCTCCGGCCGCTTCGTTTATGTTTTGGTTTTTCCTGTTTCCTTGCAGTCCTCGCCTTATATTGCTCTATGGTAAGAGGACGGGGTCCATCGGCTGGACACGCCTCGAGTGCTTCCTCGAGTGTTGGCGCGTCCCTTTGCACGACAGGTGCAGAATTTCCAAATCCAGTGTCACTCATGTGGGCATATTTGCCTTCTCCGACACTGTGGCCTTAATTGGCTGCTGCTGTTGCTGATATTTCACCGCATCAATTATTAGCTGTTGTTTTTTTTTTTTTCGTATGTATTATATATTTTTTTTTTTTAATTAATTAATTTTTTTTTTAAAATTTTTACACAGGTCCTGTTTAGGTCCTGTCACGGTCGCCATGTAATGACCGGGTTCCGAGTTTGTGTATTAATTATAATGTTAAATAAAAACAGCGGCACGTCTGTGCCCTTAGCTGTGAGTTTTGATAATAATTTTCCTTTATTTCGTTAAAGAGTTCTTAGCCTATATCTGTTCTTATGCTGCCGTTGGACGGCAGCTACAAATGGAATGTGGTGGGGGGGGTGTGTGCGGAGCGAGTGTACTCACATAGTTGGACGCTCACAGTCTGGGCGGCCAAAGTGCTGACTCAGCGGTCACACGCTCTCTTAGCCCTAGCTCATATTACGCATATGCATAATCAGTATGTATGTATGTGCATGCCTGCACATACATATATACAAACAATTGAAGATTGTTTATGCTTGCAACAAAGTGTTACAAGTTGAGCTATACTTTAAGGAATAAAAATAAGCGACTATTTTGAAAAACCACAAAAATATCAAAAATATTTTTTAGGAATTTAAAAAACATAAGGATTTTTAAAAAAAATTTTTTTTTTTTTTTATTAAAATTAAAATAATAAAAAAGAAAAAATATTATATATTACTATTTTAATTTAATAAAATGAATATGAAAAATTCGGGGGAAAAAAATGGAAACCAAATTGGATTCTCAAAACCTTTTTTTTTAGAAATTACTTTAAACATTTTTTCTTTTATAAGTATTTCAAGCTTCGGTCTTATTTGCTTGAATACGAATATTATTTGAAATAGTGGTAGTTTTTGCGACCTTTGTATTATTATCTTAAGATTTTCTCCCCTTTTTCGTTATTTTTTCTCCAAAAAAAAAAAAAAAAAAAAAATATTTTTTTATTTTTTTTTTTGAAAAAATATTTGGGGGGGGGAGGTGGTTGCGGGAAAAAAAAAAAAAACAAAAAAAAAAAATAAAGAGAGAGATTACAACAAAAAGTTCACCATCAACACTCCGAGCGCCACACGACTTAACTTTAAGACTGATACCGACAACTGCGCTCACATATACAGACATTTACTTGACAATAATTAGTTCTTAACTCCACGTCGAACGGTGCTGACGTGTTAAACAATGTATGTTAAAAGATTGTTAAATGTCACATAATTGTTAAATGTTCTTGTATTTTATTGTAGTTGCCCTGAAGACGGTTGCCGCTGCGCAACCGAAATATATGGGAAAAATAGAAAATTAAAAACTATGTGTTGTTTTTTATTTTATTTGGAACAAATGATCTGAAGCCTGAGAAAATCTTAAGATAATTATTTGAAATATTAAAAAAATTGTTATGGATTCATGCATATTTAAGAATTTTTATTATAAAAAAAAATGTTTGTTTTTTTTGAAAACAAAAGAAAAAAAGTTTATCTCAACTGTGTCTTGCACAGCGAGCCAGAGACGTGGAAAAATTATAGAGCATGTGGTTGGCTCACAATTCAAGTATACATGTCATTTGTTATTTAGAAATTACTTAAAAAAAAAAAAAAATTGTCCAATTACATTGTTAGTAATAGCCTAGCAGAAAGTTAGTAGTTCGCATTTTGCACTTTCGTGCTTCAACTTGCTATTAGGCTTATGATTAGAATTATTAAATTAAAGGCAAGTTAGGCTTGCGCATTTCTGCGGCCCCCTTGCGTTTCTTCGCTCTTTGGCGAAGTTCAGCTTTCAAGTTGTCAATACGGTCGGTCTTCCTCCGTCTTCAGAGTGGCCAGTAGGTCTACTTCCAGCTTCTTCTGCTGGAGTAGCTTGCGTACTTGGCCTCCTCTCTTGGTCTTCTTTGGCCTTGTAGATTTTGTGTTGCGGTCCCGGTACTCAGCTATTGTGAGTGGGCGCGGTCCATCGTTGGAATACAACTCTAACGCTTCTTCTAGCGTCAGTGCATCCCTTTGCTTGACAGGAGCAGATTCCGCAAAGGCAATATCTTTTGTTTTTCTTGTTTTTTTTTTTTTTGATGTCGTTGTTGTATTATCGACTTAAAAAAAATTTCTTTCTTTTTTTTTTATATCATAATTTGTTTGCTTTCTTGTTTTGCTGTTGCTTAGCAGCTTCAAGTTTCTCTCCAATGCAGAATAATTATAGCAAGTATTTATATACTTGTATATATATATATATATAATTCCATTAGAGAATAGTTTCTCTTTGCAGTGCCCTTGTAGGTCCTTTAGGACCATGTCACGGTCGCCATGTAAAACCTTCATCGACCGGGTTCCATTGGGTTATAAATAAATAGAGCGGACACATCTGTGTCGTTTGATTGTAATTTTAGGATTGATTCTTTATTCCAAATTATTCTTTTGCTTAAGCTTATTTTTCATATATATTCTTATGCTGCGACTTATGCGACAGCTACAAAAGAGAGGGAGAGTGTCAGTACATACATACATACTGTTGGAGCGCATGCATCAAAGTGCTTGGTCAGCGGTCACACGCTGGCCTGGCTCTAGCTCATGTTACGCTTGTGCATATAGTGCTTATGTGAATATATGTATGTACATTTGTATTGTATGTTTATGTGAATATGTTTATGTGAATACTTCAATGTATACACATGAACATATTCAAGTGCACAATTATATTTTAATGCGTATATGTTTAATTGTTTATACTTACAACAAAGTGTTACAAGTTGAGCTCATTGTATTGAATAATTATTTGTATGAATATGCTACACTACATAATAAAAACAAAGTCCCTAGAGCACGAATATTACACAATTACATAATAAAAGAAATTAACTAGAAAGATAGAGAAAGAGATTATATTAGTGTCAGACGAATAGGGAAGCTATGAGGATGGTATTATAGCTTCGCGTCTAAACCCTCCCAACCAATGATTTTCCTTTCGCAAGATTCTGGAAAATCCCATTATAATTTAACTCACCGCTCACATTTCAGCACAAGGAAGATCACACCACTTTTACTCAAACTAAATGAAGGTTCTTATAATAAACGGTAATCAAATTAAATAATTGGATCATTTCAGGCATCCAAAAGCACAAATTAGGGATAATATTCTTATGTTTTGGTGAATCTTAATTGTAAGGTGGATATATATAAACTTATAGGTAATCAAAATAAAAAGGTCAAATGAAATTTGGAAGTCCCCAGCTTAAATTATTGAAATTCTAAATTATAGACCCGCTCACACAGTCAAAGGCAATTTACTTTAACTTTAATAATTTTCTTTTGACGTCACCAAACTAGAGAAAGCTTTTTTTCTTATTCGCGGCTTATTTGACGCAGAACTCGCTATCTTTTGCAAAAAAACGGAAATGCCAGAACGAACACGATTTTTTTGTCAAGAATTTAGGATCCGTCCGGTCCGTCGTAGGCCTTAATCGTCCGCTGGATGATGCTTAGGAATAAAATGTTAAGTTAAATCAAGCGTTTGGCACTCCTAGGCAATACAGGCGATCTGGTGGACTCTCAATCCGCAACAAAGGAACTTTCTCTGCCCGTATCCGCTTCGGGCGGCTATTCCAAGCTAGTTGACTTTGTCGAAATGTCTCACGGTGTGCAGCTTTTGAGCCCTCGGTATCTCAAAAATATATCTGGCTGATTTTCGGAACTCAAAAAATGAAATTCCCTGTTCAGATTTTCGACATCCAATTTAATTATGGCTAAGTTTTCAAAAGAACTTATTAGACACTTCCAAATACCCAAATATCAACAAAACAAAATAACTTACATGTTGATTTTTGCGACTTTTTTTTTTTTAGTTGAATGTTTTGCCGGCTCGAGGTCAAATGTTGGGCGAATAAAAACAAAAATAAAAAACACAGTTTGTTCTTATTTTCGTTCCGATATGTTTCGACCACTCATCGGTGGTCGTCTTCAGGGCAACTATAAATAACATTGAATTGTGATTGACATAATATTAATTTAACAACAAGAAAACACCTACTTAGTTTTACACGTCCGCACACTGTGACGTGGAGCTACACACTGATTTGTCCCTAATAAATGCCTGTATAAATGCGCGCAGTTGTCTGTATCTACCTTATAATTAAGTCTTATATTTGTCGGGGTATTTATTATGTGCAGCATCTCCAAAGTGTAACGTTTGTTGTAATGTTGTTCTTGGTCTATTATGTTTACTTTGTCAAAATTTGGGGAATGTCCACTGGCGGCACAGTGGGCCATAAGTGCCGTTTTTGGTGCATTGGAGTGTTGACGAAGTTTATAGTCAGATCTATGTTGCGATAGTCTTGTTTTTAGCCTCGATTTTGTTGTCCCTATATATATTTTATCACAGTTTTCTTCATTAGTCCCATTGCACGGTATTTTATATACTACGTTGCTCTTGTCCATTGTATCAATCCTACTTTTTGTTCTGTTAAAAATACTCCGTAGTGTGTTATGGGGTTTATGTTGCTATCTGTATTTGTTCGATGTCATAGCAATCTGAGTTTGCTAACCTTTCCGATAGATGTGGGACATATGTGACGGACATAAAGCGTTTTGTCGGAACATCTTTATTGGTTTTCTTATTGCGAGATTTTAGTAAAGTCCTTATGGTGTGGTTTGGAAAGTCATTATCCTTTAAAATTCGTCGTAGTTTCTTCTTCGTTTCTTCAGAAAAATGGGTATAATGGGTTTACAACCTCTTGCTGTATTCATTATCATCGACTTCGGATGTTTGGAGTTGAAGTTAATTATTCGTCCTGATTCTGTTGGTTTTTGTACCATTTTAATTTTAGTTCATTTCCTCGTCTGTGTATTGATACGTCTAGATATGTTAATTTGTTGTCATTTTCTAATTCTATTGTATAGAAAATGACAACAAATTAATATATTTTTTATAAGAAAAAATTAATCTAATTCTATTGTATAGAAAATGACAACAAGTTAACATATTGATGCGTCTAGATATGTTAATTTGTTCTATTTATAGAAAATGACAACAAATTAATCTAATTCTATTGTATAGAAAATGACAACAAATTAACATATCTAGACGCATCAATACACAGACGAGGAAATGAACTAAAATTAAAATGGTACAAAAAACCAACAGCATCAGGACGAATAATTAACTTCAACTCCAAACATCCGAAGTCGATACAACGGATGCTCAATATATCGGACCCAATTTTTCATGAAGAAACGAAGGAAGAAATACGACGAATTTTAAAGGATAATGACTTTCCAAACCACACCATAAGGACTTTACTTTAAGTATTTTAACTATTTTAACAGAAACAAAAAAGTAGAATTGATACAATGGACAAGAGCAACGTAGTATATAAAATACCGCGCAATGGGACTAATGAAGAAAACTGTGATAAAATATATATAGGGACAACAAAATCGAGGCTAAAAACAAGTCTATCGCAACATAGATCTGACTATAAACTTCGTCAACACTCCAATGCACCAAAAACGGCACTTATGGCCCACTGTGCCGCCAGTGGACATTCCCCAAATTTTGACGAAGTAAACATAATAGACCAAGAACAACATTACAACAAAAGTTACACTTTGGAGATGCTGCACATAATAAATACCCCGACAAATATAAGACTTAATTATAAGGTAGATACAGACAACTGCGCGCATTTATACAGGCATTTATTAGGGACGAATCAGTGTGTAGCTCCATGTCACAGTGTGCGGACGTGTAAAACTAAGTAGGTGTTTTCTTGTTGTTAAATTAATATTATGTCAATCACAATTCAATGTTATTTATAGTTATCCTGAAGACGACCACCTATGAGTGGTCGAAATATATCGGAACGAAAATAAGAACAAACTGTGTTTTTTATTTTTGTTTTTAACCTGAAAAAAGACAGTTACTGCCTAATGTCCTTTGCGTGATAAGTTCCTGTCAGTTTGCCATTCAAATCTTCCCACACATAATAGCAGTTTCTTTCTCGTACTCGAGACTTTAGCCACAACAAGTTTAATTTAGCACGAACGCCTTTTTGAAAATTGCTCTATACAAAATTACGTCTAAAAACTTCTTGTCCTACCTTGAAATTAACCTCCTTGGTGTGCACAACTTATAGCAGGTATATGTTGATCCCATTCGCGCTGGTCCTCTTTAAGATAGGCGCGTGTTGCTGCAATTATGGATCCGTTTACTCTCTCAGAGGCATTCGACTGTGGGGAATAAACTGCTGTATATATATGTTTTACACCCAAAGTCGTCAACCATGCGTTAAATTCGCTTGCCTTAAATTGTGATCCGTTGTCGCTTACCAATATCTCCGGAACTCCGTATCGAAAGAATATATTATCCTGCAGATACTCTTGAATCACATTGGTCTTAAACACTTTAAGGGGGTGCAGCCAATGATAGATAAATGATCAACGACTATCAGGAGTCGCTGAAAAGGTCTCTCGGATACTACGTGCTTACCCATTGACTTGCACCCCTCACAGTTTCGTATGAAATCACGCACTTGTACCACCATGCCTGGCCAAAAGAATGTACCACGTAGGAGCTCCAAAGTCTTTGCCATTCCACCATGTGCAGATATTGTATCTTCATGAGCTCTTTTGATAGCTTCTTTTGATAAACTTTGTGGAATCCATAATTTCCAAATAATGACTAGGCTAGACTCTGTTCCATCGTCATGCTCGTGTTCAAATTGATCCAAATATTATTTTCAAATCCGGGTATCTGTCCTCTTCTTTTGAATTCTCTCTCTTAGTTGTAGATACTCTTCGTTATTAAAACTAGGAGAGTTCAAATCGACTAAGGGGCGAAGTTCGTCCAAAGCACACAAATCCTCTGAAAACATTCTGGACAGGGCATCGGGTACTACATTATCTCGACCTCGTCGGTGACTTATTTCAAACTTATAACTTTGCAGCTTCATAGCCCATCTCGCGAGTCTTCCTTTCAGATCTGATTGTCGCATCAGCCAAACTAAACTGGCGTGGTCGGTTATAACTTCGAACTCTTGTAGTTCCAGATAGCAGCGAAATTTCTCAATTGCTTTCAAAGCAGCCAAACACTCGCG
>JAECWI010000233.1:0-12360 GCA_018150345.1 Drosophila equinoxialis
TCGAAAAAACAGCTGTCGGTCGCTGTTTATAAATTTGGTTTTGTTTTTGTCGTATTAATTATTTTTAATTATATATTTTTTTTTTGTGGTTGTGCGAAGAGGAAAAGAAATATAAAAAAAGAACAAAACGAACGCTTTTACACACCGCGAGTGTTGTGCTCGAAAGAAAAAAAAAAGCAAAGGAACCGTGCATATGGTCGGATGTTTTGATTTATGTATGTACGTACATGCGTAAGTACACAGGTAGGTATGTATGGATGTATGCACGCGCGTCGTTCACAAAAAAAGCGTAAGTAATTTGTGATTTCGTTGGGTTCCTTTCCCCTATTTTTTTTGTTAAATCAATGTGCGTCACCGAAATGGATTATGTGTTGTGGATATGTACATATGTGCGGCATCAATATATGACGATGTATGTATTAGAGAGCTGCATGAATGAGAGAAAAAATCAAAGTCAAATGAATCCATTCGGAATTGATTTCAATGAAAGAGGGGACACTACCCCATGAAAAGAAAGAAGGGGGGGTAGTACTTTTTCAAATTTCTAAAATACGTAACTCTGTTTAATGAAAGGTAATGAATTTTGTGTGAAACAACAAAATGTACTGAGGCACTCCAAAATTAATAAATTTTTCAAATTTTCTATTTTTTTTTTTAAGTTTTTTAAATTTTAAAAACTAATTAAAATAAAATAATTTTTTTTCCAAAAAAATTTTAGTGGGCATTTATGGTTTGAAAATTTGGGAAAAATCTTGTAACATCGAATTTTTCTAAATTAGATCCCTGGTTGCCACGAACCGAGAAGACATAAATAAGGCTATCTAATATATTATACAAAATAATATTCGCTAATCCATCATATACACGATGGATCTACCTTTTAATATTACTTTACTAGTTGGAAAAAAACGCATCCCTATCTCGGTCGGGGGTTTGAACCCCGATGACAACAGTATTAAAGTTTGAGTAGGTTCCCACTGAACCACCGACCACACTAGTTTGGTCGTATAGTAATCACATATAGTTACAAAAACATACAAAATAAATAAATACAAAATACTAAAATCAGAATTGAAATTCGAATGCATTCGAATCATAGCAACTCATTGTCTTACTTTCTAACTCATTCAATTCGTTTTGTTTCTTTTGAATGTTGTGCGACTGAGTTCTACGTCAACACACTCATTCAGTTGAAGTCGATTTTCAAAGTCATTCAATTCATTCATTTCATTTTAGATGTTGTTAACTCGAAATCATTTTTCTATCATTCATGCAGCTCTCTAGTATGTATGTAAGCAAGTGCACCGGTTTGCGGAGACGCGCGTGAGAAAAATAATTTGCAATTAAACCAATTCAAACACACATGAAATCGCGGTGCATACGTTAATTGCTATTTCAAATTTGTTTTGTCTTGTGGAAAATATGCGAAGGAATTATATGTACATGGATATATACATATGCGCGTACATCAACAGATGACGATGTATGTATGTAGGTAGATACGCCGATGGGCGAATACGCGCTTGAGGAAATTAATTGGGCAATGGGGATAATCCGAACAAATAAGAAATCGCGGTGAACACTTTGATTAATATATCTCTTTTTTTTTTTTTTTATAATACTTTAATAATTTCTTTGTCTTTTTAACCTTTACGCGGACTTGGCGAACAGCTGTGGAAAATACATGTACATGTAAGTGCAACGAGTTTTACATATGTATGTACGTATGTAAAAAATGGAGAAGTGCGACAAGGGAAAAACATAGATAAACCCTGTAGTCGTGGAATGGAAAACGAACGTTGGACAAACACGTTAAGGATTGGGAACTACCATGTAACCTTGGAATAGGTCAGGTATGTACATACAATATATATAAAAGTGTGTAGGTCGCTGTGGAAGAGCGGGAAAACCTCACACTTTTATTAGTATGTAGGGGCAAATGAAATGAATAATGAAATTTTGTACTTATCAGGAATTCCGCCAATGCAAGCTGGAGGAGCGGAAGGATATCCGGCTCGAAGGACCAATGTTCGTGGAGGGGCGAAAGGATCCAAATTATAATACAAGTGGTTGGCGGGTGCCAATTTCTTCGGGTGGTGAGTGAGTGGTGAATTAATAACGCGCGATAACTTCGGTTACAAAAACTTATACTTTATTAATTAATATTCACAGGTTGTCCGACACACACGGAAATGTTTCGGGTTGAAATATATACAATTCGAGAGGAAAAAAAATTCAATAGAAAAAAGAACGGGTGTTCGGGTTGAAAATTCGTACTCGACTCAAATGGCGGCGCCCATCAGAAAAACCAGTCACCCCTCCTGGTGTGACCGTAGACGCCGAGGATCAAAAAACCCTCCTCACTCCTCACTGCTCTTCACCGCTCACTGCTGTTCACCCGGTGGCGTGAACAGTACCAAACAACTAACCTAGCATATGTCTAAAATTAGAATCAGCCACGCACGAGGTGGGATAAAACATTTATATTTTTAAAACTAACCCAAAAGATCACAACGGCAGAATGTCAAGCGGCCGACGCCGTGCCCAAAATAATAATAAATTTTCAACCCCCAAATACGTGGGTGTGAGTCTAGAATAAGATCTTCTAAGAAAAATTGTTACCTCCTAGAGCCTAAGATAATCCTATATAAACTCCGTACTTTTATTAATAAAATCAGTTCGTATTTTGAATTCAACGAATGAAGGTTGGGTTATTTTCTTTTCTCTTCGGAAATAATTTTTCAGCTACAATAATTATACCGTTCGCTGTAAGGTTGAATTTTATAAGAACCCCAAAAGATTTTATAACTTTGTTAATTCCAAAAGACGCTCTAATTTACTACTTTCCACCTTCAGACTTAATGACCAGACTGCTAATTGTGATTCAGATATTGCAGATCTGTTTGCTTCTTTCAGTCGACTTATTCTTCTACTGCTTCGGATCCCACACCTTATCCCTTCACAATTCCACATTCAAATTGTATGTTTTTTCCTAATATTACTGAAGACTGTATTATCTCTAGCTTGTCATCTATGACGTCTTCCTTCGTACCCGGGCCTGATAATATACCTAGTTGCATCCTTAAAATGTGTTCGATTTCCCTATCTAAGCCTTTATCTCGGTTATTCTTTATATCGAGTGAGACTTGTCGCTTCCCTGATATTTGGAAGGAGTCTTTTATTATTCCGCTTTTTAAAAAGGGTAACAAATCGGATATTTCTAACTACCGTGGCATTGGCAAACTTTCGGCAATACCTAAGCTGTTTGAGAAAATTATTACGTCTTTCCTTCAACACATATCCAGATTCACTATTTCTGCTTGTCAGCATGGCTTCATGAAAGGTCGTTCGTCGCTTACCAACCTTTTAGAATTGACTACCCTTGTACACCATGGCTTCCGTAAAAACTGTCAAACTGATGTTTATACTGACTTTAGTAAGGCTTTCGATACGGTTGATCATTCTATGCTTCTCATGAAACTTAACATCATGGGTTTTTCCCCGAAACTATTGGCTTGGTTAAAGTCGTATCTTATTGGCAGAACCTAAACGGTGTCTTTTCGTTCCTCGATATCTAAAACTGTTCGAGTTACGTCAGGTGTCCCCCAAGGCAGTCATCTGGGCCCACTGTTATTTACCTTGTTTATAAACGATTTGCCTTTGGCCTTGGCTCATTCACGCGTGCTCATGTTTGCGGATGACGTCAAGATTTGTTATTCATATAATGATCCTTCTTTCCAACAGTACTTGCAATCAGATATCGATGCGTTCTGTGTTTGGTGTCACGTTAATAAATTACACCTTAATGCCTCTAAATGCTCTTTTATGACTTTGTCGCCGTTCCTAGCTCATTACTCTATTAAGTCTGTTCTGTTAGATTCTGTACCATCATTTAAAGACTTAGGCGTTATGTTTGACCCAAAACTTTCTTTTAATATTCATATATCTTCAATTGTTAATAGAGCATGCAGTCTTCTTGGCTTCATTAAACGTTCGGCCAAAGAATTTGATGATCCATATGTGACAAAGGTTTTATACACTTCGTTAGTTCGCCCTACTCTAGAATATCGCTCACCAGTGTGGAACCCTCAATATGATGTTCACCAGCGTAGTATTGAATCGGTACAGAAGCAATTCCTTAAGTTTGCGTTACGCGGTCTTAATTGGGACCCGAATCTTCGCCTACCTTCTTATTCTAACAAACTTCTTCTTTTTAATCTTCCTTCACTTTACAACCGTAGGCTCGTATTTGGAATTCTCTTTCTACATAAAGTAGTCAACGGCGAAGTCAGTTCTACCAATTTACTATATTCGCTATATTTTTGTGTTCGCTCACGTCGGACCAGAAACTTTTTTCCTCTTCACCTTAGTAGATGTCTGACTAACTACTCTCTTCACGAACCTCTTCGTGTTCTTTGCCAATCTTTTAACAACCTTTCTCACCTTATTTCTCCTCATCTATCTGTCACTTCTCTTCGCGCTATACTTTTTAATTATCTACAGCGTAACCACTGAAAGTATTCTAGACTGGATATTGGATTGGCTGCAACTCATCCCTGACCACATTGGCTGTGAATCGGGGCATAGCTGGCACCATGTTGCAAATAAAACACCTCCACCGGGTCGGGGATGTTTAGTTGTGCATAAAGCTAAGCTACTTCGTGAATTAATTATTATCTGTATTTTAAGCTTAAGCTTTTTCGTTGACTGCTGGCTTAGTTGACGTAAATAAAAATAAATATGTATAAATAAATAAATAAATAAACATTATATGCTAGTTCTAATCTATAATTTACTTCTTTGACATAATTATCTACGTTATATAAAGGTTCTATTCTGTTTATGCTATTAAAATGAATTGGTAAATTGTTTTGTGTACCAAATACAAGTTCATAGGGATAGTATTTATGTATTACTGATGGAGTTGTGTTAAAACAATACAGTAGACGTAATATTGCCTATTTTTAAATATTTGCACAAGTCATTTATTATTGAATTTTTGTATTCTGTTCCTGTAATGAACTTCTTCATTGGACATTACTTCAGAATAAACGATTCGAATATGGCTTTTGCAATTGTTGTAACACTTTTATTTGGGACTGGTATTGCTACTAAGTATTTCGTCAAGTCACATATTAGAGTGACTGCGTATTCATTACCATTTTCAGAACGTGGTAGTGGACTGATCGTGTCTACTATCACTCTGTCAAAAGTTTCGGTTATAATCATAGGTGAACTTGCATGTTTCGTCGTTTTCGACTTTGCCTTGGCGATAGTTCTTTCTTTTCTATGCTGGAATTTGTTTTGTATACTTTGTTGCCTTTCAGGACTTTTTTGTTCATGTCAATTGGATCGGATATTGTTATCCTTGATAGGGCGTCTGCCACAAAATTATATTTCCCTCTCAGATACTCCACCGTAAAATCGTACTCTTTCAACTCGAGTCGCATGCGTGTTAATTTTGAACTTGGGTTTACCATAGAAAATAAATAGGTCAAAGGTCTGTGATCAGTTCTAACTGTAAAATGTTTGCATTATATTTATGGTCGAAAATGTGTTATTGCCCAATGTATTGCTGCTAATTCTTGTTCTGTAGTACTCTTATTGCTTTCACCTTTAGTGTATCCTCATGATGCATATGCAACTAGGAGTCTTGAGTTAAGATTGCTCCACATGCGTGTTTGCTTGCATCCGGGATTATACAAGTTTTTTTTTTTTTCACGCCACCGGGTGAACAGCAGTGAGCGGCGAAGAGCAGTGAGGAGTGAGGACGGTTTTTTGATCCTCGGCGTCTACGGTCACAACACGAGGGGTGACTTGATTTTCTGATGGGCGCCGCTTTTTCACTACCGTACGAGATTTTCACCCGAACACCCGTTCTTCTGTCTTCATTTTCTTTTGCGATTAAAGTCTTTTTTAAACAAACCATATACGTGTGTTTACCGGTATTCATACAGTGAATAAATTCATATTAATTTAAACGAAGTTATCGCGCGTTTTTAATTTCACCCCAAACTCACCAGACCCAGAAGAAGCTGGCACCTGCCAACCCCTGAAACTTGATTAGGATCCTTCCGCCCCTCCACGAACAAAGGCTATGCGTTGATATGAGGATGGCAAACAGGGCTATCCAACGGGAAAATTATCCACTACCAACCTTTGAAACTTTTATGACAAAAGCCAGGGGTGCGAAATGGTTTTCGAGACTGGACCTCAAGGATGCCTATCATCAGCTTGGACTTCATGAATCTAGCGGCGAAATAACAACTTTCGTGACACAGCAAGGGCTATTTCGATATAAACGTCTTCTTTTTGGCGTAAATTCGGCACCAGAGATTTTTCAACGGGTGATGGCGGTGATCTTGGCACCATTCAAAAATGCACATAACTATTTGGACGATGTAATAATTTTTGGAAGAACAGAAGCTGAGCACGATAAAGCGTTACAAGAAGTGTTGAATCTGTTTGAGATCAATTGTGTTCTGTTAAACAAAGATAAATGCGTGTGTAAGGCAAAACAGCTTAAATTTCTGGGACATATCTTATCGAGTGCCGGCGTTGCGACAGATCCAGAGAAGGTGAAATTGATTTTGGATTTTCGACCACCTGAAACAAAGGAGGAACTGAGAAGCTTTCTGGGACTGGTTAGATACGTTCGAAAATTCATCGCCGATTTGTCGCATATTACAGAGCCATTAAGAGAACTACTTAAAATCAATAGCAAATTTGTGTGGTCGAGCGAACAAGAAAAAGCGTTTGTTAACTTGAAAAATCGGCTAGCTCGTATCCGGGAACTTTCATATTTTGTTCCAAATAGACGCACGCACATAATTGCAGACGCAAGTCCGGTGGCACTTGGCGGTGTTTTGTTACAATTTGATGAGAGAAATGAATCGGTTATCATTAGCTTCGCTAGTAAGAGCTTATCGGAAGTGGAAAGGCGCTACTCGCAAACCGAAAAGAAAGTCTGGCGTTTGAAAAATTTGGGCTGTTGAAAAATTTTTCTATTACGTTGCGGGTTTGGATTTTGAACTCGTCACTGATCATAAACCACTGGAGGCGATCTTCAAACCAACATCGAAACCCCCGGCGTGAATAGAACGTTGGGACGTTTTGAGACTACGGGTTTAAATTCAAGGTTACGTATCGCCCTGGAAAGGGAAAATTGCCGACTCAATATCAAGACTTTGTAAGGCTCAGTCACGCGATTCTTTCGATAAAGGAGGTGACTATTATCAAACTCTTGCTATACAAGAAATAGCAAAAACAAGTGTTGGGGACCGAGAGATATCAGCTGCTGTTTCACATCTTAAAGACGATAACTGGAATGAAGGTTTATCAAGCTGTTATTACCCGTTTAGAGCTGAGCTATCAACAGTGGGTAGCATTCTGTTGGGTGGTACCCGTATAGTGATACCAGAAGTTCTACGGCAGAGACTTTTAGAGTTAGGGCACGAAGGACACCCTGGCGAATCGGCTATGAAGCGACAAATGAGAGCGAAGGTGTGGTGGCCACGTTTGGACAGAGATGTCGAACAGCACGTGAAAATGTGCAGAAGCTGTTTATTGGTGTCACAGCCAACCCGTCCACCGCCGATGAAGCGGCACGTTTTTCCAGACGGCCCGTGGCAGTGCTTAGCAACCGACCTGTTGCGGCCTCTACCGAACAATGATCATGTATTGGTGCTGATAGATTATTTTTCGCGTTATCAGGAGATAAAATTCATCGGCTCAATATCATCGCAAACAATTATTACGGCATTTAAGGAAATATTGACCAGGTTTGGCATACCGAGATCGTTAAGGACAGATAACGGCCGGCAGTTCGTTAGCGCCCAATTCAAGGACTTCTGTGAAGCTAGTGGCATCACTTTGATTACTACTCCTCCATATTGGCCGCAAGCCAACGGTGAAGTAGAAAACATGAATCGTTCATTGGCCAAACGCCTTAAAATTGCGTCGTTAAATAAAGGAAATTTTAAAGAGGAGCTAAAAAAATTTATATTAACCTACCATTCGACACCTCATGGAACTACTGGCTCTACACCTTCGGAACTTATGTTTAATAGGACCATATCGGGCGGGAAACCTCACAGTTTTATAAGTATGCAATCGGATATAATATGAATGGGATTTTAAATAAGAAATTTGTTTCCGCCGTGTAATTGGAAAAGGGGGGGGAGGGGCGAAAGGATCCAAATAAAAATACAAGTAGTTGGTGGGTGCCAATTTCTTCTGGTCGGTGAGCTGGTAAATAATTAAAAACGCTCAGGAATTTCGTTTATTTACATGTATATACACACATATATGCACACATATATTCAGGCGAAACATGAGCTAGGGCCAAGCCAGCGTGTGAACGCTGACCATGCACTTTAATGCAAGTTTCCCAAATATTATGTATGTATGTATGTATTGACACTTTCTCTCTCTTTCGTAGCTGTCGCCTAAGTGGCAGCATAAGAATATCTATGTAACAATAGGTTAAGTTAAAGAATATTTTTGGAATAAAAATCAATATGAATATGACCACAAAGCAACACAGACGTGTTCTTTCTTAAAACTCTTGAACCAGTTGTCTTTACAGTATGTACATACATACCGAAGTATTGCTGTGCAATTGGACTTTTGGACAATCATAATTTCGAAGAATGGAAAAAAATGCACTTCATAAACACAATAATTATCGGGAAATACCAGGTAACCTTTGGAACAGGTCAGGTATGTACAAACAAGGATACAAAAGTGTGTAGGTCGCTATGGAAGAGCGGGAAACCTCACAGTTTTATAAGTATGCAATCGGATATAATATGAATGGGATTTTAAATAAGAAATGTTGTGCATTCCGCCGATGTAATCTGGAAGAGCGGAAGGATATCCGGCTTGAAGGACCAATGATCGTGGAGGGGCGAAAGGATCCAAATAAAAATACAAGTAGTTGGTGGGTGCCAATTTCTTCTGGTCGGTGAGCTGGTAAATAATTAAAAACGCTCGGGTTTTGATTTTTATTTACTGAACAATCTCACACACGAGAAGGGTCAATTAAAGGTGAACTGGATGGAAATAGCAAGTGGAAAAAGCGTGCGGCAATTCGGGGGAAAATCTCGTACTAGATTGAATAGTGCGACCCTCAGTGTGACCGCATTCCGTTTTGGGAAAAAACCCCACCCCTTAATCTCTGCTGTTCACACGGTGGCGACCGTCTCTTCCGGGCTGGCTTTACTCATCAGACCAGCTGATCCTGATTGGTCCTCCAGAGGTTGACGGGTAGGGCCGGCCGACTCCGATGGTTCGGTGTTCGGGGCCGAGGGAGGGAGCGTGACTACTGGCAGGATTGTAGAGGCATGGTTCCTCCATTCCCCCAGCCGGAGCCCCTCGTTTGGCCAGCTGAGCAAGTATTCCAACAGGAAATGTTCATTCTACCACATCCAGGTCCGGACCCTAATGAAGTGCTCGCCGTACCCATGAAAGGCTATAGAGCTCCCGCCGCCACCGTTCACGACCAGCCTAGTACCCACACCGGCACAGTTCCGCTCACACCGGACACCTCTCCGAGGCCCGTGTGTGAGTGTCCTGAGAGACGCCACCCTCTTGAATAGTGGAAGCAGCCATGCCGGACACCCCTCTGCGGCCCGTGTATGAGCCTATAAGCCCCGTTAAACGGGTACCCGCCGAAGTCAGAGATCGAGTGGCTGTGCCCGTTCAAAATAAGGACAGCGTGTGACAAATCACATTACTTTTGTCATCCAACTACGCCCATGTTGGGCGCCTTTTCTTGTTATTCTTTATTTGATACGCCCATGGAGGGCACATTGAAATATTCCAACATCAAGGCTAACTGTAGTTCTTTTGTTTCGGAAAGTCAATGCTAACGATCAACGTCTTTCTCTTTTTAGCTACCGTCTTGGTGTCGCTGCAGCGTGGACGCTTCGCGGAGAGGGCAACTTCCCGACAGCGGACGCTGCGCTGCATGCCAAAGCACAAGACGCATCGTAGGTTTTCTCCGTTAGGATATAAGTAGGCAGAGCAAGGGTGGGTTTGAATAGAGAGCTAGAATTAGAGAAAAATCACTTCGCCAGTGACAGTAGTGAGAAAAAAAATATAAAATCATCAAGTGCAAGAAAAAGGATTAGTAGGTGAGCTCATTTCCTTAAGATCCCCTTTTTGCTTGAGTGCGGTAGGGCCCCAAAAATAATAAAAAATGTTCAGAATTAGTTAGCTATTAATATTTAAAAATCTTTTTTTTCTTTGTTACTAAAGTTAAGTCTACCCTTTCCCTTTCCTTCTCATTGGTCACTTAACCTTTTGAGTGAAGCCGAAGGATCAGCAGACTTCGGAAGGATTCAGAATTCTCCTGCAGACGAAGTCAGTCGCTGATCTCAAGGTGAGGAGGCAACGGATCTTGGCCAAACGGGCTTCGCTTGGAAGACGAGATCAGTCGTTGCAGTTTGTCTTCACCGTCCCTTTCCCCACTAACGTTTCCCTTCACGCCTCCCTTTCCCAATCCAAAAGGTAACGGATCTTGGCCAAGCGGGCTTCGCTTGGCAGACATGATCAGTCGTTGCAGCTCCTCTTGGACTCCTCCTACCCCTTTCCCTTCCCTTTTCTCCCCTTATGTGGTCTCCATTTCATCCCATTATACTCTTCAAGGTCTTCAGATAAAATAAATGTTCTGTAGACGGTACTCTGGAGACTGAGAATTATATCCCAGCCAGAGCTTCGTTACAACATAAGAAATGAGACTTCTGCATAGCTCCTATAATCGTTTTCGTTTCTAAAAATTGTGACCTGCTTCGCGACGATTCCAACAAACGACTATTTTATTAACTAACACCTGAACATTTAATCATTCAAATAAAACATATTAATCGTGTTGTCTTTGATTTCTTTAGCAGTTCAGCTGTCGTAACATGATCTTAGATACAATCAGTACTGATATCGAACATTTAATATACAATAATCTAGGATGAAATGGAGACCACATAAGGGGAGAAAAGGGAAGGGAAAGGGGTAGGAGGAGTCCAAGAGGAGCTGCAAAAGACCTGATCATGTCTGCCGACCGAAGCCCGCTTGGCCAAGATCCGTTGCCTCTTGGACTGGGAAAGGGAGGCGTGAAGGGAAACGTGGGGGAAAGGGACGGTGAAGACAAACTGCAACGACTGATCTCGTCTTCCAAGCGAAGCCCATTTGGCCAAGATCCGTTGCCTTTTCACCTTGAGATCAGCGACTGACTTCGTCTGTAGGTGAATAATGCATTCTGCCGAAGTCCGCTGATCCTTCGGCTTCACTCAAAAGGTTAAGTGACCAATGAGAAGGAAAGGGAAAGGGTAGACTTAATTTTAGTAACAAAGAAAAAAAGATTTTTTATTGCTAACTAATTCTGAACATTTTTTATTATTTTTTGAGCCCCCTACCGCACTCAAGCAAAAAGGGGATCTTAAGGAAATGAGCTCACCTAAAACCCCCTTTTCCCTTGTACTCGATGATTTTCTCTTATTTTTTTTCTCACTACTGTTGCTTGTTTTCCTTTTGAACTTGAAACTCTTATGGTCACTGGCGAAGTGATTTTTCTCTAATTCTAGCTCTCTATGCAAACCCACCCTTGCTCTGCCTACTTATATCCTAACGGAGAAAACCTACGATGCGTCTTGTGCTTTGGCACGGGTCACGATCGCCGTCCCTCTCATTCTTTCGATTTTCTTATGGTCTCCTTAGTGTCGGCATGCAGCGCAGCGTCCGCTGTCCGGAAGTTGCCCTCTCCGTGACGCGTCGACGCTGCAGCGATACCAAGACGGTAGCTAAAAAAGAGAGAGACGTTGATCATTAGCATGGACTTTCCGAAACAAAAGAACTACAGTTAGCCTTGATGTTCGAATATTTCAATGTGGCCTCCATGGGCGTATCAAATAAAGAATAACAAGAAAAGGCGCCCTACATGGGCGTAGTTGGATGACAAAAGTAATGTGATTTGTCACACGGTGTCCTTATTTTGAACGGCCACAGCCACCCGATCTCTGACTTCGGCGGGTACCCGTTTATCAGGGCTTATAGGCTCATACACGGGCCGCAGAGGGGTGTCCGGCATGGCTGCTTCCACTATTCAAGAGGGTGGCGTCTCTCAGGACACCTCACACACGGGCCTCGGAGAGGTGTCCGGTGTGAGCGGAACTGTGTCGGTGTGGGTCCTAGGCTGTTCGTGCACGGTGGCGGCGGGAGCTTTATAGCCTTCCATGGGGACGGCGAGCACTTCATTAGGGTCCGGACCTGGATGTGGTAGAATGAACATTTCCTGTTGGAATACTTACTCAGGTGCCAAACGAAGAGGCTCCGGCTGGGGGAATGGAGGTGTGACCATGCCTC